>CM039122.1:64258449-64299456 GCA_022036555.1 Microstegium vimineum
CACCACCCTTCTTTCATCAATTGACTACCATTTTTTGGATGACCTTAGCTATCCATTATTCTGTGTTGCATGTCCCAATTGATGATTGATGAGTACGAGTCATTGAGCATGTTTTATACTGATTAGTTATAGTTAGTGCGGTTAATGTGACACTCTTGATACACATCTTTAACTGTCTTATATCCTACACTGTGCTACAGGTGGATTAGCAAGGTTATCAGGAAAAAGCATGAATCTTCTGTCACTAGTCTTGCATGGCATCCAAACAATGTGAGTCTAAAGTAATGAGAGGCTCCAGTAGGAAACTAACAACAAAATCATTTTTGCTGTGTTCTCGATATGTTTTTGTTGGGCACCGTATTCCTGCCATTTAGGAAAACCTACGTCTGTACCATTAAAGATATCGGATGGCATGATGCAGTTCTTTTTGTTGTAAATTTTCTCTATATGTATGGCACTATGTAGGAACTGGTATTGTCATGTAGATGCAGCCGCAAGACCTTTTCCCATTGAATGTAACACTAGTTTGTTTGCTATTGTATTTCTTCAGATAAATCTTGCAACAACGTCTACGGATGGTAAATGCAGAGTGTTCTCTACTTTTATTAAGGGTGTAGACAAAAGGTGGAACACATTGATCTTACATAAATTAGGAATCTAAAATCTTCAAAATGCTTTTTTGTCTCATACCCTTTTCCACTTCTGACCAGGGATCACAATCGAGCACTTCAACTGATTCAAAATTCGGAGAGGTATTTTATTAACCCATCCATTTGATATTTTCCAATCTGTTTGATTGCAACTTCAAATTTTATTGCAGTTTGTACTTTTTGCAATATTCAGATATGTTTCTCCATTTATCTGCTGCGTCACTTCTAGGCATGACATGCAACTGAACATCTTTTATGGCTAATACTTTTGGCGCTAGTAACAAATTTTTCAAGTCTATTAATTGATGCACCTATACCATCTACTGTTGAGAAATAACACTTAATCCGTTCATGCACTGAGCTAAACAACCTTATGCTGAGTTCATGCTCAGATCCCTTCATTTGTCACAGGCTTAGTGCAAATCATGAATAACATATGATTAGTTTTCTTTCCCTGTGGAAGCGAGTATTTATTCTTGTAATATTTTTATCTCTTGTTTGGATGCAGCAAATTGCTCAGCTTGATCTATCATCTACCTGGGTATTTGGTGTAAGGTGGTCACCAAGTGGGAAGACATTAGCCTATGCAGGTTCTTGTTCCTCTACCAAATTGTTGTTATTGAGAGTGTCAAATCTGCATTATTTTTACCACAACATTTAGCATAACAACCATGCTGTTGCACTCACATGTACGTTGATTACCAGGGCACAACTCCATGGTTTATTTCATTGATGAAGTCGAATCGTCTCCTGCGGTACAAAATTTGGCGCTGCGTGAGCTGCCTCTCCGTGATGTGGGTCAGCATTTTCCCTTCTGATACTAATTAATTGTGTGGTGATTTCTGTGTTTCATAATGTTGAACAACTGATCAAACTTTCAGGTTCTTTTTGTCTCTGAGCGCACATTGATTGGTGTCGGATTTGACTGCAACCCCATGATCTTTGCTGCTGATGACACTGGGCTTTGGTAAGCAAAGATCCATATAACAGCATTTTTCTTATATTGTTTGTATTTTATTTGCCTTGTTGTCCTGAAGTGTTCCGAACTGAGTTGTTGCTTCCAGTAGAAACCATTTAAATTCCTTTAAATTGCTATGGATACCTCAAAATTTATTAATCCTTTTAACCTCAGTACCCTCGCAAAATATTCCATTGCCCCCCCCCCCCCCCCCCCCCCCCCCCCCCCTCCTTTTTTTAACAAAAAACCATTTGTACAGGATATGCAAGTCACTCGAATTTTCATTCATGACATTTAAGCCTTCTTTTCACCATAGCTACACCTTTTGTTTTGTAGGAGTTTCATAAGATTCTTGGATGAGAGGAAAGCTGCCCCATCAGCTTCAAAAGCCTCACAGGTCTATATTTTTTTCTTCCTTTTCTTTAATTCATGTAGTGAATGTTTGTCCATATTATACTTGCCTTTGTTTTGCTATTATGTGAGGGCGCTATTCACTCTATGTTCATCAAGGATTTACTTTATCCTAAATAGTTAAGTATTAGGTGAACCAATTCCTTTCTTAATGACGGAGGTTGGTTTGAATTGTTTTTTTTTTGTTTGTTCATACAAGAAATAATGTAAGAGTTGCCAATGGCCAGATGCCCCCCCCCCCCCCCCCTCTTAATTGGTACATATCACAAGCAGGGCTTGCAATATTTGGTTGTCTGTCTTATTATGGGTTTGTTTTCAGCCAAGTATAATATGACCGGTCCTGGTGGATTCTGTCATAAAGATTTACATGAAATCTATTCTGCGTTTGACCTATTTATTTAGATGCCAAACTGATCTAATTTATGGCCAGTTATGAAAATCGGTACTAGGCAGCAAAGGTTGGCCAGTGTGGTCTTTTTAGTCACCCTGCTGTTATAGCTAGCAATTCACTGCTTATTTGTGTAGTTAAAGTCTTGAACACTAAAAGTAATTTAGTTCAGTACCTGCTGAAACTTTACCAGGAGTACATAATTTAGTTAGTTGTATGTGTAGTCAGACTGCAATTTTATGGCTATGTATTTACTGCTGAAGTTCTGATCCCTGACAAGCTATGTGACTGAGTTGAACTCGCCAAGTCAACATCACACATGAACTAATAATACTGAAAAAATACATTTCAGCTCTCTGAAGCCCTTGGAAAGCTATATGGCCAATCAAAGCAAGGGACTAGTAGTGACGCTGTTGAACCATCAAAACCTCGTGGTGGGGCCCATGAGAATTGCATAACGTACCTTCTTTAGCTCAGCATCTTTATTTTGGGTACCATGTGCTCTCATTTCCGGCAGGCTAATAATTTCTTCGTATCGTCAGGTGTATTGTACCCTTGATAAAAGGAAGCGACGGTACTATCAAACGATTCAGCACATCAGGTTTATTGCTGAACCTTCCAATTTCTTCCAGCTCTTCTGTTCGAACATGTTTTGACATTCCTTGCCACACGGTTTACAGGATTGGATGGTAAGATCGTGGTGTGGGATTTGGAAAATCACGTCAGCATTACAAAATAGCTCCAGGGAAGGTTTCATTAGGAATCAAATCGAGGGAACTTCTGTCATTACCCATCGTACTCAGGGGACCATTCTTTGCAGCGGGGTCCTGCAGGTTTTCAAGATCCAGGGCCAGCCAGGTAGATTGCTTTTTTTTTTTAATTTTGTTGTACCTGTACACAGAAACATTGCCTTAGCGTAGGGACAGCTTGCATCTATCAAGTAGATTCATTTTTGGCGAGTAATTTTGTCCTTTGATGAATTGAGTTCCATATATATTGTGTAACCTGTATAATTTTAGCTAGGTAGGCAATTGACGTGATCCTGCGGTCTTTCTTTCCGGTGCCCTGTGTAAAATAACCACTGTGGAATTCATTCGCGAATGCCTTACTGGGACTCGTAGACACCTCGTTTCTTCTGCTGCTGGTTCCTTGCAGGATGGAAAAACTCCCCTGACGATTGAAATCTGTGACCACTGACCAGTGACCACCATGTGTAATATAAATAGTAGGGGGCGGTCATGAAACCAGGCCCTGCTGATATGTGGCCTGTGGGGACCTGCCTTGCTGGTGGATCCCCATACGCTAAACCTGCTTTGCCCATGATCAGATCAGAGGCATCCCACCGGGTCGGACAGTTTTGGCAGCATATGCATGCATTAGCTTCTCGTACATGCTGTGTGCTCGCTTTGCTGTTGGTCTAAGACTTTGCTTTTGTTCTAACATGTGGGGCTGTGGTTAGACCGACTAGCTGGGAGACAAATGGTGATTTATGGTGTTCATTCAAATGTCATCTCCTCAGCCCGAATATGTTAGTTCCATGGTTGTGTTCAGTTGAATCAGTTCGTACTCGTAGTGTTGTGCCTGCTTGCTGGATCAACTAATGTGGTTGTTTGGTCATCTCCTCAGCAAAGTTGGGGCCAGAGCAAATTGGCTGTTCCTAATTGCTGAGTTTGGGTAGGTATGGCGATGTCTTGAATGAGCTTCAAACTAAGGAGACGTTTGGTTCCTGACCTCACCCAGCCACACTCCATCTGTGGTGGTGCCACAACCGTGACGGAGATTTACACTAGAAAGGAGCATTAACTGTGGCATCCTTTATCGTGGCTGTGGTGTATGATGGATGAGAACCAAACATCCTCTAAAAGTATGAATTTCTCCTAACTCGCTCTCATATCTAGTATGGAAAGTTGTTTTACCAATTGTTCTTCAAAACTCTATTAGCAGAGCTGCTGGTGTTGCTACAATTAGGAAAATTGTACTGCACTAGAAAAACTGAGTTGTACCAAACGAGTCCTCAATTTTCTCAATATTACATTGCATCAGCCAAATTACAATACATTTGAATCAACATGTTTATCTATATATATAACATTAAACGTGCATAATGAGTAGAGTAGAAAAAAAAAACAATGGAGAGAGGCATATATATCCACCTCCATTTTCAGATTGGGCTCCCGAATCCAAAGCCCCAGGAGCAGCCGGTGGCAGCAGCAGAGTGGTGGCTACTGGTCTCCCTGCTGGCGCCCCACCTCCGTACAAGCTCCTTGTACTCCTCCTCCTCCACGATGGCGGCGCCGACCTTGCTGTTCCACGCCTGCTCCGCCTTGGCGAGCTCCATCTCGGCGTCCTTGATGAACGAGTCCAGGTCCAGGCCCAGGTCGAGCCCGATGTCCAGGCTCACGCCCAGCCCCTTCTCGATCTCCTTGCTCCTGGCCCAGTACCTGTCCTCCACCAGCATTGCCAGGAACTCGTCCTCCACCTTCTCCACGTCCGCCGCCGACGCCGCCTCCTCCGATGACAGCTCCATAAACAGGCACGGCTTCTCGTCCTCCTCCTCCTCCACCGTGTCCGGCGGCAGAGGCCGGCTCGACGACCTCGACGACACCCTGCTCTTCTCCATGGTGATGAACCCCGCGCCTTCCTCCTCCCCGTCCATGTCCTCCGCGACGCCGAAGGCCGCCGCCCCGGCCCCGCCGCCGCCGTCCATAATCTCGGCCATCGAGTTCTCGATGGTGATGAAGCCGCCACGGTCGGAGCGGATGGACGTGGCACGGCGCGCTAACCCGCCGGATGCCGCCACCTGCTGCCGGTTGCTGCGGAGGCAGCTCAGGTCCGGCAGGCAGGAGGCGTAGGAGCCTGCTTTTCCCTTGTTCTTAATCTCTCTTGCTTGACCTATGTCACACCATGCATGGACACACGTACGTTGTTTTTTCTTCTTCATTTAATTTGAAGCAAATAAGCAGGGGTGCATCGCCTAAACGTACTACTAGTAGCTATATTATGCAGTATATAACTATATATGAACGTAATGAAGTGCATCAAGCAATTGAGATCATACTATTTATTATGTAGAAAGTGATTCCATGTATATATATACTTGATCCGTCCTCAAACATAAGTGGTTTTCCGTTCCTCTAAGTCAAACTATTGTAAGTTTAACCAAATTTGTAGAAAAAACTATAATATTTACGATATCAAATAAGCTTAATTAGACACATTATATGAAATGTATTATCATAATTTGCATCTTTGATGTGGGAGTTGTTTACTACTCTTTGATTTGATTCTCTACATGAACATGGTTATACTGAGGATGGTCAAAAGCACTAGCATCAAAACTCATTAGAATGAATAGTTCTTCCTACCATGCATGAACATGGTATATATATTCTAAATAATGAACACAGCAGGTGATATATACTTGAAGAGAGCTAGCTAGCTAGTACACACAAACCAGCTTCTCATCAGGAAATTAAAGTTCATTCATTTCATTTTGATGAAATAACTTGTTTGCCTATAAAATAGCTAGTACGCCTATATTGCATGTATTTATATATATATATATGTAAATAAAATTAGCTTATAACGCATCATCAGTGTCTAGTACAACAATCACATACCATTGTTAGCAGCCCCATGGTTGTCGTCCTCGTGCTGATCCATCACTCTGCAGTAGATGCTGACGGTGAGCACCGCACCGGCCGCCGCCCCGCCCAGCGGGAAGCTGAGCGCCTTGCCTCCGAACTTGCTGGGGTTGGAGGTCTCCGCCGCGGCGGCGGCGACCTCGGCGAGGTCGACAGGGAACACGCCAAGGTCCCCATTATTGGCGGGCGCGTCGAGGAGCGCTGCCCACACGGTGAAGCCCCGCAGCGTGGCGCCGCCGACGGTGAAGTGTTGCAGGAACACCTCGTCGAACGTGGCGGCGCCTCTTGCCACCCGGGCCGGCGCCGTGTGCTCCACTTCGCCGCCGCCCTTGCTCCGCCACCCCACCACCATCCCGCGGCCCTCCGCGGCCGGGGGCAGGCCGGTGACGTGCTGCACCTGCAGGCAGACCACGCAGCGCGCGCGCCGCGGGCGGAGGGAGCCCAGCAGCCTGCACTTCCACTGACCCAGCGCGCCCCGGTTCTCGCTACGGCCGCCGCTGCCGCTGCCACCGCCACCGTCAGGCGGGGAGCCCCTGGCCATGTGCAAGAGGTTGAGCTCCTCTGCCCCAAGTGAGGAGGAGCCATGGTGATGGGGGTGTTGTGGCGGCTTGCCTACCATATCGTCTTGGCAAATGGCAATTTAGTGGAAGCTACTATACCTTAGTTTTTCTCACTAGCTACCTGTATGTTTTGGAGAAGAGGAGCTAAGCTAGCTCTAGCTAGCTAGCTAGCTAGGTGCAAGCATATGAGCTAGCCTAGCTAGTGTGCATGAGTTGTTAGGTGTAAAACTAGCTAGAGGAGAGGAGGAATGTGAGGTATATACACACACGCATGCATGAAGAAGGTACAACAAGGTGATGATTTGGGTAGCATGGCCAGGACCCTACCATTTTGCCGTCGGGAACCAGTCCCGGACGGTTTGTCGGTTACCGACGGTAACCGCCCAAACTGGCTCCAAACCGAACGGTTTGCATTTTGAATTCAAACGGCGTAGTTCAAACGGTTTGGGACCGGTAACCGGTCAATTAGGGCCGGTTACCGTCCGGTTTGGGCGGGTACCGCCCCAAACCAAATTTCAAATTTGAATTTAAAAAATCGAAAATTCTGAAAAAAATCCTAAAAATAGTTCATGATTTATAGAGTCGAATGGTGTACAAATTTTTCAAATTGGAGTTCGTTTGCTATTTATTTTGACGTGTACACGTTTGAAAAAAAAAGATTTTTTTTTCTTTTTTTTCGAACTTGTACACGTCAAAATAAATAGCAAACGAACTCCAATTTGAAAAATTTGTACACCATTCGACTCTATAAATCATGAACTATTTTTAGGAATTTTTTCAGAATTTTCGATTTTTTAAATTCAAATTTGAAATTTGAATTCAAACCGGTACCGAAACCGAACCGGTCCCGGGCGGTTTGCCGGTAACCGGTCGGTAACCGTGGTTACCGTTCGGTTTGGAAAACCCTGAGCATGGCACGTCGATCTCACTTCTCACCATGCATGTGGCAGATGGGTGGTGTGGAAGCAGGATAGGGAAGGCTACCGCTGCCCTAATGTGGAAAGGGGTGGACCTTTAATTTGGGGTAGGGTTTTGCAACATTCTCTGGAACTTATGTTTTACTATAACAAGAGGGCCGGTGTACTGATCGATCAAGATCAGCTCTCTCAACAAGCTTTAGAATGAAGGCAGCATGTTAGAGTAACTTGAAGTGATAGGAAAAAACTAGAGAGCCTTATAGATGGAGATCATCATCATATATACTCCCTTCGTCCCTAAATAACTGTCTCCGCTTGGTGTCCATGTCATGATTTGATTTGTAGAAAATACGTGTAACATTTGTATCTCCAAATAAATTTATTAAAAAACTAGATTTAAATATCTTTCTAATGATACTAATTATATATCATAATTGTTTATTTTTTTAATATATATTTAGTTAAAGATGTTTTTTTTGGAAGAGTGTAAACGATAGTTATTTAGGGACACATGGAGTTTAACAGAGAAACAGAGGCGGCCAACTAGTAGTTTGGCCTGTGAGATCTTAACCACACTATCTGGAGGGAACAAAGTGCATGTGCCATATGCAGAAAGCGAGGGTGTTTAGCACAAGAATTATGCACAGTTAATTCTAAAAAATCTGTATGTAGTGTGGTCCGGACCCTAACCCATTGGTGATGGTGAGTAATTATCTGATAATTAGTTTATGCAGCAACTTACATGACAACTGACAACTGTCAGTCTGTCACAATGGCCAATGACAAAAGGCGCGCGCATTTCTTTTTGCTGTCCGGGGACCAGCAACTACAAGATTTGCCACCCTCCAAGCATAGCTGCAGCTTAGGTTGAAGGGCCATCCAACTCCACCATCCTTGGACTTAGCCAATTCTTTCCTCTTCTCATGTACCTGACCTTCTACACTCTCGTTCCCTGCTCTGATGTGATGTTTTCAAATGGGTTCATGTAGGGGTTCCAGTTCTAGGGAGGATATATTACAAGACGATTTGAAATATCCACTATTGCACTACATGTACAACACCTATCTTGAGATGAGGATTGTGATATTGATACAAGCTAGGTGGATACACTCCTACCAAGGTTTTGACTTGGTGTGAGTGTACAAGGAATTATATCAAGTGTCAAGGGGTTCACGGCGCAATGGCAAAGGCCATTGGTTGGGGGACTCCCACCCAGAGTTCAAATCCTGGGTGCGACACTTTATTCTGGATTTATTCTAGAATTTTCCGGCGCTACGCATTAAGTGGCAGGCGACGTTCCCGTCGGAATTTTTCGGCGCTACGCATTAAGTGGTAGGCGACGTTCCCGTCGGCAGCGAGGCGCCTGTGGTGACTTCGTGAACTTCTGTGTACTCTAAAAAAAAGGAATTATATCAAGTAAAAACTGCATGTGCTCTTAGGAAAACTACCATGTGTATGTACTCCTTCCGTATCATATTTAGATGTCGTTTAGAACAGCAACGTGATCTCCTAAACATAACTTTTACCTCTTGTTTTTATAAAACATATTTATAGAATAATGATATATGTATACTTTTATTTAAAGTAGTTTTCAAGACGAATTCATTCATATAATTTTTACATTTACAATCTCAACAATTTAAAAGTTATTGATGATTTATATTTTTAATGTTTGAGTCAAAATTTTTCCAAAATGACTTCTAAATATAATACAGATGGAGTATATAATTAAGCAAATTACTATCTACTGAGGAGGAAGAGAGTCGTTGTTTGTGCCTATAACTAGCTACTAGCTAGGTACTTCAGACATTCCAGCTAAAAGAAGTTTTCTTTGAATTTTCTAAAATCAAAATTCAAATTTTAGGGTTTAAATTGTGTAACTTTTATAGAAAAAATATCTATGATTTTTGAAATAAATTTCTTAGGGACTGTTTGATATAACTCTGCTCCACTACTGAAGCTGTTTTTTTTTTAGAAAATAGCTTCATGATCAACTTTCTACGTGAAGTTGAGCTATTTTAGAAAAAAAATGTTTGACAAAATAGCTTCACCAACAACTTTATGCATTGATATGAGAGAGAAAGGGGAGAGAGTTATGATAAGCTACTATTTTCAACTTTATCTCACTTCATACTACTTCATATCTTTGTGAGAGGGGGACAAAAACTGTTTTATGAGTGAAGCTATTTTAAAAAGAGGTGTTTGGCCAAAAAAAATGTAAGTTGTACCAAACAGGTCCTTAATAAATCCAATTTGTATTCATTGAAATAGTTCGAAGTACCTCCCTCACGGCTGATGCATCGAAACAATTTCAACCGGTTTCAAAAGTCAGAGGAGTTAAAAAAACGCAATTTTTGAAGAGGGTAAACAGAGTTTCGATAATAGTTGGGCCCTTTCAAAAGTGAAAGGTTCAGCCCAACGCACGTCTCAGATTGGGTAACCGGTCGACTTTCTCTATTCGGCCCACATACAAATTTGGGCCCAGGCCATCTCTTTCTCTCCCTCGCTTGGCTTTCTCCTCCTCCATGCTGGCGATTGGCGAAGGCTTCTTCTGCGCGCAGCGGCGGTGGCGCGTCGAAGCGTCGCCGTCGAGGAGTCCCACCCGAGACGCGTCCGAGGTATGCTTGTATTGCCTGGTGTTGGAGATGTGGCGTCTCTCCCTGTACTGGCCGGCGCCTTGAGAGCGCTTCCGTCCTGGTTAGTGGTTAGGGGGCTCCAGATTTCAGTCCGGTTCGATCGTCTAGTAGTTCCAAATTTTGGATTCGATTGCTTCGTGTACAGCTCCAGGGATCTATGCGTTGTCCTTGTCCCCGCTGATGTGCCCTTCATGAGTAGAAATTGTAAATTTGTAATGCTATTATTCTAGTAGAACCATGCGAGCTATGATGGCTCATGGCTGTCTGTAGGCGCGTCCTTGTTTTTGTTCGCTACATTACATCAGATTAGAGGAGATATGCTACTGCTGCTACGGATATGAATCATAAGTACTTGTGGCGTCGTGTCTTGCTTCGCTTATTCATTGAAACGGTTCCCATTTTGGATCTCATGCTAGTCCTTAATTCCTCGAGATAAGCCCAAAGGAAGAGAATAAGCAAACTCTCTTTTCTTAAAAGTTACACCCATAGATATATCTCGTAAAAGTAGGGGGGTGATGATAGTGAGTGTATATCCTCCATTACAAAACATTCTTACAAGTAACTGATGTGCTCGATTATCAAGCATTCTTACAAGTAGTGGATATCTCCATCACAAAACATTGGGGAGTATATATATATAACTGAAACTCAGAAACACGCTACTTTAATGATGTTATTATTATCTAGCATTCTTACAAGTAATGGGGCACAATTGTCCATTACGAAACATCAGAATATAAAACTCAAACTCAGTTGCTGCTTTCGATTCATCTGCCATGCTCCAGTTCTATGCCGACGTTTCCGTATTGTGCAATGCTGGAGGGGTAATTAGAGGAAGGTTTTGCATATAGACTTTCCGTTTCCACAACGTGGTGTTCTGTCAGCTTTTCTTGCCAGGTTCTTCTTATTACTTTAAGCCGCTCAACAACTTCGGTCATTAGTGGACGCTCGTCCCCCTTCATGCTGAGGCATTTCTTCGCGAGTTCAGAAATCGCTCGAAGTGGTTCCATCCCTACCCCTATTATGCTCTTGTCCAGCATATCTTGAAGTTTGTTCTCCTTCATTGCCATCATAAAAGATGATGCAAGCCCCTTCCGGTCACTGGAATCCTCCGAGTCAGAGTATATTGCAGTCTTCCTTGTGATTAGCTCCAATATGACAACCCCGAAACTATAAACATCACTCTTTTCTGTTAGCTGCCGTTCCTGTAGATATTCAGGATCTAGATAGCCAAGAGTTCCTTGGACTACTGTCATAAATTGGGTCTCATTCTTTGCAAGCATGTGTGATGCACCAAAATCAGTCACTTTTGCCATGTATTTGTCATCTAGGAGAATGTTTGAAGATTTTACATCTCCATGTATTATGGGTGGGAATGCAGATGAATGGAGATACGCCAGCGCTTCTGCAGATTCTAGGGCTATTCTTAGTCTGTCATCCAATGAGATGGATGACCCTTCAGTGTGGACCAACTGGAAGATAGTGCCATTTGGGATGAATTCATAGACCAACATGGGAACTTCCACTTCTAAACAACAGCCTAGAAGCCTGACCACATTCCTGTGGTTTATTTGAGAAAGTATGATGATTTCCTGCACAAATTCATCTTTCTGGTTTGTGTTGCAAACTTTGGAGCGCTTTATGGCTACAACTCTGTTATCCTTCATAATCCCTTTGTAGACTGTGCCATGTCCCCCTCTTCCCAGTTCTCTTGTCTTATCAAAATTGTTGGTTGCATTCTCTAATTCTTCTTTTGAGAATACTCTTACTGTATCTACTCGTCTTGATCGCATTTTTTCAAGTAAAATAAATCCGCCATTTTGCTTGAAGAAACCATCCTTTTCTTTGATGAGCTTTCTCTTTTGATATCCAATGACAGCAGGGAAGATGCAAACAAGGAGAAAGACTGTGCTGATAGAAATACCTACAGTCACAAGGTATTTTTTTCTATGAAAATAAGATCACTAACCAAAGAAAGGAAAAAATATTGATCTATTGGCATTACAGGTTGTAATACAGTACTTGCTCCTGTTGTTTTGCATTGGTTGAAGGGGAAAAGAACACATGAAACAAGGTATTGGCATCATTTTAGTATTCTGCGCGAATAAATAAGCATAACTGTACAGAACATTTGAACTATAACTAAATTTGATTCAACTGTAGTTAGTTGTACTATGTTTCTGTTATCTACATAACTGCAGTTGTGTGTCTTCATGAGCACCAGTATTGACGTATTGTTGCTATTTATGATATATACAAACAACTAGATAAGGATTTACCTAACACCATCTTTACAGTTTGTGTAGGATCCTGATAAGGAACACAATTTATCGTACGCGCATCAGTGCTCCGAGTTCCATCTGGACATGTGCAGCTGTAGCTTCCTATTGTGTTAGTGCATTGGCCGAGGCAAAGATACTGCTCAGGAAAGGCACATTCATCGATGTCTGTTAATGTAACCAGGAAAAACAAGGATGCTCATTAAATCGACCTGGCATATTATTTGAACCAGAGGAATTGAAGACTGATTGTGGCTTACCTTGGCAGCCTTCTTCCAGATATGGATTACCCCCATAGCCACTGGAACAGTTGCAGAGATACCCTGGGCCATTGACTGAAGGGATGCACTCGCTGTTCTTGCTAAGACATGCATAGGATGACATATTTTTCTTTGCTTCGTCACACGATTCTTCCCCAACAACCCAGTTAAGCACAAGAGGCACGCCATCACTGTACTTGTCAGCAAAATGGTGGCCTGCAAGGTCAGAGACATCAAACCTGAACCACTGGGTCTCAACCACAAAGGCGTAACTGCATGGGTTGAACTCCAGCACGCTTGTACTCCGCCTTGTTGAGAAGGTGGTGTTGAAGTAGGTGAGGTTTGCTGGGATTGAAGTCTGGCAGCAACCCATGCCAGTGCACTGGCCACTGGTGTCGACGCTTTCATTGCTGCTGCAAAACGACATGCATCCGCTGGTGTAAGAGTTTGCATTTTCACCTTGGATGAACGCGATGGTATCACATCCAATCGCCGTGAACTTATTCTTGGTATGTGATATCTGGTAAGACTGTAGATCCATGGCAGATCTATCGAAGTCAGCGATGCCAGTGTCATTGTAGCAGTCCCACGTCAGATGCTTGTGTACTCGAGCCTCCCCTTGCAGCAGGAAGATACCAAAGGCCCAGAGGCTACTGCCTTCGCTGCCCAGGTAGGCTATTCTTTCATCGTTGTCGCATCTGACCTCAAGGCCACTGCGAAAGCAGCCAGGACCGATGCCGAAAGGGTAGGGGATGCTCAGGTTGCCACATCTTTCTTGGCATCCAGGACGTGCCATCCCTGCGGCAAGTGCCAGCAGTCGCGCGGTGCTCAGCATGGTGGCGAGCAAGAGCAACCATGGTGGTGGACGCCAGGACATGGCTGGCTCTCTCATATCTCCTTTGCTATGTATTTGTTGAGCTCATTTGGTTTCATCTGGAATGCCCATTACATTGGTTCAGAAGGGTGGAGAGCTGGTCGATATGAAGAGAAGAGATTATATGCTGCTGCTGCCTGCTGGCCATACCTAGTGGTTTTGCTTCCCGGCAAGGAGAAGGGCCAACAATGTTGTACAAGCAAGCTATTAGCACCACTACCTGTTGTTTGTCCAGTTCGTTGATAATGCTTGTTTTTTGGCTTGTGATGCAAGACGGCTACGGTTTTTTATTTGTCTATGTTGGTTCTCAGTTATGAATTTTGGACAAATGTATTGTATATACGATGGTGATTGCCTGCTCTGCCCTGCCCTGGTGTTGGGGCTGTGACAACTGACAACATTGAGGCATATTAGACTCTAATGCTGTCATTAGTAGTAGTCAAATGCATTTGCTAGTTCACCAGTTGGCAGCCTGGCTGCCTACCTTTGTACTCGATCGGTCAGCGTAATCCAAGATGGTGTCATACTGTCATTAGCATGTTCCATTTGGGTATATTAGAACCGCCAAAAGAGATTACATACATTCCATGCTTCGTCCGGATATACTTATGCTGTTAAGAAGTATGTGTTTGATCTTGAAGGAAGCGACACCAATACACCATCCGGCCGGCCCGGCGGCAAATAGAGCAAAAAAAAAAAAAAAAGTGAGGTTTGCAGCCAGCTACAACTGAAGAAACAGAAAAATAAATACTCATGAAAACTGCCCATGCTTAAGCATGAAAATAACATTACCCAACAGGATTTGAACCAGCAACTAGGCCATCCCAATCACAGTTACAAGCAACTAGGTAATCCGTTCACTACATACACAGCACCCCAATCACGATGCTAATGTGTTTGGTCATGCGGATGCGTGAGTGGACTCCTGTTGTTGAGGATAGAACCTCTCCTCACTATGGAGCTGGTACTACTTTATACAAGATGCAATCCGATTATTCACCAGCATGACATTACAGAGAGCATGCCAGCTTTGATCAGATATACACTGTCAACCAGCTTCAACAACATCAAATTTGAAGGGGAATGCTATATGTAATTGCAGCCCGGCACACAGGAATAACAAGAGCCCATGTTAAGCATGGGCTCAGCTGTCAGATACCGTCTCTTCGGATGACGCGCCAGTGTCGCTCGGGGTGGCACCGTTGGGTGCTGTGGTGCCTTTAGCCCCACGCTTCAGATCCAAGGCATCAGTGGACAGGAACAGCCTCTTGCTGAATGACCGCCAATCCGCATTCCTCCTCATCGTGCGTTTCAGGGAAGCATCAGGGAGGACATGGGGCTTCACGTCATCGAAAAAGAGAGAGGAGCCTCCCCTCGGTGGATCTGCCGCTGAGAGCCCTGGTGGTGGCATCATGCTTGGCCACATCTCAGGGTTGAGCCGGCTGGTGCCAGTTTCGGCATCCTTTGTAAGCCACTGGGGTAGGCTGTTGACAGGTTGCTGGTTAGTGAGAAGGACCTGGGGCACCCTGTCTGATGGTTCTTGGAACCAAGGTGACTTGTTCTCGTAGTATGACTTATGGAGCTTGGATGCCCTTCTGCGCCTGCCACCACTTCTTCCATATGAGGAAGAAGCCCCAGGGAAGCCTCCCAGGGACAGATTTCTAGGCCCACCATCAATTCCATGAAAGTTAAGCAGACCCAGGCTTGATAAATGATGCTGACCTCTCTCTGAAGCACGGGCATTGTGAAGGTACACGTCGCCCAATGAAAGGTCCGTCTTGGCCCCAAGAAATGCAGACTTTGAGCATCCAGAGCATGAAGCTCTACCAAGATAATCTTCACTCATATGAAGAGGTGGCGCAGGACCCAGAGCAGATGCCACAAGCTTTCTCTGCTCCTTGTCCCATTGCTTAGCAAGATCCTCGGGCATTCTTGAGTTTGAAAACTGTAGTCGAGTATCCCTCAACATTGCATTCCAATTATTAACACCATACCTCCTAACTCCGATCCAAAGAAAATCCAACTCTTCTTCTGACCATGGAGCTGACTGCCTCTTGTAGGAGTATGTACCAAGCTTTTCCTTTAACTTATGAGATGTGCTGGAGGTGCCTCCAACAAACAACTTACCACTCCTCGGGGCAGCCACACTATTGTCTGTGAAACTATCCAGGCTGAGGTCTAAACTGAATTCAGGAGCCCTGTCCATTATTCTGAACTTGAGTTCTGAAGGCAAGCTTTTTGGTCCCTTCAAACTCCCAGTGTTCCATGGTGGACCCAGATCAAAGAAATTTGAGTATGAGGTATGCATGGTTGATCTTTCTTCATGCTGCTGTTGTTTGCCACGGAGGGTATCATTCTCCTTTGTGAAAAATAACCTTTCAATTGGTTGAGACATTTGCTTTTGAGCATTACCAACTATATCCTGCAAGAAAAGATAAAATGTTTCAGATCATCTGAGGCACAAACATATGCACTGTTAAGATTCCTTTTACAGTATAGTATGTTGTATGACAAAAGTAAAGGAAATCAAGCCTGTATGGCCAAATTAATGAAGTATATGAAACAAACCATCCCTCTAACTGGAAAGGAATTTAGAATGAAGCTAATGGCTATAGATTATTCAGATAAAAAAATTACACCACTGAGAAAACAATCTCATTTAGTGCATGGAGAATCTGCACATATGGCAAAATGCCTAGTAATAAACAAGTAATGAAAGGGGTAGTTCTATTATCCTCACCTGATCTGGAAGCCTTTGAATTGTTGAGTCATCCAAACAGAGAAGTCCCTGTTGTCTTAATTCAGTACAGTTCAGGTCGATCTTCTCAAAAGTTCTTTTATTTTGATTATGCAGCCCTTGATCAAGAGCCTCTGAATTTTCCAGCTCCTTGCCTCTCTCATCATTATCATCATCCAAGACAATGACTGGAACATTTTTTGTTGAACCTTGAGATTCTGGAATATCTTCTACCACAGATTTATTGGTCGGTTTCAACCAACTGACGTCTACTTTTTGGTTTGGAGACTGCAGGGAAGCAGTTTCCCCAGTACAATGTCCCTTCCCCTGCACATCAATAACTTTTGGCACTTCAGTAGTATCTGGTGATATTCTGTTGAAGTCCTCCATTAGCGTATCTCGTCCACTGACCTCTTGCGCACCAGTGAACTTCGACATTGGTGTAACATCATCTTCCAGGGTCTTCTTTTGGTTTGACACTCGTATAACATCATCTTCCAGAATCATGTTTTGGTTTACATCTTGAGTAATCTGTGGAACCACATGTTGAACTGAGGATTTTACGATGTGCGAACTACAAAAGGGACTTTGCATTAATTCCTTATGTGCATATCAATCAACTAATATTAGTTCTAGATCACAATCGCAGAGCTATCAAATACAAGTATACCTTTCTTGTTCAGGTGAGTGTTCAGCTTGTGTAGAAGGTCCAGTATTTCTCAATGTAGCTACCTGTAAGTGAATTAAATGCGAGCTCTAATTATTTTCAATGCCCTAGTAAGATAATGTGCAGACAGGCAAGGAACTTGTCAATTACGACATAGGTTATTGCCAAAGTAATACATAAAAAGCAGTGCAAGTGCATCTATAGTGCATACAAAATCAGCGGAAGACAGAAGCCACAGAAAAAAGTAATAATATAATTCTACAACTACAAGATGATTGTAAAAATAATAAAAGCAAACATTGTAGGTGCCTTTAGCATCACAAACATGGTGCCACCTATTTCATTATGTTTTGTTACCTTCAATAGCAAAATTTGACATGTTACCAGAAGGCTGGGCATTATTTTGTTGATATTTTAATACTTGTCGTAGAAAAGCAATAACCTTTTAACAGCATCATTTTTCCCATTCCCTACACTGAATAGTATCTAGAAACAGTTATAACTTTTAAACACATAAGATAGAGGTAATAAACATAAATTAAAAAGGCACAATCCTACCTGGTTGATTTTGGAAACCTTTTAACCATCATAATATTTCTGGACAGTGACACACAATTCTGGGCTTCTTTATGTTTTGGGCACTTTAGGTATTCGTAGTGATAAGGCTTTCCATTATGCGTTTTAGAGAAGTGTATAAGATTACTCATTTGGCTAAACTCATGGCTTTGATTACAAAATTCAAAGCCTGATTACAAGAAAATTGATAAGTTGCTGTGCATACATTACGAAATCATATCAGCACTAAAAGCACAAGCTACCTTCTAGTGTTGCCAGTTAACTAAATTATATACACCCATTCTTACAGAAAAACTTTATAATTAACAGCAGTACATCAGAGCTGAAAGCACATATCAATACTGAAACAAATGGCCCCAAGAAACAAACCACCCAATACAGCAAGAAAAAAGGACTGCTATATTAAACAAAGACAACAAAAATTTCTAAACAATCTTCATCTCATTAATATATCAAATGCCTCCCAAACAAAAGCAGGGATGTCAAGGGAAGTTCAAAAGAATTATGTCATCTAAATGCAACTGTACGGGGGGAAATCAGGGCAAAAACATACCTTATCCTCAATATCCAAAGGGTTTGGAGCAGTATGCTTGAGCAATGGTGTAGCATTCAGTGATGAGTGTGGTGGGCTGCATGTCAGTGTTGAACACTGTTTATCGTTGTCCGGTGAACAAAATTCCTCTGCTGGTCCATCCAAATTAGTTTTCTTCTTAACTCGCCTGCGAAAGGTGAGCAGAGGACTAAACCTTTTCTTACATTGGCCAGGAACAACAGATTTTTCTGTCCCTGTAGGAGAATTTATTTCCACAGGGGCAGAGATATTTGAATCTTTTGCCTGATTAATCGTCCCGTCAGCAAGCATTAGATCACACACAGAACTTGAAACGGGAATTTGATTCTTTGCGTCATCAATGCATTGTGATTTATTGCTACGTGCCTCTGCTGTTGTGGCAATGGTGGTGGCACAACAAATCTCAGGTTGTTCTTTCCGTGGCAATGATGCATACAGCCGATCCTGTCCTTTCTCTGGTTCACACTCTTCTTTGATGTTTTGTTGCAACAACATGGAGAGATGCTGCTGCTTTTTAGTAGTAGTCTGCCAATTTTTTCAGATGACAACCGAGTGTCAGAGAATAAAACTGATGGAAGAGGAAACATAACACTGCTCCGGATTAAACATGAAAAACAATCTGTTTCAGAACACCACTTCATGAAAACATGCAGCCATTGACAACTTTAGACAAACATCAACATGACACCACAAGTTTGATGGCCAAGAAATTCAGAAGCAGTCTGTTTGCACTTTTAAGAAAGCTGCGAACAGCAGTAACATGGACAATGGCAATCAAGCGATAGAAATGACATAAGATAACAACAAATCAACAGTAGTAACAGAGGCAAGATTCCTCACATGATTATCTTCATTTATCACGGCCGTCTCAGAAGGGCCCTCAGACTTAAGTTGTAAACTGCTGGCAGCTACATTGCTGGAGGCAGCAGGAGATGAGTCAAGAACTGTGTCATCTTCTGCTGTATGGGCACGCGAGGCAGCACGCTTCCTCTTGTATGTTATCATGACCTTGGTGCTCATCCTGATAATAAGCACAGCTGTTATAGGGAGTAAACCTTGCCAGCTGTATTGTGTCGGATATGTTTTCAGGTGCGTTCACTGCAAAAGAGACAAGTGATGAGGTGTGAGTAAAGTTCCAGCAGTGATAGAAATCTGCCGAGGGAAAATGCAAAAGTTAAGAGGTGGGGAAAGAAAAGTGAGGCAAGAGGGACTGTCATTCCCCTCCCCACCCACCCATACGGCCATACCTCAGGGAGGGACTGCTGCTAGCTAGCCAACTACAACTACACATAAACATTGCTATAGACAGACGGTCACTGGGGCATTGGGGTTCAGTTGAATCCTAAGTTTTTGTTTTTTTTTTTCATACTATTAAACAGAAATGCACAGCCGGTTTAATTGGGTGCCAAGAATTAACTAATATACGGTGAAAACGACTTGAGATGCAACCGTGTGTGCGCGCTGAAGAAGAAGAAGCTAATGAGGCCTCCCTCCCTCCCATGGATGAATAGTCAGTCTACCCTAGCCAGTAGGTAGCAGGAAAAAGAACACGCCGCACTAAATGCATGGAGTCACGCGAAGGGAACGTCTCTAACCAGGCAGAGTAGAAAGCCAACAATCCGTGCTGCTGCTGCCTTGGATACGAAAATAAATGAAGAAACTTAAGAAATCAAACACATCCGGCTGGATTGGATCCTCATGCTCCACGGCATGACGAAGAAATGAGGATGGCGTGGAGGAGGGGAAAAGAAAACAAACTGATTGATTACGCGCCTCCCCGCCCATCCCGGACACCGGGACCTGGACCGCCGCCGGCGATGGATGGAGCGCGGCGAATTTTGGCTTGGTGCCGGGAGAAACCGGAGGAGAACGGATTTTTCGGACGGGGATGGGAGGAGGAGGAGGGCCGCGCCTTTTTCCACAGTAGAAAAGAAGAAAAAGGTTCCAGGAAGAAACGAAACAATCCACCACCTTACCAAACCCAACCGCCACTCTTCCATTCCAAAAGGAAAAAAAAAAACAGACCAAGAATGGATGCCGAGAGCGATGAGCAGAGGATCCCTTACCAAGAATGAGATGAGATGAGCTTCGCCATCTCGATCGCGGGCGCGGCTGCGGACTGGGGAGAATGGATGCGAGCGAGGATGGTGGTGGGAGTGGGACGGATGGAAAGGGACAATGCTCCTCCTGCGTCTGTTTGTTTATTCGGGGGACGGGTGAACGGACGGAAGTGCCCCTCGTCACTCCACGCAGAGACGCGTGGGGAGGAGTGGTAGTATTGGAAAGTAGAAAAGTCGGAGGAGTGGTTCGATTCTCCTTCCCGGGGAAGGGGAATGTTCCTTTGTTTTGGTTTTGGGTTGCCCCGAACCTTCGAAATCCGATGGCGGGTTCAACCACCCGTAGGCGCACACAAAACACAACACAAGCGTGCCGCCCGCCCATTTGCCTTGCCTTTTCTTTTCTTTTCTTTTCTTTTCTTTTCTTTTCTTTTTTCCCTCCGCTTTTCCCGCGGATGAGGATGAACAAGGGAACAGGCAGACGACGCATTCCTACCGTCCTCCTCCTCGGCTGGACCAGGGATTTTTTTTTATTAAAAAAAGAAAGTAATAGATAGCCTGTTATTGAATCAAAATGAACCCTCGCACTGAGCTGTTCAGACACAAGACAAGTAGAAGATGATGTCACCAACATAACAGCATTTGCTATATAGCTTTCCTTTCTTTTTCATTGCACTGTTGATTTACAGTATATAATTTACACAATCTATTGGGGAGAGCCTACTAACATTGCCTCTACCCCTCCTTACCACCCTTGGGTAAAAAGATTTGATTTCATGTTGCCCTACAAAGAATCATTTGCCCCGCTTTAAAAGATACGGCCTTTTTTCTAACTGTAAGGGCGGAATCCCATCCCAACCCTAACAAATACCTATATGAATTTTACAAAAGCTAGCCGAAAAGAAAATTTAACTAAACAAAGGCACATATGGGGTAGAAAGGATAAAAAAAATATACAACAAATCAAGAAATGATCTGGCAAGATATAATGCTCGAGACTTCACAAGCCCTAATCCTGTAAAAACTGGAAGGCAGGGTTCTCGAGTAGCTCATCAGCCGGTTTCATATCCGTGAAGTCCTTCTCCTGCATTGAGTTGGTGATATCATCCACCGAGAACGGGATGCTGCATGAAGACCCAGATTGTCATATTCATCATAATCATCAAATCAATATAACAATTCCACAGTTTAATGAGATGGTACTTAATGTTACCTCGAATTATCATCTAACAAGAATGAACCGCTTTCAGCACTGTTAGAATCTTCTGTCATTAGCACCCGCATGTTACTAAGAACCTGAAACATTATATGGTCCAGTTACTTTTATTTTCCCTAACCGTGCAAAAATATCCAGCACAGGCAGACAGTGTTACGATTTTTTAACCAAAAAAAAAAATCACATCTACTGTTGACTGTGGAGCAGTGAGTTTCAGCGTATATCAATTCCATACAACCAGGGAATTTGAAGTTCTATACTTTTTCAACCCAACAAATAGAACTTTGACAACAAATAAAGATTGTGAAGCTCTTCAGAAAAGGAACTCACGTCTGATGAAACGCTTTGGGTATTATACTTGTCATCCCAGTATTGTGTACATATTCTGTACAGTTGTTGAACACTCAAGATCTACAAGCATAGATAATAGGAGATGTATTAGAAACAAGATGCCTCTATACTCTGCAAGTGAAAGAAAGTAGAGAGAGAACAATACGAGAGATTCAACATTTAAATGTATGTTTGAAGAACTAAGAATTTACCGGACATAGGTCATGGACTATCTCATCATAAGATATTCTGAACTTCTGGAATATAACCTGAAATGATATTAGAAATGTATTAATACCACGAGTTTGCCTCTTAAAAAGGAAACAACAGTTTAATCAAACTACAGAAAATGTTGTGTTTGTCTCCTGTCCAAACTACGAATATGAAACTTTAGTACATCCAAAGATAAGAACACGACTGATCCCAGAATTGTATCCAGAATCTCAGCGTGAAAATATTAGAATGCAATTTTGGTAGAACAGGTCATACCAAAAATCCAACAGCCTGTCTGATATGCTTGATCTCATCCCATGAAGATGCTGCATACTGTAACCACAAAACTTCAGTAATTATCAATAAAATAAAGCAAACCATTTACACAGAAAGCAGATCACCTCAGTTGTTGCCTTTGCACACCACAACTCCAACTCAGCTAGACCAGCCTTGACATACTCTCCGTTGCTGAAGGAGCAACACTCACGACGAAGCAATAGGCTGCACAACAAAACCGCACAACCATTGACCACACTAGTTTCCACAAACATAGAAGTCAAGACACTGAAAGATAAGCGCACCTGTTGAATAGTTGTACATTAATGTACGAAAATATCTGGGTAAAGATTTTCTGAGCTAAAACCGGAGGCACCTGAGGATAAAAAAGCAACAGTAAACACATATTAGCAGATCAGCACAAGTGAATCATATGGAAACAATGAGACACATACATGGTTATCTTGCAGTATCTTCAAGAGCTTATCCAAGCTTTCAATAATTTTCTGCCAGTGGTTGCTCTGACTCTGAGATTGACTGGATAATCGCCCAGAAACTCGCAGCATGCTAGCTTTCATTGTTCTTGGGGCCTTGTGATTTAAAGAAATCAAGGGTGATAAATTATAAGTCGGGTCACATGTTTAGAACCAAATGTTAAATATGAATTTGTCAACAAGCAGTAAACAAACTACAGAGAGAATACGTTACCTGGATGCATAGCGAAATCAAAGATGATAATTCCTTCTTAATATTGTCTCGGACGATTCCATATATCTTCTCAACATAAGCAGTTAGCTGCTGCTTGAAAAGCAAGGCAGGATATTTGGCCTCAACTTGGCGCACAACATCTGTTGCTTCGACATGCATATTAGCAAAAGATGCAGAACGCAAGCCCTAGACAAATAGATTTATGTTACGCCATATTCCCCCACTCATTAATTCAGTTTTCAAGTGGCAAAGGTCAGTAGCATACTTGGGCCATTCTGCCAAATATTGATGTTGGCTGAGGAGGTTTCTTTCGTGAAACGCTACCAGGAGCCCCAGCTGCTTTGAGACTTCTCTGCAGTAGGAACAATAAGCTGGATGTATTGGAGAGCCAGTAAGCAAGGTTGTCATTGTCGTCCTCGTTCTGCATCAAACACTGGATAAAGTGAGTCTGGCAGAAAGAACAAAACAATAAACTTGCCACATGTGAAACTCAAAAGCACTGTAACAGGCTTCCAAAATCATACAAGAACATAGCAGCAGCCTCATTTAAAAACAAACATGATTAACAACAGTGAAGTGTGCCATGGCTTATCTCTTTAGTAACATAAATGTGTTAGGTTGGAGAAACAACGCAGGTGATTTAAATGAGGCTGCATTGTTCCATGCGGAGAGTAAATCTTATCTTCATCAACGAAGCCGGAAAGGGCAAAGGGATGGCTTGTTTATTTTCTTAATGGTCAATTTTGGTACTTTCATGTTTCAGTATCATGACTTAAATCTCCAGTGCCAGATTACCTCGATTGCAGATCCTATTAACTGAATGAGACGGTCAAAAACGCTAGTCTTCTCTGCCTCAAATGATTTCCAATGAAGAAGACATTTGTATATGGTAATAGCAGCAACTGGCTTCCCTGCACAATACCCAAGGTTTTTCCCTACACAGTCAATGAGTGCATCCATGTTTTCCTACAAAAAAAGATAACCTTCAGATAACCATGTTTACACAAGCAATTTAAACATAAAATTTTGGCGACATACAAGTTGCCTGTCAACAACAGATTTCCTCATCTTAGGATCGCCATTCCCATAATCCTTTATAGCAGGAGGTGCACTTTGCGGTTCCTGAAAAGTTATAATTCAGAACAAAGATTATGAGCATAAATGAAAGTTCAAGAGACAAAAGGTAGATACTAAGATGGAAAAACTTCAAACCTTGTGCTCTTCAACCTCATGATAGCCGTTCTCCAAATTCTTAGTAAGAAAAAAAAAGGGAGAATTGAGTAAAGGAAAAAAATCACTAATAAGAACCATCATTTTCCAATCAATCCATTACATGTACCTTTAGAGCAATTGGAATTGACAAATGTTCAGACATGCTCTTGACTGGCGTGCTTAACAGCGCTTGTCTTTGCACTTTCTCCTCAGATTCCATGGTGGATATTTTCTCTTGAAGCCTGAAGTAGAATAATAAAAGAAGCATGTCCAGTTTTTCGCTAAAGAATTAAGTAAACAAAGTGTAACCTAAAACATAGTTAAAGCATAGAATGTCAAATCTGTCATGAAGTGACTAGGAAAATAGAAACCTTAGCATTGCCATGTTCAAGTCAACAATTTTAGTCTCGGCATCCATTGCCTGTTTGAGCCTATCCTCACTGATTTTGCTTGTTTCTTGATATTTCTTCTCGGTATCGTCGATCTTCTTTTCAAGAGAACTGACCAAAGTCTGTAGCATAGCAGAAAAAGTGACGTAAACATAAGCATGGACAAAACTAACAGAACTGAAAAGTAAAAGAAAATGGTGTCTCCTGGAAAACATTCAAATAATTCTTATGTTCAGGTCTCACCTTCAGTTTGTCATTTTCATCTCTAAGCTTATTCATTAGCTCTGTATCTATAACAGGGACCTCTTTAATAACTGGAGCTATCTCTGCAGCCTTTTTGGCTGATTCCCTCTCCTGTACTAGTATTTCTTTTGTTTCTTTGTACTGTTGTTGCACCTCCTGCAATGCAGCTTGCAACTTTGCATTTTCTTGCGATTTAGCTTCCTCGAGATCAGCCTACAGCAAACAAGAATGCACCACATACATCATGTATTCTATAAAAGTAAATTTATAAATCTACACATTTTACTGGTATTAAGAGAATAAAACAACCCTCAATATTCATATAAGTTTGGTTATTATCTCAGAAATTATGCAACAATTGTAGAAATTAGAAAATGGTATGACCAGCAGACTTTTCAAGCATCAAAGAAGACTTGAACAAAGTAACCCTTCATGTACTTGAACAAGGAGGAAAAATTTGGAGCATGTAAGACCAGAAGGTGTGATCTCAGTGACAAAAAAAAAATGCTTTGGATTGCATGTGCGTGGTGAGAACTGCAAACTTTACTATATAAAACTCACTCGTATGCGCTTCTCCAACTGTAGCCGCCACGTAAGCTCCTCAACTTGTTTTTCAAGTTTATTTTTGGCAGCTTGCAATGCACCAGTTTCCCGGGCAGCCTGATCAACAGTAATATGAACAAAAAAAAGGTGAGTTGAGAAGAGAAATATGTATATGCTACAGAAATAGCATTGGTAGAACAAAATTGTCTGCCACCCAGTGTGCTTGAACTTACCATTTTGAGCTTACGGAGCTCCTTTCTAGCAACCTTCCCTCTCCAGGCACACTGTGTAGTAATTGCAGCTTTCTTTGTTCTTGAATAATGCAATCTCGCCAAGAATTGACGGCAGCGACTCTGGAATTGAAATATGAATATACACAAAGGTCAGGAACATTTGACCTTAACTGTTGATGGGAGATAACAAGGATCATCACCAATACAATGTACATGTTACTTCATCAAGATATGTATCATGTTTTTAAAAATTATTGTGGCACAATCCAATTATATAGAAAAGGTAAGTGTGCAGCCTGTCGATATCATGGTAGGTACATATTAAAACAAGGAGAATGGAAGCATGTGTATCAATTTGTACCAATGTCTTCATTACAAACAAAGCCATAGATGGAATTTTCTCATAAATAAATTTCATTCTAAGAAGACAATATTAAGAAAACCAACTTTCACAAATTTTAATGGCTTCTATAGCTTCCTACACAGGAAAAGATCCAGCCAATAATCATGTAAGAACTTAGAACTGCTGTCTTGTAACCAGTAAAGTTAACATTGTATGTTCCAGAGTCCATTATATCCTAAATATACCAGTATAAATTTGTCATAGCGGTTATTTCCTTGTAGTAGTCCATTGCTTGTTTCCCAACATGAACATGATTTGTTTCTTTGCCATATTACCTGGATGATAATTGCAGCTCTTGTTTGTCTTCTGAAGTGGAGCTCTTTACGGGCACACATACCGCGCAATCCTGATTGAATGGTAACTGCTGAAGCAGAAAACTCGTCGTATGTTTTTCTGGCAGTATACATACGGTACCAAGTCTGGATCTTGAGTGAAGCGGCTTCTCTGCGGAGGGTGTGATAAACTCTTCTTGCAAGCTCACCTATAAAGAATTAAGCAAAACCACATCAAAGGAGCTTCATGGGGGGAAAAGATTGGGATAAATAGACTGGTCAACATAACAAATAGGAGAACAAAATAAGCTCACCACGACAAACTGTCTGGATTTGTAAAGCTGATCTTCGCAGTGCAATGAAACTCTTCTGTGCCAAGAATGAACGTACTTTCCTCTGAATCATGCTAGCTGAACGCCCTAACACTTCATTTCTACGAGCATCAAGTTCAGCCATTTGACCAGCACGAAGGAATACTTTTGTCTTGCCAATCTGAAAAGACATTCAGCTTAGTAGTTAGTACACAAATCAAAGAGTTCTTCACTGTATGACTGAAAAGATAACATAATACTAGGTGCCAAAAAAGAAAGTTCAGTCTGAAGAGACCATCTAATTACTGTTAATATTTTATTTTTACATGTTTTATATCAAAATTTTGTGGCTCTTGATGAGTTCCATCACTAGCCTACCCCAACTGACATGGATCAAAAGGCTCAGTCATGGGTAATTGTATTTTAAATATCTTCAATGTTCAATGGCAGGTCCACAAATAAATTTTTGATACTTTAAAGAAAGTTACAAATGTCTGACTACCTAAGAGTTCCTTTGGAATCTTTGGTGCATATACTTCGGAACCATGCAAGGTAGGATCATTACAGTATACAAGGGCACAAATGTTTTACCTCTAGTCCTAAATTAAGTACTTCCAGTTCAGGCAACCTAAAAAAGAGTTTGCAAAATACATTTTAATTATAGTTCTACAAATAAGCACTCCCAGAACTGTCCCACAAGAGTGACTGGGTTTATAGAAAATATTAGTAACATTTGTATCTCCAAATAAGTTTATTATGAAAATATATTCAACGATTCATCTAATGATACTAATTATGCACCATAAGTTTCAATATATTTTTATATATATTTGGTCAAAGTTGAAAATGTTTGACTTATCAAGAACTGAGAATGACACTCTTTATGGGACGGATGGAATACTTTTGAAGTTCAGACACACTACACTAGAGTTAGACAAATTACCTTTCTAGTTATTGATGAGACTAGAAAGTCTAATTATCAAGTATCAAAAGACACATATCAACAGTGCTGAAGCCTATATGATTTACAGATGTAGAATTTATATATTTTTTAATAACATCCATTACCTGATAACCTTGAAGATCTACCTTGTCTAACAACCTCCTTACAGCACTGACCTCATCAGAACTACAACAGTCGCAACAAGACAAATCAACATTTAGGCCTACAAATAAAATTAAGAACCCAGTAAAATATGCACTTGTGATTTACCTTCCACTCAAAACATTAGGCGCAAGAATACCAAAGCGGTCTATGAACTCGTAGAATGTTCTTCTGGTCGGATATCCGGCACAGCTAATCCTAATCGCCTCCATAACTCCCTGAGGCAAATCAATAATAGTACCCAATAATGTAAATACTAAGCTGCAAGCCAAAAGAAAATACTAATAGAAAATCTTACTCCGCATCTGAGTTGCTGAAGAATATTCTGGTTCTCAAAAATTGAAGGCTTCAATAAATTATTGGGTTTTACACAACGGATGTAGTGTGGCTCAGTTGCACTCAGAGTTTCCAACAGAGATTGCAATTGTTGCTGCGTTTATTTCATGAACAACAAAAATTTTAAGACTTGATCTCAACTGAAATCACATAGAAGCACTGAGAGGAAGCCTTTTAGTCACCTTGAACCTAGAACCAATGGATGAAAACTTTGAAGATTTTGAGGAATCCTCGGATAGAAGAGGGAAAAGGCCTGAAACGAATGCACATTTTGAAGCACTCAACAGAGCCTGATGCTCAGCAACAACATAATCTTTGTTCTTGTCCAGAAATAATTCTGTTTGATAGGTGACCTACACAAAACCATGCTTTCACATCAGGGTTGGTACTGTGAATGCTGTGAAACAAAAAAAAATGCAAAAGCAGTCCATACTTACATCTCCTGCATAATGGCATATGGTAAAGTCTGATCGAGATAATTTTGGCTTAGCAAAGCGCTTGTTATTTTTGAAAGTTTGATACAATTTATGAGCAAATGTCTCATGTGTCGATCTCGGCAACATACTGTAAAACAATTGCAAATGTAGACAGGTTAAAAAGTGATTAGATAGATTAGAGTCCTATACAATTGCAAAATGGCAACTAAAAAAAGGAATATCATCAAACGTCCATACCAGGCTTCATCTAGAAGGGCAATAATTCCACCAGGTTTCTGCAAAGGAAGAATCAAGTACTTAGGTGAAACAAAACAATTACAGCAAAACAACATGACCAATAAGTTTAAGTACACTGCGCGCCAGAAGAATTAGCATAGATGTCTATCTTGAATTGGAACTTAAGGATCAAAGGATCGGCAATGTTTGCTTGCTAAGCATACAGTCATTTACTGGTTGTCTTCAATAGCATATACGCTCTCATCTGAGCATTTGCTGATGCAGTTGAATGAAACCATCCGCAGGGAACATGCAACATTGTAACAATGTGATGCAAGGTGTGAACTGAGTGTCACTAGTTCACCAAATCAATGCTATTTTGATTTCATACAAAAATTAAAAGTATAAAATAAATTGCAAACAACTATTCAAAACATCGTAGAAATCAAAGAAAACTACCTTCTCAATGAGATCAAGAACATCTTGGTTATCAATGAACTCAATGTAACTCCAATTAATTTCTTCTTTGGTGTACTCTTCCTGTTCCATCTTAAACACATGCTGCAGGAAGCAGAAATACAAAGTTAAAATCTACTTCAGAAACCACAAAGAAATGAAACCATGAGTAATGGCACCAGCTAAGACGGCTCCATAAACTTGCCTGATTGAAGTGTTGCTGGAGCTTTTCATTTGTCAGGTTGATACAAAACTGCTCAAAACTGTAAAATGCATGTGAGATGATGAGCACTGCAATTAAACCTTAAGTAAAGAAGTAATAAGAAAAGGTGATAAAAAATGTGTGTTGTGTATGTGTTGGGGGGTGGAGGGGGGATAAATATTTGTATTCATTATGAGTAAAATGTAAAGGTATTAGTCAAGTTTCTGATCAGATTGAAACTGAGGGAAAGAAACCTTAGACATTGTAGTCAAGTCTCCAGAACAGACATAAATGTACTGGCAGAACTGCTTACACTGACTGTTCAACTAATAACAAGCCAAAGTTGTCCCAGCCTGGACATACAAAACAGTAAGTTCACACCAATCATCACTAAAAAAGGGGGAATACCCTGCGTTCCACATGTGTCACTTGTGAAAGACTTTCGTTCAAGTTATATTCTTGCCATGTACTATCCAAGATTTCACATTTAAAAAAAGCTAGCAGATTGTAATGTTGAAGAAAAGGTCCAGGAGGAATGTGAAGATGCTAGGAGCTACTGTGCGAACTTCCGTTAGCACATTAAGTTAGTTCTTCAGAACATAATATATATTTAAGCCTGCTGTCAAAGAAGACTAGATTTCATCAAAGATAAATTGCGCCCAGCTTCAGCACTTCCCAACTAGCTGGCCAGCCTATTGACAGTAAAACACTCAGCAATCAGCATGCAACCAATCATCAAAGTACCAATTAAGCACCTGTTTGTCTTGAAGCTTTCAAAGCCATAGATATCCAGTACTCCAATTAAGCATTTCGAGTTGGGGTCTTGGCCAATAGAGCGGTTGATTTTATTCACAAGCCTAAGATTAAAGGTCATTTGCCATATCAGTGTCAGTGGAAACATATGCAGTGCAAGATGTTCAAAGACTCACCAATCAAACAACTGTGAGTACACAGTCTTAGCAAGTGCATCTCTACTTCCCTTGGCAGCTTCAGGATCCAAAGTTTTTACTATATTCTCATCGCGAGTCACAATAATGCGCTGACACAACGAATCTTTTAAAGCTGTCTCGTCACACCTACAATACCAAATTTGGAGGTCTTGTCAACCAGCATAACCACGTAGGAGTTTCAATCTTAGAACTAGAAAAGAACATACATGAAGAGCTCAGCAGCTGTCCTCAAATGAAAAAGAGATTTTTCATCTTTGGGTTTTGATGAATCCCCATCATCCCCTTCTGCAAACTCAACATTTCCCAAGTGGAGGATAGCAGCAACAACCCGAAAGATTGCTTCCTAGATGAAACACCACCAAGTGGTCAAGGGCAAGCTCCAACTGATTTTTAAAGGAAAAAAGTACCGCCAGTCATTAATCAAATGTGTACCTGCTCTTCAGAACTGATTCCGATAATGTCCATAGCCTTCCTAGTTTCAAGGTACTCTTTAGATTCATCTAGGCCTTCAAGCTTAATGCAGTTGGACTGATTAAGGTAGTGAAATGTGCTAGGATCTCCGAGTTTGTACCTCTCGCGCTCCTGATAGATGAAACTGCAACATTTAGCCACAATCTTCTTGCTAATGGGAAATGCAATATTTAAATTTTAAATGGGAAAAACAGGTATGGTATATTATTGTTACATTACAGGTAAGGCATGAAGCAGAATATGATTACTGAGTACACTGTTAACGTAGGCAGGGAAGGGACAGTACCTCAGGAGGGGCAGCACATATCATGTAGAAACAATGGTAGTTTCTCTCTGGGTCAGATATTTGACAGACACGGGATCTCTCAAGAAGATAAGTTCTCACGGCAGCTCCTGATATTTTCCCTTTCTGATCAAACTGGATCTCAACAAATTTACCAAAACGACTGCAGTAATAGCAGCAACAGCAAAGCTGACTGAGTGTCAAAAATAGCTACCCACAATATTAACCAAGAGTTCATGTAGAGAAATGCCTATTACCTTGAATTATTGTTTCTGACAGTCTTTGCATTTCCAAATGCTTCAAGAACAGGATTAGACTGTAACAGGAATATAATAAGTGTTATTCAGTCAAACAAGAACATAGTGGTCATGGGAATACTTTTTCGGTGTTAGGCTTCATGCACCAACCAGATGAACCCAAAAGCTTAAGCGATTGGGAAGAGGTGGGAAATCCACTAATACTTCACAACACTCCCACTCACGTGCAGCCAGAACAAGGCGCAAACGTTGAAATAAAGAAGGGAGCGGAGGACTTAGAAGATGCCTCTACCAGGACTCGAACTCGAGACCTCTAGCTTTGATACCATGTTATGTTTCATACACCAACCAGATGAACCCAAAAGCTTAAGCAATTGGGAAGAGGTGGGCAATCCACTAATACTTCACAACATTCGGAACTACGAGTCTAAGAAATAATCACCTGAAGGACTTGCTTCTCCACGGTTCGCCCTTCGGAAGCAGCCTTCCCACCCATGTAAGCAAGATATCGCATGATCATCTTGGTGCTTTCCGTTTTACCAGCACCACTTTCTCCACTAACAAGAATCGACTGGCTTATTCCTTCATTGCGCATCAATCTGCAACAGTGAAGTAATCAAAGATAATCTCCTCTCAGTCGAACTCAAAAGGTAAAAATGGAGATAATGACACTGAATTTCTTTTATGGAGAGTACTGGTTAGGCTATTATATAAGTATAAACCACCCACAAACTATCAATATATACCACAAGGAACCTACCTATATGCAACATCCGCAACGGCAAAAGGATGAGGGCTTAATTCACCAAATTCCGCCCCTTTATATTGCTGCATCATCTGAGTGTCGTACAGATGGGGCAGTCTTCGGAAAGGATTTACAGCAATCAAGATATTCCCAGTATATGTCTGGTTTAATAACGAATAAATTAGAAACACGTGTCAGAAAAACGTGTGGCCAGCTCAGCTAACAAGTTGCTGTGGAAAATATATGGAAACGTATAGTTAGGATATACGGTTATTCTAATAGCTTACATAAATTTCATTCATGTCGTATCTAGCTTTCAAATTCTGAAGAACCCCGGGTTCATGCAGATAGGCAAGCTTCGTCATGTCATCGACACCGCATGGCGATTCCTCGGGATCCTTAGCGTGGACATTAGACGCTTTTGCCGTAACCTGAACAAAGGGCCAGGTTTCAACTCAGCGTGCATGGCATTCGTAACTGTCAAGTGTCTTGCCTATTATAGAAGGTTGCTAAAGCTCGGCCCATCTTCACCGCTTGCCTTTTACAAGCCTAGCACTAACCCAAAACTTGCCAAAAAGCAACATACCGTTTTTTCATTGGAACACTTGACCATAACCATGTCCCCATTGACTTTTACGACCTCCCCATCGATCCAGGCGAGATCGGGGTCCTCGACCCAAACTTGGGATCCCACCGCAATGGAAGCTTGCGCCGCCTGCAGGAAACACAGATTGACATTAAAGGGCAGCCGCGCACCTCTGATGTGAGTGAGACGAAATGCACAACATAAAATGCCAAGGCCTGGTGCATCCGAATGGCCCCCCATAGGCCGTAGCTGCTAAATATGGAAACCATTGGGACTAGGTTGAGTCCACCGCCCATCTGGTGGCGTCACGTAGAGCAGTGCCCTGGGAACGCCGATCAGGAACGTAGCAAAGCACCAGTCAACGCCCGTGGCACTAGAGTTCGTCGGAAATGGCGCCCTCATTTCTCAGACGCCGTCCAGATCTCCATGAGAAAGCTTGGAGCGGGGAATGGGGTTCTCCATTAGCACTCCAGATTTTTTTTTATTATTGGAAAAGGGGTAAAACCCGCCGTCAGCTGGCTGCCGGTTTAGGGTAAAACAGGCGCGGCGAGACAATGTGTGCGTGCACGTGCACGGACGCCGCAAGCTGCTCCCGGATCTCACCGCGCGAGCCAACGCCTGAATCGAGCACAAGCACGCGACCCGCGGTGAGCCGGGAGGAGCAGAGATTCCGAGGCGCGGCGGCCCGGAGCCAGAGCAAGCAGAGAGGCAGGGAATCCGAGCGAGCCGAGGGCGGACGTCCTTACCATCACAGCAGAACAGCCCAAGCCCGGGCGGATCTCGGCTCCACGGCGGTCCGGCAGGGGGAGGAGGAGGCGACGGCGACGGCGACGGCTGCTGCTGCACCGGAGAGGGGAGGAGAGGCTTCACGCCTCCGAGGTGGCGGCGCTGCGAATTCGGCTCGGCGGACGGCGTCCGGCGGCGAGGATGAAGGGGGGCGCGCCTGTTCGTCCCGTGTGTTTTGTTCCACGATAGTTTGGTTTCCTTCCTCTCTGGCGATGCGGAGGTACGGTAGTAGGAAAGGGAAGGGGACAGCTGCGCCTGCGTCCGTCGTCTCTCTCTTTTGCTTCCTCCGCTCCTCTCCTCGTTTACTTCCTCGCTACTGCGCCGTTTCGCTCCCGGGTCTTTTGGGGTTGGTTTCCCTTTCTCCATTTTGGGTTTCTTTTCTTTGCGGGTTTGGATTTTCTTCTCCAGCCTGCAAATGGGTTTTCGTATTAGAGGTCGATGGAGACAGATGGGGACTCCTTCCTAGATGGAAAATAGGATGACGCCATTTTCCTATGCGCTACGGATTCTCCATCTACGTTTGACGTGGATGACTTAAGGTTCTTGAAAGCTTTGAAGGAAAGAAGAAGTTAGCTAAGCCACAGTTTTTAGCTCCGCCGGCTTTAATAGCTGCACCAAATAATCTCTTAGTAATGATTTCTCTTTTAGCCTCGCGTGTCCTAGCAAAGTTAGTAGAAGAATTATTAGACTTTAAAGGTGTTGTGTGCTACAAGTTGGATATAGAATTAATAAGTAAGACAAAAAATAAATAGTTGAAGGACAGTAATAGCGACAAAGGTAGAAACGCTATTTGATGGAATGTTAGGATGGTGATCAAGGAATGACAATGACATGTGGAGTGCTACAAACAAGCTAAGTTTTTAAATAGTTTTGCGTGTGGTGAAAATTAGCATAGCTATAACGTATATCACGTGAAAAGAGTAATATTGTTTTTTTCTAGTATAAAATGTTGGCATTTTTCATGGCATTTAATAATTTGGTCTCACTTAGTAACCCTTGTATAGATTATGATCCGCAAGCAGCAAGCTATAGATGTCTTGGTTAATAAAACAGTTGGTCATTTAGGCGCAAGTCGTTGTGAGTAGAGAATAAGGAAATGCCCCCTAAAATATGTGATAAACTAATTAGAGCATCTCCAAGAGTCTTTCTAAATCTCACTCTCTAAATCATCATTTGGAGAGTCATTTGCATAAAAATCATTTTGTATATCTTTTAATTTTCTAACGGCTCTTCTAAATCCTATGCATACTCTAGAGAGTCATTCTCGTCTTCTATATTTGGCTAACGAAAAATCCGGAATAGAAGATAGCTATATTTAGAAGATCATTTAGATAAGCTATTGGAGGACAATTTTTCACCAAAATCTCTATTCCTAGCACATAGGAAGGATATGGAGAGTCTCTTGGAGATGCTCTTAGTATTAGTATAGTATGACCACATATATGATACCCATGTTTCTATTTCAAATGAATATATAGTTTATTTGATTATATATAATAGGTTTAGGTACACACTCCATTAATTGTATGAGAGGTTATAGAACAGAACCAAACCAATTGGCCGAGTCATCCTCCTTCTATCTGGACATGAACTCCTTCTATCTTTGCTTGTCTACTCTATTATATTCCAATAAGCTCATCGTAGCCTATAACATCATCTCCAAATACCTATTTGATTGACTTATATCTATCTCGATCTATATGTGTTGAAGTTAATTGAGATGAAAAAAATATATATCACAACATGTCATATAAATTGAAGACGGATAAGAGTGTGTAGATAAATCCTAAGCCCTAATTCTCGTGTGTTGTATCATCATGGTAGTAGTGACTCTGTTCTAAATTATAGTTCATTTGACTTTTGAGTCCAAGTTTACGTCTTATTTTAAAAAAAAACATATGCAAAAAATATCTCTTCTCTTGTTATGGTTTACTTTAGTAATAAAAGTTTTTTCAAAAATAACTTAAGATTGATTATATTTGCATAATTTGAAAGGGATGATGTTGTTCGGCTGATGATTTAGTATGTTATTGATAAGACTACTTTTGTCTGTGTTTTTTTTTTGTTATGGGTACTATGCCATGGCTGATAGATAGGTTGGACGGATAATAATTAAGAAAAAAAAACACAGGAGCTCGGCAACACAGCATCAGCACGTGCGCACGTGGTGGTATGGTTATGACGTGTGTTGGTTTGTGCGGTGGGGTACAGTAGTAGTACAGGGCGAGAACGGTTGGCGCATCGGACCCAACGCAACAAGCAAGCCCGGATCCGACATGACATGATGGGCCCCGGCACAGGAGCGGCGCCACCGCCCAAGGCCGCTCGTCTCTTCTGTTTTTCTTTTTTTCCTTTGGGCTGACCGCACCCGCGCCCGGCGGTGTCGGTGAGGCGGCGGTGGAGGAGTGCCGCCTCGTGATCACGCGCCACCGGGGATCGCCGGAAAGGGTCACCACACGCGACGGCAACACGGTTTCACAGCTCATTCATTTCATTCTTGGAGCTGGAAGCGAGGGCATTTCCGGGATTCGCGACTGGGTCTGGTCTGGTCGGTGGCAGTGGCATTCGGCGACGTACGCAACCGCAACCGCAACCGGTCCGGGGTCCTGAGGACCTGACCCGAAGGCGATCGATGTGGGTGGCTCCCACGTCGGTCTATCTATTCCCAGGTCCCTGCCAATATCGTCTTTCCTCGTCCGGCCCCACCATGAAATAAAAAAATATGCCGTCCGTCCGTCGCCGTGGAATTTGGAAATGGAAAATAAATATAAAATTAAAATATTCTTTTTCCCTTCACCTTTTCGGCTTTTCATTTTCACCGATTGATCGAGTACTATACAAACATGTACTTATGGGATTTGACATGTGCTCGATCATCGGTGGGCCTTGATCACATTGTACACACGGTACTCTTGCTTAGTCCATAATTATCTAATCCCTCCATCTATCAAGAATATCAGAGAGTCAAAGCATTTTAAATTTGATCAAACTTATATGACAATATAATAATATTTATGATATTAATTCATTATTATTATATTAGTTATTAATTATCAATTATATTTTCATAGTATATCTATTTAACGTCATATATTAATTCTTTATATTAAACTTATATGATGTCATAATTAACTACTCCCTGCATCCCTCACAAATCTCAAATAGTCAAAGTATCTCAAGTTAATTAATATCATTATATTAGTTATCAATTATATTTTTATAGTATGTCTATTTGATTCGTAATTTTTTATATAATTATTTGTCAAACTTGAGATGATATCTTATAATTTGAGATAGATGAAGTACTATAAGTCTATAATGCCTACTCTATCTACACTCTTACTACTCCTTGCAAATAAATAAATAAATAAAAACTTCCAGCTACATGATTTTACGCCTAACGAAATGCTTGGGTGGGCCGGCCGGCATTCACGGAAGCCAAATATTTCAACGACGAGATGACGAATAATGAAGAAACCTAGCTTTCCTCTCCTTTGCATGCTCGCTCGTTCAAGAAGAAGCTAAGAGTGGTGTCATACCTGCCACACGTTAAATTTGCATGTCTGGTAAGCATCCATTGTGCGTGGTAGACATGGCTGCTGTTCATCAAGACATCGACCGGTATAAATTGTATTACTAAATCTGTTTCAAGATATAAGACTTTTTGTTTTTTCTACATACATTATTTTTACTATGAGTCTGTTTGGAACTGCTTCGCTCCATGTTTTCTAGCTCAACTCCATGTTTTTTAACCAAACAATTTTAGTTCCATGCACGCAACTCCTGAAAAAAAAGGTGGAGTTGTGAGAGCACCTAAAGAGATACTCTACAAGTTCTAGTTTTTTTGTGAAGTTGCTCCATAGTGGAGTTTGTAAAGCAGAGTTTGTGGATCAGTCTCAAACAGACCCTATATATTTAGACACAAAGTATATTTACGTGTATAATAAATATAACGTATTTAGAAAAGTTAAAATATCTTAGAATTTAGAATGGATTATATCGTAAATAAAAAGTCAGACGTGCAGCGCAACCCCAGAGACTTGCTCGGGGTTGTACCAGTCAACCAAAAAAAAAGTGTAGTGCCTGGCGCTGTGCGCTCTTTCAAGGAAAGCAAAAGAGAGGAGTTTTGCATCTCAAGTTGAAAACATGGCGTTAAAGATAGGATACTTTCTGAACCGGTAAGCTATAGCTGAAGTCGCCACAAGTGCAAGTAAATTCAGGTGATGAAAAACGAGCTCTAAAGTGAGTGCAGTACCCGGTAGTATATATGTCCTTGTATATGGACATAGAGTATATATACTAAGAGTGTCTCCAACGATTTTGTATTTTTTATTTGATAAAATTAAAAATTTGTCAAGTCCTAAATGAATATAACAAAGGTAAAAAGAGTCAATCACCAACGGTTTCCTATTATTCACTTGGCAAAATCAAAAATATACACGCGAGGAAAAAATACCTCGCGAGAGTAGCGCGTGGGGCAATTGTCAAGCGAACCGTAGTTTAGCATATATGTCAAATATCACCTGGTGTTTGTCAAGTTAACAAAAATGTCAAGCTCATTTGCCAAACCGTTGGATATGGGATTTATGTTGGTTTACAAAAACAAGAATGCTAAGACCATTTATAAAATCGTTGGAGATGCTCTAAGGAAATATTATATCTTTAACAAAAGAAAAAAAGAAGAAAGAGGAAACATCATATCGTTCCACATTGAAAAAAGTCCCTGTTGGAATACTCGTGCTGAAGAGAGAACGAGAAGAATATATTTCTTTCTTTTTTATGTACCAAAAAAAAGACAGGATGAGGTAGCAAGTAAACGCGTTGGGAGAAGAGAAGGGTCAAAACCTCCCATCGATCGGTTGTCCCTTCTCCGCAGGATCTGCCAAAGGAAAAGGATCCAAAGATAAATAAAAAAAAAAAATAGAGTAGAGTTGCCACACGAACCATAGCATCAATCCATGCGACTTGCCTTTTGTCTGTAGGCATAACGATTGGAAATGATTATAATAATATTATAAATGATGATGAAGCTCCGCATCACTGCATGCAATCGTGCAGGCTCCCATTGATTTCACCTGATCTGCATGTGTCGGCCGTTAATGGTGATCAGTCCGGCACAATGCAAGTGAGCCGTACAACCTTTACAACAAAAAGTAGATGTCAGTGTAATTACATGCAGTAACTTTTCCCTCCGTTTTTTCACCTATGCTATTATTATATTTGTTCAAGAGAGTTTTATAGCATTGTTTTCAAGACTGTCGTGTCATATAAAATATAATGAAAATCGGATGAAACACCTACTTTCAGTGGAGAGTTTAATTTTATAGTTTCATAAACATTTAATTTCACGACTCATAGAGAATTGATATTGGTGTCAAGAGAGTTTTATCTGATGACACTCGTTTCTTCTCTCTCGTCTTAAATATAGCGTCATGTCATCAAAAGTGCCTATGTGGCAACATATTTAATATGAATGGAACTCAAATGAAACCCTATTAAGACTGGCATAAGCGAAACAATCCCACCTATATACAAATCAATTTACAATAATCATGTAGTTCCGCAGCATATATATATTGTAAATATATCTTTTCGATAATAAATAAATTTAAAAACATAAATCTCGTGTTGTTAACAAATACAAATTTTAAAATTCAATGGTCAAAGATAAACGTAGTATTTAATTTAGAACAGATGTAATACAACACGTAAAAGAACAGAGGGAGTGCGTGGTTGAGCTACCTTGTACAACTTGCTTATTTCTCTTAGCTTTCGTGGCCGATGGTTACATCTATAATAGTACTCTCTCTGGCCTTAAATAACTATCTTTCTCACTTTTCGAGAAATAACTTCAATTAATTTTATATAAAAATATTAATATTTATAATACATAATTGATATCCTTAGATAGATATTTTGATCTAATTTTTTAATAAATTTATTTAGAAACACAAATATTACACATATTTTATATAAATCTAGTTAAAATTACGGAAATCCAAAAACGATACTTAATAAAAGACTGAGGGAGTACAACGCACAGAGTAGGGTCTAAGTCTAAGACCCACTGCAAGTCTGGCCTTTTAATACAGCACTAGAGCAACTGTGTTTGTACTGGGTTGCGAAAACTAATAAACAGGACAAGACAAAAAAAAAGTACCCACTCCATTCGTCCATGAATATTGCAAAGATTTCCAAGGCTCTACATTTGTCCACAAAACAGGAGCTGAGGGGCTTGTTGATTGACTAGATTTCGTAGGTATGACTTTTATATTATTTAAATTTGCTGAAGGCGAGGGCGCGATCAGCCGATGCTTACATCCGGATGGTTGATTGATGTACTGCCAATTGCATTCAAGAATGACACCCTGCTGGGCATAATAAATAAACAAAACAGTTGATGAATCAAAACCCAGAATCATGGACAACAGATTGATTGAGAATTTGAGAGACATATAAAAATCTGCCAACGAGGCTGGTGAGGTCTAGGCTAGTGCGTTCGTCGTAGGGTACAACATACCGGCAATGACTACCATCGTGGGAAGATATTATACAAAAAAAAGAGGGCACAAATACGTGAACCGGATATAATTTTGTTGTCTAATTCTATCATTTTCGTTTCTCAAAAAGTTAATCGTTTTTAAATTTAATCAAATATATATTTTTTATAATAAAGTTTAGCTGGCATAATAATTATAGGGACACTCATTTTGGGACGGAGTTACGTACGAGGACAAAATTTGTTGCATTGGTGCATATAGTAGTGAACGAGATAGCTCAAACAAACAACCGTGCCCTGGAAATGGATACCAACACTGCCGGAACCTAAGGAGTCTGTTGACGCATCACATCACATTGAGTGGCACTGGGCAGGGCAGCTGCGTGACTGATGGCGGAGTGGCTCCGGGAACCGAACCATAATACTGGCATATTAGCAGTGTTGGATGTGATCACTGCGTGATTGCTGCTAACATCAGGAATTGGCTTTTACTCCACTGGTTTGTATTGGATGGTGGCACATCCATCTCTCGTGATGGCGCCACTGCTGATCTTTGCCCGTTCAAAAACGTACGTTGCCACGTCCATTTCAGTTATGGCCTTATGGGGACGACTTGTATAGTTGTGGTATCCATGTGACAGTCACAGTTAAACGGTAACAACTCCAATAATAATCCTTAAACAAAACTAGACAGGCCACAACAGATTTTGCAGCGTTGCAGATTTCGCCAATAAAAAGTCAGCTTGATTGTTGGGAGACAGTCAAAAGCTTCGCAGCGTTGCAGAGATTCTGTCAACGCAGCCCACACCGTTCGAGACTCGTAGCTGCAGCTGCAGCTGCAACGTGCAACATGCAGAGTAGCAAACACCAAACAAAACAATTGGACAGAACGAGCAACGTATCCAGAAACAAGGGTTAATATATCATGCTGTGTGAAACCTCAGCAGTAAAATCGTTGGAACCATTCTTCTCTTCACTTGCACGGAATTTGGATCCTTATTGGCGTAAATAAACAAGACAAGGAGCAGGAGCCACGCATGGAAATTTGGGTCCTGCTGCTCCACCTGTGAGGTGAGGCGGCCACAGAACAACAAACACAACAATGCATCTGCAGCTAAATGATCATGAATCTACAGTGTCTTCA
>CM039122.1:64307166-64585606 GCA_022036555.1 Microstegium vimineum
ACCCATGAAGCATACTACTTCTCCAAGGCTAAACTGAACCAATTAACGCACAGCAATCCCGAACTATTACCTAACTACTCCGAGCAATGCTACTACACAAGTTGTTGTAGACATATCAGATCAAAACCAGTTGCAGGTATTGTAACGTAAACCTTCAGCAACGCAACATCTATGATCTTACTAGTTTGCTTAAATAACTGCGTCGAGAAAAAAAAAGTAGCAGAAGAGGAAACTTTTTTTTTAGATAAACTAGTAGAGGAATGCTCTGAGAATCAGAGGGCCTTGTCAGTACCTGCTGTTTGAGATCGTAGGGATCGGCGCCCTTCTCCTTCATGTCGGCGGTCTTGGCCGCCTCCTTCTCCACCTCCTTCTCATACGAGCGCAGCTCCTTCACGATCCTCTTGCACGTCGATGTCTTGATCTTCAGATTCCTCAGCGTCGCCATCCTAGAATGCAGGAAGTAGCGGTGGATCCAACAAAGGATTTTGCCCAAAAAAAAAAACCCCCGAAATTAGCAGGCACAATACATGCGGACACTTACGCTTGCGGCTTGCGATTACATCAGATCCGGATACAGATAGCCAAATACAGTAGCTTGAATTAGGGTTCGGGGTCGGGTGCTCAGTTTCGCAGAGAATGAAGGGGACAGAGGGGGGCGTACCTGCCGGTGGTGGGCGCTCGTCGCCGGCGAAGGGTGCAGCTGGGAGTAGGGCGGCGGCGGTTGCCTGGCCCCGTGGATGTGGAAAACGGCGGAATCGAGCGTGTAGGTGAAGTGAACTGCGGAAACGAAGAAGGTGATTTTCTCTCTGTTTTCTTTTTTTCTGCCGGGAGAGCGGCCCATGAAACTGATTGATTCTTTCTCGGTTCCTCGTTCTCTCTACTTTTTCTTTTCTTTTTTTTCTTTGTCAGGACACCTGGTTCTTTTTCAATTTATATTAATTTACTTCTAATAACTAATTTTATTGTTATAAATATTATCATTAATAATTATTTCTACCTTTTTTAGACCCACTAGTGAAGTATTTTTTCTCCTTTTGTCATTGACTTAGGGGTAAAATTTGTTATCACTCTGTGTTTTGATTAGTTTTCTAATAACTTTTATCTCACATGAACATGTCATGCTAATTTTTCTCCCAAACATACAACATTTTTCTTGTGATATTCGATTTATTTTCTCTGTTGGAACATAATATTTTTTCAGGATATGTTGGGATAAATTTCTCCTAAACTGATCCAAGCATCAAGGATACATAGACTTGAAATGGGATGCTCTTCGGAATCGCCTCACTGTGGGCTCTGGTGCAAAACAAGTCTTCTCTCTCTTACTTAAAGCATTAACCGTCTTATTCACTTCAACTTATCATGTCAGTTTATTAGCTATAATACAATCTTTTTTTTATAACAAAACACCACCAGCTAGTTTATCAGTCATACAAACCGCTAGCTGAACAAAGTCATTTTTTTCCCATTGCACCTAGTCGTTAAAAATAAACATCTAGGAAAGTATAGGCACCGGTGCTCATCTGTATACAATCTATGTAGTATTATTTCAAAACACTAAAACAAGATGCTAAGATATTAGATTGAGTTTTTGTCTTCTATTCATGAGATATTATATCGAGGTTTTGTCTTCTATTCATGAAAGGTTTCTGTGTTGCCCTGAGGACCGATGCGAACGTTACCAATGGAAACCGACCGATGCGAACGTTACCAAGCATCAAGGATACATGCAGCTGAAATGACGTTTTACACATTATTTTGCATTTTCAGATTTTCTACAACAGAGCAAAAGAAAAGCAACAAGTACATCGAAGTACAAAAATCCAGATGATGTGACCATTAATCAACAGATAAATATATTGTACAGGGTAGATACATGATGGATGTCAGAACTTTACTCCACATAATGAACAGATTTTACAGGTCAGGAAAATACAGTCAATATGTCTGAAATAGGCTACCACGGCTGGGAATTACACAAATAGAATGAACCACATGAATAAACTAATAAAAGGATAGTAAGATTTTAAGATATACTTAACTATGAGTACCTTCTCGCAAAAAAAAAAGAAAAAAAAACTATGAGTACCGATATTTACTGCACTGCAAATTCAGCTCAGGTTGCCACCACTGGCTGATGCCATGAGCGTATTTGAAATCAGATGAAGGGCTCACATTGACGATTAAATCAGCAGATGGAAGAAGGTGCAGTGGTTCTGATTCCCATCCTAATGCCGTGAAGAACAGGTCTCCAATGGAATTCTGGGTCGCAAGCTTCTCGATAAATCCAGCACCAAGATCTTCCATGTTCTTCCGGTGCTGGAAGTACCCAATGTACTCTGAACAGATGTGGTCTCCTGGATTAACGAATAGGTATGGTGTCCATGACGACAAAATGCTGAAAGGTTCTTCAGCAACAGATCTCTGACTGTTACCCTCAGTTTTAGCTTTCATAGCAATAGTTAATCCAGCAGTAATTACACTTCTTGCAATACGAAAACCGTGCTTTACCCTTTCATTCCTGATCCTTTCAATTGGAGCAGCAACAAATGGTGGGTTGAAGAGAAAGCTTTCTAAAAGCACACCCTTCTTAACCATGTTTCTTCCAGTAAGGATGGCCATGCCTGCACCAAGTGAATGCCCTGCTAGCCAAATCGTGGATCCAGAGAAAACTGAGGCTACGTTTTGAACAGCTTGCATTGCAATATTAAATCTCGAGGTCCTATGCAGACCATTTTGAACAAGGTGCAGGTCTAGGGAAAGATCCCTAGAGATAGTATCCTTCTCTGTTATGGTGCCTCTAAAAGCAATGACAAATCTTGGAGCATTTGCAACAGAAGCTTCTTCACATGAAGGAGGATTGAATTCAAATATTGCACCAAATATGGACATATACAACATCATCAATCAGCTTGCGAATCAGCTCAAAATGAAAGAATTCCGACCAAGCAGGCGCCAAGGCTTCAATAGATTGATGATTCAGTTGCCGGTCTCTCTCCAACACATATACAGCCTGAACTAAGCTTGCAGCCACAGATCTCCGAGTATGCTCACAATTCCTTTTGAAAATTAATAATGAGAGATAGTTACTTTCCCAAGTCAATGAATGAATTGTGAAAAGTGTACTAGCAAAAGAATCATATGCACGTACCCAACCCAACGATATACGTAAAACAAACTTCTGACTATCAAGAATTTCACCTAGATTGTTGATAGTGGTCAAATTGAGGATGCAGAAATATAGCCAAGCATGGGTCTAATAGGAATAAGATGGAAACTGCCTAATGCCATCTAAGCTAGCAATGATTTTGGAACAATGTCGATAGGACAACAAATGACCTAGGTCGCTTTGGAACTATAAAGCATCTCTTTTTTTTTGCGACGAAAAAGAATTATATTATATAATAGCTGGGTACATCAACATATTACAAGCACTCTGGATTACACTAGATATATCCAGAAACTAATTTTCATCTAAAATATACCCACGCCGTGAAAAGCTCCAAATCTCAAAACCAAACCTTTTTGACGCTTCGTATAGATGACCGCACAGGCAAATACTCGGCACCAGCAATAGCGGCAAGCCTGAGAACAGATGCCCAACGGACGGCCAACATTCCTGTAGGTGGAATTAAGGATCTTTTTCTTCTTGCTGGTGTCTTCCTTCTTCTTCTTTCTGCCACCGAAGAATGAGGAAGACTGATCTGAAGGATATTCTCCCTAGTCTTTCATTGTGGCCAAATCTAACCACAACAAAACGAAGAAAAGACCGGAGAAAATTATTCCATGGCGGCGACATCATCTCCGCCTTGATGCCGCTGTCCGGAAACAAAGATCTCCATGTCGTCATGTCGATGAAGATGGTGACGCCGAAGTTGTCGCCCTCATCTTCAACGAAGCCGCCATGGAGAAAACGATTCCACCCTTCTCCTTCACCATTGCCGGAGAAGAGGAGGAGGAGATAAAACTCCAATACCAAGAACTTTGGCATGGAGAAACCCTAACCCTAAGCACTCGATCTACTGGAGAAACTTTTTAAAAAACAATGGATCCCCGCTCCCTTCAGCCCCCGGCGAGATGCCGGAGGGGAAGGGAAGGGGACCAGCGGCGACGACAGAGGGCGGCGGGCGGGCGGGCGGCGGCGGCGGCGTGCGGGTCGCAACTCTGGAAAGAGCGGCACGTGCGGCTCCTTTGTGAGTTCAACTATAAAGCATCTCTATTCAGTGTTTTACCACTACACAATACAAACACAATAGTTTCTCTTGTCTCTTATAAACCATCTCTGTTATTGCTGCCTAGCTCTATGGTTTATGCATTTCATGTCCTGCTTGGTAGTTTCACAGCTGCTACAAACATACAGGAGATGCACAAACGTTTATCTAGCCCATTAGTTAATCAGTGCTTATCCGTCACTATTTTCTTTGTTTGTGAAATTTTCTACAGATTTCTACATTTCGGGTGCCTTCTCTTTTATGTTTTGTTCCATGCCCTCAACTCAACTCAAGGTGTTGCAGACGCAATATGATCCATTGGCTGCAGCCACTGCCGCCTAAGAGGCAAGGACGCATTGAGGGAACCCAAACGTGCAGTATGCTGTGTTGTGCCATTTCGCAGTGTATGCCTCTTTAGTCTTCTGTGCAAATTGTTTTATGTAAAATATATGTAGTGCTTATAGACATCTAACGTATCAGTGTAGTGTAGGTCTACCTCGTGTAGGACTAAGTACTATTGAAACACTTTTGTCTCATGTAATATATGTGTCACTTCGTCCCGTGTAATATATATGTGCTGCTTTGACATGTCACGTTTGTTCGCAGCTGTTTTGCAATCCATTGCTTCCACAGATACAAATGTGGACAGTAACACGCGCGCATGGGCGCGCGCAAATCACTAGTTAATCTCATTAGAGAGACTGAATCTCAGTAGACAAAGAGAGGACCATTGAGCCTTAAACCACTTATATATAGTTAGACAATAATGCTCATGATGGGAGTGAGGTGGGAATGGTTAGTAAGTGTTAAGGGGTCATAATTTAGCAGCTATGTACATGAAAGTGATGCCATGCCATCCCAAGTCCAACGTAGTAAGATAGAAGAGGCATACCATCCCAAGTCCAATGTAGTAAAATAGAAGAGGATTGATTCCAGGGACACAAAATTAATAATTAAACATATTTCTCCCTGAAAAAAAACAATTAAACCTAGTTTTAGCGCTTCTCATTCTTCATTGTTCTTGACTATTTGCCATTCATTAGAATGACATAACTCTCTAATTCCCAGAAAGACTGGATTGACTACAGTCAATAATGTTGCAGCTCTCTTTTTGAAAACAAGCAAATGAATTTTGTGCAAATTCAACCCTTCCATGACCCACGAACATCCTGAGAAATGTCATCCAGAATTGGTGAAGGTGAGAGGAGCTATTGAAAACATACCAATCGATTGATTTCAGATACGTCGGCCCTGAAATTCCAAATACATCTCTTTCCACAGCCATGGTGCCACAAAAATCTGTTCTTCACTCCTTAGTTGAACAGTAGCGTAGGTGGAGAAAAGCATAACACTGCAATAGGCATGGAAAATCTCTGGCATAAATAAGATGATACTTGCGGTAACCATACTAGAAATAAGACAGTACCTAGATAGGAGCAGTACTAAATAAATGGAGGTCAACTTAAGGCCGTATAATCCGGCATTTCTTGGTATGAGCAGAAAGGTAAAACAAGCAAACGTGTATGTCTCTGAGCATTTTAGGTTGAAAAGGTGGAGGATTCAAGTTGAGGAAATAACCCGCTGAAATGAGTCGATTGGCTACACCTTGCAACAAAAATACGTAACAAAACTAATGCACAGGAGTATGCCCCATCCCAGGAACAGAGAGATTTGGAGACAGCGAGAACGAGGCGACTGTGAAGCGGGAGGAACAATCCATGGAAGCAAAGTAACGGCAGCCTTATCGACAAATGACGAGATCAGCTCCACCCGCAGTCCCCGCGGTGCACGCTGCAAGGAAGGAGGAGAGAGAGGCGCGGTTGCCAGTTTCCACGGAAAAGAGAGGATGGCCGACCCCCGGATCTAGAAATGGAGGCGTCAGGCGTGTGTGCCGCGGGGAAGACCGATGGTGGGTGGTTGTTCGGTTGGCACGTCTTGATCTTCAGGTTCCATCCGGATACAGATAGCCAAAGACAGTAGCTTGATTAGGGTTCGGGGTCGGGTGGGTGCTCAGTTTCGCAGAGAATGAAAGGGACAGAGGGGGGGGGTGGGGGGGGGGGGGGGGGGGGGGGGGGCCGTACCTGCCGTGGTGGGCGCTCGTCGCCGGCGAAGGGTGCGGCTGGGAGTGGGGCGGCGTTGGCGTCGGCTGTGGCCCCGTGGATGCGGAAAACGGTCGAACAGGTGTAAAGGCAGGGCTATTGGGCTGATTTCTCTCTGTTTTCTTTTTCTGCCGGGAGAGCGGCCCATGTAGCTGGTTGATTCTATATCGGTTTCTCTTCTCTCTACTTTTTCTTTGTGACACTAGGTTCTTTTTAAATTTTTTTATTAACTAGCAAATATGTCCGTACGATGCAATAGGAGAAAGAAATATTATTAGATATTTATGCAAAACGGTAACGTGAAAGGTACCTATCTAATTTTGTTTAATAGTTTTTCTAATTTATTTTATGATGACTGTCACATCTAAATTATAAGTTAATGCTGACAATAAATTAAAATGTATAACATGTATCAAATCAAAATACACCTTGTTATATTTTTTATTCCATTATTGCAAATATGTTACTATATTTAGTAAAGAGTTAGTTCCCAACATGCATGATTGGTTTGTTTATCGACGATTATAACAGATAATCTATATCAATTTATCAGTGCTTATTAGGGATTTCAGAGATATATTTATTTGGATTGGATTTATAATAGATAATTCAGATTTCAGTTTATGATTTAATTATCTAATCAAGTTGTAATAAAAATTACATTTTTTTAAGTAAACTACAAGTCTACGACACAACCTATAGTGCTAAAATCTATTCCAATTAACAACATGTTTTTTCATGTATGTATTAAATCAACTTGTTACATTCATGTGAACGGAGCTCATGAGCATGTTTTTACTCTTAATTTCTAGATAAAATTAGACATCACACTTAAGATAATGATAGCCTGTAGAAAAATAAGAACTCATAATTTCATAAACTCAGAAGATGATCGGTTCAAGAAAATCAAAGAGGAAAAGATAATATGTATAGATTACATGGCATCACATACTCCACATTGTTTCTACTGCATATGCATATCCACATACACATCTTGTGTTTCCCAACCTTGACCCTTCTACCGCCGTCCATTTGTCATGTGCCTGGTTCCCCTCATCGTCTGACCCGAATGGCATCTGCTCCGTCTCTCCTCCACAACACACGCGTTTATCCAGAGGCGAGTAGTTCACATCAACACTCCCGCTCTCTTTACTGTCCCACAGACGCATAGATCAGGTATGGTCGGGTCGTTTGAAGTTGCCAGCGTCCGGTGGCGGTGTTGGCCAGCTGGCCCACGCCTTCCCTAGCCTGGTCGCGCGGAGGTAGCACCGCGTGCGTTGTGGCAGGCGATGGCAGAACTTGCGGAGGCCGCGGCCTCAGAGTCGCCGACGTTAGGTGGTGGCGTCAGCAGGCCGATCGGCACCTACCCAAGTCTGGCCGCGTGGAGGTTGCTCGTGTTGTTGTCGTCTTCACGTCTCTTGTCGCCGTGGTGTCACCGTGCTGCCTTGCCAAGGCCACCCTCTCCCTATCCTGTGTCATGGCAGTCGGTTGCTGGATCTTGACCCGACGTTGATTTTGTGGTCGACGTTATATATATAGTGTGGTCTTTGTTTGATAATTGGTATGTGATTTTATATCAATTTGGTATGTGATTTTATTTTGGACTTGATCTGGAATTCGAATTTGGTTTGGTTAGTTGCTGGCTAACAGGTCGCGCCGTGACTCGTGTGTTGGATTCAATTTTTGCAAGCAGATTCTGTTATGCTTTTGTTCCCAAGCAATTCGTTGCTGGCTAACAGGTTGTGCCGTGACTCGTGAACGTATTGGATTCGATTTTTGGAAGCAGATCGCTATGTGTTTGTCCCAAGCAAATAGACCAAATATATTTTGGTTTCGGATTCATCTCTTATACGGACTGCGGGCTATATATATGGGAAAAAAATTGGGAACTATATATATGGGAACTTACGGAAATCGGATAGAAAAATATTTTTTGGAAAAAATTGACTGAAGTGTACGGAAGCTGGACAGGATTTTTTTTTTTGGAAAAAATTGACAACTATATACGTACGAAACCGGATAGAAAATATTTTAGAATAGAAAATCCTAGCACGCTAGATAAGAGTTATTCTAACTCGTATGAGCATGGTTTGTGTCTATATTGTTTATATCTATATAAATATAGACGAAGACAACTCTCTCTATATTATACGGTAGTTAGAAAGAGACCAACCAACAAATGGATGGACGAAAAAAAAGCTAGAAATTTTGCTTCTTTATTATTAGGTAGGTATAGAATATAGATTTACTTTTAACTACTTTTATTGTTAGCAGTATTATCATTAATAATTATTTCTACCTTTTCAGACCCACTAGTGAAGTATATTTCGCTTTTTTTGTCGTTGACATAGGGGTAAAATCTGTTATCGGTCTTTTTAAATTTGTGTTCTGATTAGTTTTCTAATAACTTGGTAATTTTTCTCCCAAACACGCAACAATTTTCTCGTGATGTTGGATTGCTTTTCTCATAATGTTGGAACATAATATTTAATTTTCTCGATGTTAGGATAAATTTCTCCTAAACATGGAACATTTTGGACATCAAGCTAAAGCATTTTCTTATGAACCTGCAACATTTTTCTAGTGAAGTTAGATTTTTTTTTTCACAAAGGTAGAACTTGCCTTCTTAAGCAAGGATGGTTTTGTCCTTAAATTCTAACATTTCGTTTTTATAATCTAACCCATCCCCTCGCACGTACCCCTGGTAGATACAAAACTGTACTGATTTTGTATGTCACCATGCACCTTATCTGCATCTAGATCCTCTCTCCCGGCCGGGCCATCTTAAGAGCACAATTAATCAAGATCTGGAACCTCATCCAGAACGTGTGATGCAGAGCTTCATGACAAATTATAGCATGTCTTGTGATCCAGAGCTGCATGACAAATTATAGTGTCAGGCAGTTGGGAGTATTTAAAGATTGTCGAAGTTCTATATATATTTATATAAAATTTTGTTCATGTGGTTGTTTAGGAAAATCTGCCATGTTTTAGAGTAGTATATCACATAGGTCATCTTTAATGGGAGTTTCATGATCCAGTTTTCAATACAATAATATTTTGGTAACTGTATAACTCTACTTTCATGATACTTTTATCTTCTCTCTCTTCATCAATACAATGTTACATCAACATATTTAATGTCTATGAAACTTTGATGAAACTTCATTGAGACTGATCTAAGTTTGCAAGTTTATGCAGCATCTCTGAATTGTCCTAAATTAGCAATTTCTCCATTAGAAAAATGGTAGGTACAAAGCACCGATTTCCATGCTGTCATGCAGTCAGTACCATGCATGTTATGTTACGCAAAAAAATATGAATGAAAACGGTGTCCTTTTTGGCGCATGTGCACACGGCAGATCCTTGAATTGTGAGCAGAATTTGTTGCTCACTGAAAAAAGGACACTGTTTTCATTCATATTTTTTTTTTCCGTATTTGCTTCAGTATGTAAGCGTTGGCTGCTTGTTCCCTCTGAAGCCTGAAAGAACAAAAAACATGCAGAATGGTTAATGGCTGGCCTTTTATTTATTTTCTTTGTGTTGGACTTTACTAGAGTGCGGGGTCGCATAATAGCCCTGTTTAATTTCCCATAGAATCTAAAATATTTTGAGTTTTGACTCTTCATTTTATAAAATAAAAATAAACATCACCCAAAATATTTAGCAAAAAGTGGTTCATTCCCTATTTTAGATTTTGGACTCAAGAGAGAATCTTTGTATTGGTTTGTGTGTCATTCTCACAATTCCCATAATTGAAATCCAAAATAAACTAAATTTTGATTGAAACTAAACAGTCCACTGAAATATTTTGTATTCTGGATTTTGAAATCCAAAATAGTTAGGATTTTGGATTTTGGTTAGAACTAAACATGGCCTAAGTTAAAAAAACCTTACGGAGTGCGTGTGTGCTTGTAAAAAATCTCTGTATCATGCTTCTCTTCTTCTCTGAAGAAGTACGTTTAAAGCTGAAACATTTGCGTTATCTAGGAAAAAAAAGAACTGAATCTATGCATTATATTTATATATTGTTACTGCTCTCCATGTCGTTTGTTGCGTATCAGTGCAAGCATGAAACAGCTTGTATTGTGTAGAAGAAGCACTTGAACGACGTTTGGTATGAGCACTGGTGTGATGTTGGTCATCCTTGGTCCTTTATTTTTTTCTGGATGTGCCTGTTGCATGTTGGAGCATGCATCCATCCGGAATGTCATCAGTTTGTTTTCTAGTGAGTGAGTGAGAGAGAGAGAGTTATATATGATGTACGTATGCTGGTATACATGCATGCGTATATCATATCTGTACATACGCCAGTTGTGTACAATTATATCTGTACATGCATGGACCAGCAGTTGGCCAAGTTGAGAGCTGATGAGGGCCAGTTGAGGGCAGTAGCTAGCATTAGATGACACATTGCATTAGGTAGTGATTGATGGGAGTGGTAGTGAAATTGGACCACTGTACGCGCAAGAACGTACTGGCTGGGATGGGATCGAGCTGAGATCTGTACCATCAGTACGTAGTACTCCGTAGGCGTTGGAGCTGGAAGTGATCGACGACTTTGAATGTTGCTGCTGGGGTAGATAGACCAACGACTTTGAATGCAGATATGGGCCTCGTTTACATCCAAAATTATTTGGAATTTTGACAGTGTAGCACTTTCGTTTGTATGTGGTAATTATTGTCCAATCATGGAGTAACTAGACTCAAAAGATTCGTATCGCAAATTACAGATGAACTGTGTAATTAATTATATTTTTTTTATCTATATTTAATACTACATGCATGCATTCAAAGATTCAATAAAGATTTAATGTGACAGGAAATTTAGAATTTTGAAGGGAACTAAACAGGGTCATAATATCGTCATGCATCTATCTAGCTAGTAGCTAGCTACTGGCCTCTCTCCCTGTTCTCGTGCGTTTGGCGTTCAGGTGCTTAAATTTTCAGACAACAAACTAGTAGGCTTGGTTGGTTGTAAGCCAAACACACTCGAACATTTTTACCTTTGACATAGATTATGAGTACCTAAAACTGTATATGGATCATGCAAGCGTTTTTACTTTTCAATGATATAGTTGAGTGATCTCACCCAACACAACAGTCTAATTAAATGGACTTGCATCTCTGAATGAAGAGATGAAGGGCCTTTAGTTATTTGCAAAAATGACCTGCTTCCTACTAGGGTCAGAAGTGAAGTAACCCAGCGCTCCATTGCATGCAGCTGCAGCCTGGTCGGTCGTCTATAATCAGGGCATGCAAATGCAATGCATGCAATACATTGAGCTACTACTGTGGGTGTGTTCACCAAAAACACAGTGCAGCATGTATATGCTTAGAATGGGGCTACCTGCACCGTCCAAATTGGGTTCACTCACTGCTGCACGATCCTGCATGCATGTGGATTTGGGAGCTTCTGCATGCAGTAGTTTAGCAGTGGGGTCCGGCCACCACGCACCGCCCCAGCTAGTACCAGACTACCAGTAGCTTTGACGAAGAAGAGGGCGGGCGCGGCCACCGGCACCGGCACCGGCACCGGGGGCAGGCGGGCATCGATCGGGAGAAACAGAGCAAGCAAGCACAGCCGGAGTAGCCTTGCCTGCTTGCCAAACGCCATGCCAGATTGCCAGATCACACCTTTTCTTTTCAGAAGACACGCAGCTAGATGGAGGCCGGCCAGAGACCGTTGTGAGCATGGCGCAGAGCCACCCGCCCCAATTCATCAATCCATACCAGCCAGCCAGCCAGCTAGTCACTGTGCACACCTGCGTGTATCATGCATGCAATCTGAACCAGAAGAACCAACCAACAACACAGAGCCAGCCAGCCAGCCAGCCACAGGCCCACAGGACAGGGACAGTACGTACGACTAGTAGGAGCACCCTACCTACCAACCTACTACTGCTACTACCAATAGCAAAGCATGCAAGCAGGCCATGGCATTCATTCATTCATATATCATACTGTACAGGAAAACCCCACATCATGCAATTTGGCGGCAACGGCGGCTGCAGGGGGAACACAGATTTCATTTCTCAAAAACCAATCAAGATAGTACTACACCATTATCCTCTTCCTGCTGCTGCTGCTGATGCATTTAATCTTCTCATCATCTTCAGGCTACAAGGATGATCGTGATCCCATTCACCCATTGCAATGGCCAAGCACTCCACTCCAAAATCCAGCAAATGTCAGGCAGCAGCAAAAGGTCGACACTGCAAAACAAAAGGCAGATGACCAATTAAGGATGAAGAAGAGAACGCAACAAACCCAATGGCATGCATCTCTTCTCAGCACTCTTCGTTTACATTTTTACCATCTTCTTCTTTTTTTTTTTTTGTGAGAAATGAGAAGTGAGAACCGGCCAGTTTACAAGTACCAGCAAAAAGCTAGCTGATGATGGCATGCAATGCAGGCGACAAGGCACAACATGTAAAAGCCTGAAGCAAAGCAGACTACAGTCACAAACATTTCTCTACCCTGCTGTCACTACAGCCCCCCACGCAATGCAAGTAGTAGTATGCAAACCACCATTGGACTGTTATTACTGGAGAGACAGGGCAGAACGTAAATAATTGTAACCATATACATATAAAATGACAGCAATGGAATCCCATTCCCCCGCTTTTATTTGTAAAGTCTCTACTCCTCGATGATCGAAGCCCAAAGACCTATGAACCACGTCATGTTTAACTAGCCAATTAGATAACCAACCCTGCTGCATTGTCTTGATCTCTCCCCCTTTGTATAAATATTTCACATTTCAAATGCAAGTTTGAAAGATTGCACTGCTCTTTCTTTTTCTGCACAAAAGAACCCCTCCTAATTCACTAATTTGTATCGGAGTCGCCCCAAGCTAGAAAACAAGGGTGAGGACTGCTAGCTACTGTGTTTTTCTCTAGAGACCAGATCACAAACAAACAGTGGCAACTTGAGAGTGGAGAGGAGGGCGAAAGAAATCACACTGCTGCTGAGCAGCTGCAGATGCTCGAGGGAAATTCACATGCTCGCCTGAAAAAGTGAGCAAAAGATGAACAGGGGTAAACTGGCTAAGCTACCTGCCCGGCCTTGTGGCTTTGGCCACCACCTGCATGCTGTTGCTGGCTACTCCTACAGGTCCCCAGTGACCTGTAGTGTAACAGCAGCGGCAGCGGCCCGCCGCCCCTGGTATCAGCATTCAGCAGCACCACTGCACCGTCTCCTCTGCCTGGCATGAGGGCCCACGTGGCACGCCCACATGGAGCCACTGTCGCCCACATGGCAATGGCAGCCACATGCCACAAGCCCACAAGAACCCTAATAATCCAACCAGGCAGCAACAGCGACATCAACATCACACAGGCTCAGGCACATTTCCTTTCTTCAAGCAACAGCAAGAGTAGTATATGCATGCCATGTGTCAAATTGGTTTAAACTAACTGATGGAGTGGCGCGAGACACCAGGGCAAAGCTCCATGTTTGATGCCGTGGTCTTCAGTTTCACCTCAGATTACTCTTCCCCACCTGGTAACCGTGATATGAAGGCTGCTCAAGAGATTCTCCTCTCCAGTTAGTTTTTGCTTATGCAGGGGCATAGCCCAAAAACGCCCCAATCTCGAGGTGGCGACAAGGCAGTTTAGTCTGGCTGATTCCTTCACCAAATTAAACCATGCCAATGGGCGGGCAACATTTGTCTTACTGCTAAACATGTACTATGTTTCAGCCTAGTGGCATGCATGGGAGTAGGCTCTAGCTTGGATTAAACTAAACAAAAGGTGTCCTCGAATCAGATAAACAAAATGACAGTTCACATGCACCCTAACAAGATCATCTTGTGCCTTGTGAGTTGTGTGGACAGGACAGGCTCCAAGATGCCATGCATTGGACTGGTCGATCCAAGCAGGCATAGGTCCCACCACAAAGGAGACAGCAGTACACCACTATTTCCTACTGTTTGTAACCCAACCTTTTCTCCATCCCGAGTGAGACAATCTCAACTACAGGCAGCATCAACAAACTAGTGCTGTGGAAGCGTGGAGCCATGCAACTTATTGTTTTTTGTCTTGTGTGGGTAAAACGGCTATATAGAGACAACAATGGCATAATTCATTGCAAAATCATTAATAGTTAACGACTAGAGCAAATACCAGAGATCAAAACAGAAATGTAAACAAGGTAGAGAGATCCATTTGGCATCACATTTCATCAACTAATAGCGTGAATAAATGGAGCAGTGTTACAGCAGCAAGTATCACACCAACACCAACATTAGGGAGCAGAGGCGAGATTATTAGTTAGAGGACAGAGGTACCTCACTAGCAGTTAGTCAGATCTACAACTGTCTCTTCAACCAGCTCCTCCAAGACCATGGTACAGACCGCAGTGTTGAGATCAAACATCTCAAACCGAGCCGTGTTCGCGCTGGCTACCTCAGCCACCTCCCTCTTGAGTATCATCTCCAGCAAGAGATTTCTTTCAATAGCTTCGCCGGGAGGATACTTCTCAAGTATCGACCAGTTCCTAATGACCTGCCAAATTTCCTCAGCCACCGAATTACTGGAACCATTCTTGCAATCCCCGTGCTCCAAAGAGCATGATTTACCCCAGGTGTATGCAGCCAGTTCCGCCATTGAAGCAAGCTCAGTGAGTGCTTCGTTTACGGCGTCAAAAAGAAGCCTCTGTTTTGACCACCTTTTCCCAAACTTAATCCCTTCTTCGTAATCTGAAATCTTATCAAGCAAATTTGGGTCCAAAGGGTCAGCTAATACGCAGCTTTCTCGATCCATGCCACAAGAGCGGACCAACTTTTGGATAAACGTCAGTGAATCTAGATCTTCATCAGCCTTGGAGAAAAGCCTTGAGAGCCTCAAAGAATTTGGTGACATGACTTCCAGCGGGGGATCCTCCCATGATAGTGACCGTGAAAATGATCCGATCAGGGGAGACCTTGACAAAGCTTCTGCACATATGCGCAAAATGTCATCTGAGTACTATCTTGCGCTAGACAGCAAAAAGTTTGATGAAATGGGTTTTCAGGCTTACGTGGGGATGAAGTTATGAAATTTTCAGATGAGTACAGTAGCCTCCTGTTATCACATATAAATGGTCCATCTAGTACAGATACAGGACTAGGTTGGTCCTGAGGGTCACCAAAGATTCCTGGAGCACCAATACTTGAAATAGAGGAAATATCCTGATACAGCAAAGCTAACTATAATATTTTGGAGTTTTGAAGGCTACACACGTGATTGTACAAAACCATGAGGACCATTCTTTAATAAGATAGATTTTGAATTACCTTGGCAGGGATGTTAGCTGCATCATTAGTATGACAAGAACTAGTCACGAGTCCTTGCACTGTGTTCTTCTCATCTGTGTTTAGACAAGTACTTTGTTTCTGAAGATTGACTAGCGCAAGATGGTTCCAGCCTTCCTTCACATCACCAGTAGCCACAGCCCCTCCATGCTTGAGTCTATTGCTCACAGATGGATCTACCTTCACCCTAGTTGATTTCTTATTTTTAGAGAACAGGCTAGAAACTCTTTCCCTAAATGATGATGACTTCCTGGTTCTTTCCTTTTCAGCTTCCTGAGTGCCAGAGGCTACTCCATTTGACTCAGTGACTCCATAGGACAAAGAAAGTGGAAGAGATCGAGATCTTGGCAAACATGAGAAAGGCTCTTCAGGTTCCAGCTCAGGAGGTGGGCTCCCCAGTGTTTCAGGCCCAATTTCTTCCTGGTCCTTGACTTTCGGTATTGTGAGCATGTCCCCAAGTGTGCCTGCACTTCTGCGACCTTCCATTTCTTCCTCACTACTGACTGTCAATGATACCATAGACCATCTCTCTAAAATCTTCTTCTTGCCTTCCCTAACTACTGACGGTTCCCTTCTATGGGATGCCTGACTAGAGCATGACGCAGAGTAAGGACTTCCACTCCTACTCAGAAAATCCCATGATCGGCCAGAAGTCGGAGTGCCAAACTCCAACTCCTCACTTGTTTCGCCAGACATCTCTTTTGCAATCCCAACTTCTGATTTACTGAAGGAGTCATCTCCGATATAAAAGTCAGGGTATTCACATGAGAGCATGCTCTGTTCATCTTGCTTGTCTTTTAGCCGCATCCTCATCTGCCAAGTGATCTCCTTTGCCAACCTTCTTGAGCATAAGGTTTCATCAACCGTCATCATACTTTCATCTTCACTATCTTCTGCTGATGATAATGAAGACCTTCCAATCCTGGAATCATGAGAACTTGAGAGACCTGGCTTTAGTACAACAATTTTTGTTGGCTCGGACAAATTTGAATTTGATGGAGAAACATCTAAACTCTGATGGCGTCTGTATCTGTTACGTTCACTTTCATCTCCATCTGAAAACAGTTGTCTCCCCACAAGGATGCTGCCTTTTCTCTTTGTTGGCTCTGATGGCTTCAGTATGGTTATGTGCTTCACTTCAGAAGATGGCGCAACAGGTTGGAACTCATAACGGTTGCTTGATAACAGAGGATTTGGCTCGTCAAGGAACTCCAAGAATAGCTCTCTATTTGAGCTTAAAAACTGCAGTGCATCTTGGAACTCCTTCGAATGAAGAAGTTTCTCATCCGTGGCTAGACGCTTGGCTTCTGCAAACTTCTCGCGAACAAGTGACATCCTCTTCTCACAACAAGGCTTGTTTCCTTGGTGCTTGCTCTGGCTGCTATTGATTCTTGAGTGTTGGTCACCAGAACCATTCCAAGTGTGCTGATGGCGTGGCCCTGCGTTTTGGTTTTGGTGAAATTTGCTTTCCTTCTTCGGCTTGAGATTCCGGTAGTTCTCTTCAAAACCACCACACTGATATTCCTTATCCGATTGTCTTCCTAAAGGGAAATTGGATTGCTGAACGGGAGCGTCATGTAGACCCATTAATCTTGCAACAACATTCAGTGGCTCCTCATCAGGCATCCCTTCTTTCCACATGTCCTGCTCCATGAGCATCTTAACAGGTGCCGCACTAAATCTTTTAGTAGGCGAGTTTGATCTTTTCGTAGGGGAATTCCTTCTTGTCTGACTATCTCTCTGCAGGTAAATCATAAGAGGAAGAACAAAATCTTGTAACTTCCAGTTGTGCTCAAGTTGTATTTCGATGAAAGAGGAAACATAACCTTTTTTTTCTGACATACGTACTTGTTTATCTTCAGTCTGAGCTGGGGGGTTAATTGCCATCTTGAAAGTATTATTCCGGTCTTTTCCGGCCGGAGAAACTGCAAGGCATATGCTACACTGCATCAGACATTTTGTGGAGCATAACCTTGCTGCACACACTGAAGAAGAAACCCATCCCAGGGAACAGAACAGAAGGAACCATGCAAAATTTTACAATACCATGGAGCAGAAAGGGGTGGGTAAGAGAAATACTGTATGTACCATCTCTGTGCGCCTTCTCGGTGAGCATCTTGGTGGCAACGACGCCGTTGCTGAGGTCGAACATGTTGATCATCCTCCCCAGGCATCCCGGGAAGGGCGCCAGAACCTGAAGGTCCTGCTGCTTCTTTCTGTGCCCCTTATCCTGAGCCCCTTTCATTCACAACTTCCTCCCTGCAAATCATAGCCATAACTCATCAGATTCCATAAATCACGTCGCCATCATGCCAGCAGTAACAGACATTTCAAAGTTTAAAACTTCTGAAGACAGATAATGAGCGAAAGAGAAGAACCGGACAAGGCAGGGGCGGGAACAAAAAAAAAACAGAACAACTGATCAGCTGCGTCCAAAAAGTGGCCTCCACATCACGAAATCCGAAATCCGGCGAGGAGACAGTGCGGGAGCAACCGAGCGAGGAATCAACTCGTGAAGAGCGCGAACCCCCACACGCCGAGGACAAGAACAAATGCGCAAAGGACGGACGACAGGGAACTATGATGATGGGAGAAGGGCGAACAGCAGATCGACGACGGACGCCACGAGAACTCATCATCACATTTCGCCCGCCGGGCGCGGGCACCCGGAAAAGGCCGCCACGGGAACAAGCCAGCCACAGGAGACGAACAAGCTGCCGCCGCGCAAAAGCTGCCGCTGCGGCTCTCTCTCTCTCTCTCTCTGCCTGTCTTTCTTCTTCGTGCAAGGGCGCTCGACGCGCGCAGTAGCAATCTCCTCGCTTTGGCAGGAACTTGCACGCGAACGAACGCAGCGGAAACAGCGGGAAGGAAGGAGAGAAAAGCTTTGGCAATGTCGCAACGAAAAGCGGGCGATTTCCTACCCAACAAAACAAGCAGAGGCGCCAAGAAAGCTGCGACGGCCGGAGCTGCAGGCAGCTAGCCTTTTTCATTTTCTTGCCCGTCCCCGCTCGAACGGACGGTGACGGACGCACGGAAAAGGACCCGACCGAATCGACGCAGCGGTGAACCGAATAATAAATAAATTACTACTACATTGCATGCAGAGAAAGCGGCAGGAATGGCGTGATTGGGACGGGCGGCGCGGAGCAGGGCGCATGTTACCTGGTCTGGTCGGCGGAATGGAGCCGGCAACAACCGAATCGGGGAGGAGTAGTGCAGGACGCGGCGGTTGGCGTGGTGGACGCAGCCGTCGTTATCCCTCCCACCACCGAGGAGGGCGGGGACGGGGACAGGCGGGGCGCAGCAATGGCAACGGCACCGGAGCCAATGGGGGCGTGACGGAGGGAAAGCAGGCGATGGCGCTGGTCCCCATGGAGGCGGCAAGGCGGAGAGAGAGAGAGTTTAGAGGCATTGATTACTAGGAAGAATAGAGTGGATTAGATCGGATTGGAGAGGAGATTTTTAAAATAAAAGAGGAGCGAGCTCCGTCACAGAGCTCAGCTCCAGCCCCAATCGGAAGGAAGGAAGGAAGCGCGGATGAAAGGAAAAGGATGAACAAACGGCTCACCTAAACCAAACCAAACCAAACCAAAAATGGCAAAACCCCACCACGTCCACCAATCATGCGACCCTGAGCGGGGAGGAGGAGGAGGGGGGACGGACCTTCACTGCCGCCGCCGCCGAGGTGCGGTGGAGGCGCGGATCTAGCGTCCTCCGCGCCTACCCCGTGTGTCTCCCCGCGGCGAGGGCCGAGGGCGGAGGGCGAGCGCCAGCAGAGCAGAGGTACCGCGCGTGTCCGGCGGCGCCTGTCCTCGAGCTTGCCGCCGTCGTCAGCTAGCGCCGGCCGGATTGCGGCGGCAGCAGTCGGCCGACCACGTCCGTACGTAGCGTCAGAGACAGAGACAGAGCCGCCGGGCCCCCGCCACGGTGGCGCCGGCGAGACCGAGATCGTGGTAGAGCGCGCGTGGAGGGGGAGGCAGGGCGACAATGGCAGCAGCTTGCCGTGAGTGGGGAGGGGAGGCAAATGGCAACTTGGGCAAGGGTCCAGTGACTGGTGAGGGAGGGAAGGGGGCGATGGGCAATGGCGCACGCACACGGTTCCCACACGGAAGGGGGAGAGAGGGAGGAGCTCAGCTGGCCTGGCCGGGTAAAGTAGAGTAGAGTTACTACTCAGTCCGGAGGGAGGTGGGGGCGTGGCAGGTCACGTGATGGGCCGCGGCACCCGCCTCTTCTCTCTCTCTCTCTATATATAACGGTGGCCTGGTTTGTGGAGAGCTGCTCGGATGGAGTGGACGGGATGTCGTCTTGTTTTGTTCTCCTCGATTCTATCCCAGCTGCTGCTCATGCGGTCATGCCTCCTCATGTTCATCCCAATCCCAATCCCAATCCCAATCCCAATAGATTAAGCAGGAACGGGAGTAGATTACCGCTGCCCTGCCCCCGTCCCTGCTAATTTGTTTCAGGGTAAACCAGAGAGAGTGTGTGTGAAAATTTACTATTCTCGGTAATCTTCGTCCTATTTACTTTGATTATACAAAACAGCTAAAAATGTGCGCGCTCACTGCTCACAGTCGCAAGTTGAGAACTCACGAGCGTGGCGATGATCGCGGCGCCGGCGGCCTTCTCCTCTCAGTTCTCCCATGCCATCCCCTCCATTCCCTCCGTCTCGTTCAGTCTCCGGGTGGACTCATGGCTGCCAATTGGCGTGGTCAGCGTGTGTGCTGCTGCTTCTGCATCATACGATACACCAATTGCCATGTGTGGCCGTGTGCACCTGATCATTTCGTGCATTTCCAATAGAATTTACAGGAGCCTAGCTAGCATTCTTTTCTAAATGCGCTATACTTACGACGGCCGGGGAATGGGACCCACCTAGCAATGCATGTAGTTACCGTGGGCTGGCTGATGAGCGGTTTTGTCCGCCATTCGTTCATCATTCGGGCAGCTGCTTCTTCTCCATGGACCATGGAGTGCATAGTGCTGGCCGGGTTGAGTGTGCGTGGGCACTGATCCAAGCTTGACGGGGATGGATGAGGCTCCAACTGCAACACACATACGGATACGCCACACTTCATCACGCACCCCATTGGCCATTGATGAAGCATGTATACGGTGCACATGCAGCCTTTGCTCCCTGGCCCTGCTCTGTTCAGCTGAACTGTTTGTATGGCTAATATCCAGCTGATTTGTATGGATAATTTGTTGTTAGAGAAAAAAAGTACTGTTACATAGCTCAAAAACATTTGAGCTGAAAAATAGAGGAGCAGCATCCATCCTGTCCAGTCCAGCTTCCATTCCACAAATCTTGCTCTTTTTATTCAAAAAAAAAATAAAAATCCATTCACTGCAGCAGCCAGCAGCAGTATTTCACAACCGACTGACTGTTCACCCTTTACTTCCCACTTTAAATGACAACAGCCGCACAGCACACAACACACTTGACACACTCACACACTGCTCCACAGTGAAGAAAACCCATTATAGATTTATTGCTGCACGTAGTAGTCGTAGCACGGCACGGTACACTTCCGTCCGCAGCGCAGTGCAATCTATGCTCATAAATCGGGGATCGCCGGCCAAGGATTCCTTCTTCCGGGGCGCGCACGGGCGTTATGACAAGGGGAACGGGCGGTACGACGAAGCACGAACGCAGCACGCCGCCCGTTTATTGCCTCGGAACATCCTCCGGTCCGGCGTGCCCTGCTGCGTCAGCCGTCCGCCGCAATCAATCTTGCCTGGGACAGACGGCTGGCGTAGGTGGTTACCAGCTGCAGCTGCTCGCTGTCCAGGCCTTCCAGGTACGGCAGCAGCAGCGTCGGCCCCAGCTTCAGGTATGCGTCCACCACGCACACCATCGCAGCCTGCAGCACAGCAGTGGGAGTATACTCCTAGTATGTTAGAATCAGCAACACTACAATGTCATCATTTTCTCTTTTTTTAATCTGAGGAGCAAATGCAGATCTTTCCATTCCAGGTTCCAGCAAATACAAGACGGCTACTGCTACTAGTATGTCAGTATGTGTGTGGTTCAAGACAGTACAATGCTGCTGCAGGTAAAATGCATGTAAAAAGGGTAGCTACTGCAGGTTGATGACGGCTCCTTGCTTGGTGAAAGGAGAAGGTGGTTGGTGGTGGTGGATTCAGATTCAGACATTCACAGTCATGCAAATATGCTAAGCAAGCGGGATGAATTCACAGTCATGGATGTGAGAGAGTAGTAGTAGTATCAGCATGCATGGAAACCAAACCGGTAGGCTCCAGCTCCACCAGTCTGGTGCTTACATGCATGACCTCTATCTTGACTGGATCCGATCATCCGAATAAAGTTACCCCCATGCAGGCTGCAGGCATGCACTGACTGAGCTCTGTTCAGTGTTCAGTAAAGAGGCATATGGCCCGGCTAACCGAAAGGAACAGACCAAACATGTGCGGAAGAAATGCTTCTGAATTTTTTTTCTGGTTCTCTGAACACATTCAATCTATGCTACGTAAGTATAGACAGCAAGGCGTGATTAATACGGTTTTTATTGTGGCCACCGCAGTCCACACATCAGTAAGAGTCTTCTTGCCCGTGGACCCCTTTCATGAACAGACCAAGTTGACCATTTTGTACCAGTCTTTTTCAAGCCGATTGATTGGGTGCTGCTAGTCAATTTATGGTTTTCTTCACACATTGAATACCCAGCAACGATCTTCTTGCACAACCTGTACATTGTATTGCCTAAATAATTGGCCTCCTAGTATTACCTTTTAGTCTTTTTAGCAAGTACTAGTTTGGACGAGATGGAAAATAACAACAAATTTCGCATCCATGTTATGTTAGAGGACTGGAATATGTAAATCAAAATCAAAGTGGGGCTGGATTAACCTTGCGGACATATGGACTGAGGTTTTCGAAAGCATCCAGAAGTGCAGGAAGAAACGTTGACAAATGAGCCATGAGGTTGTCCTCTGATAACCGGATCACAAGCTGAAACAAAGGAAGAAAAAATGAGTATCCAATTTGGGAAATATACATGCTAGCTGTATGCCTCACCTATAACTCATAACACGGGTCAAAGTAGGACAATGAGCTGTACACATGCATTCGGCTAAATGCTAGTTGGCTCCCATTTCAAGCCATGAATATGTTAGAGCTAAAATTGAGGCTCATAGCACTACCTAGTTTCCTATCTGGTTTACAAACATGATAAGCATAAAATTTACACAGCGAAAATAGGTGGTGGGCTGATTACCTTGCTCAAACTATGGATGCTTATAATAAGAATTTTCTCATCCTGCTGGCAGGACAACTGAGAAGCTATGGCCTGCATGTTTCATGAGAAATATAAGATTAATTAAAAAAGAGTAGAAGGGGAAAACAGCATCAAGCCGTTCAAGGCCTCTCTATCCATGAGATTCAGTTCAAAAGGTATCCACAGCTATGACACTAACAAAAATGCAAAACAAGCGTACCCCAAGGCATCTCAGTGGGTCAAATTGAGTGACCACAGTTGTCAAGCAGATATGGGCCTGATTTACAACCTGCAGCGACAGTGACATAAAGGCTTCAGATGCCAACTTTATGGTTGATTGGTTGCATCATCAAATGCGAGCTGAACCAAGCACTGCAAGTGTATTACCTTCAAGGCACCGTCTTTGGTTGCATGCAGCAGTTTAACTATAAGAAGTTCAACACAGTTCTCCATCGCCTTTTGCTGGACGGAAAAGGGCAAGGCAAAGGGTCGTTATCATGGAAAATGGTATCCAATAATGGCACATGCAGATGTAGGAAGCAAACAAGCAGTCACCGCTAACGAGTCTCAGAAAAGCTTACGTGCTTTTCAAGAATTTCAACCAACAGAGAAAGCGCAAGCTCTCTTGTGGGCACATCTGGATCATCAAGCATCTCAAGAAGGGAAGAAGACATCTGGTGTAAATTCTGGAAACGGGTGCAAGATGAGGTGATGTCTAGCAAAATAACCAGGGGAGGAGAAATACCCCTGAAAAAAAAATGATACTGAGGTGATTACAACATATGAAACAAGAACAGCCCGTCAAAATAATCTAACCTTGGTGGGCACTGAGTGTCCATTCGTCTCAGAATCTTCCTCCAATTGACTCACTGCCTCCTGTTAATAGAAAATGGAAAACCCATTACCCAACTTTGTAAAAGAAAGCTCATAAGACACTTACAGCATGCTAACTGTTGCAGAAAGAGAACAAGGTAAATAGTACTTATCAAACAAAACACCATCAGGTTAGTCAAATTTTTAGAATCTTGATGTATGTGCAAAATGTGATTTTAGGAGAGAGAAACATAACTGGGAAATTTCGTTTAAAAATCAGGCTACGAAATGCTGACCTCATGATCCTGGCAGTTATTCCTCATCCTCATAGTTTTGTTATTTCGGATATCTATGTGCAGTAAACTATCATTTGGTCCATCAAATATTTTTGTACTCTGGCTGTCCCTGCTTGCATTCAGAACTATGTTATCTGATACCACACTAAAGTCAGCTCTTTTTGGGAGATCATTCCTTGACCTCACGGTACTAGACTTCTTGTCCATCATTTCAGCTTTGTGACCATAAGATTCATTAGGAGATTCAAACTCAATCCTTTCAGTACGGTGCCCCTGGACTTCCAAAGATATATTTGGGAGACACTGGAGTGCAGAACTGAAACAATCATCAGTCTTAACAGAATTAGATTGATATGCTGGATGCAGCGGTGATTTAGCAGATTGATACGAGGGATGCATCGGTGACTTAGCATATTTATATGCAGAATGAAGTGGTGATTTAGCAGACCGAGGATGCAGAGGTGATTTGGAAGATCGATAAGCAGGATGCAGGGGTGATTTTGCAGATTGAGAAGCAGGATGAAGTGGTGATTTAGCAGTGAAACCATCAAAAGATGGAGCCTTTTTCTTATGTCTCTTCTGTTGCAAGTACTCTTCCAAGTCACTTTCTATTGCAGGTATTACTTGCATCATTGCCCGTCTTAGCCGCTTTTGTTCTTCCATTGACAAGGTGACCAAAATCTTAACATGGATTCAGGGTCATAATGAGAATAAATAGATGAGAAACCAACCACTGTAACCTCCTTCAGTTTTTTGTTTTTATCATTAAACAAAAGGGCAAGCTTTCCCAACCATGGCTTAAGGAAACTGCTGCTAGAATAGCTTTCAGAATTGACTGTGCATTTTACAAAAGAGGCATTTGCAAACTCAAGAACTGCCAGTTTTGACTTGGGAGATTTCTGCTCATCTAGCGAACGAACTAAGGCGGGTAAAAGAGAATCAATGGGATAACTCTCATTTGCATGTTTCAATATTGCCAAGCACTGCTGCTTGATTGATTCCTTTGGATCATTTAACCGAGAGAAAATATGGGGCAGTGTCTTGTCAAGATAATGTTCAAAAGGCTTCTTGAAAGTTGGCATGATCTCAGCTAGTGACGAGAGAGCGGCCTGTGCCACTTTGTGATGGGGATCATCCAGATATCGACAAACAAGCCTCATAACCTTCTCAAAATTTTGTGCAACTTCCTGAGTGCTTTTTGATCCACGTTCTAGCAAACACTGTCTTAAGAAACTGAATGCATATACCTTCACCATCCAATCTGATCTTGCGTTAAGACCTAAAGAAAGTGCCCCTGTAAGAGATGAGGGCACATCCATATTATTGACCATTTCTCCCAAAATGAGTTGCTTCTCATGTATATCACTTTTGGTACTGGCATAAAACCAATTTGTCATTTGCTTACTCAAGAGAGGTCGCCGGAAGTTAGGGGTGTAACTACCACGTGGCTCCTTAGAAACAACACTCTTCTTGTGAGTTCCTACTTTTCCACTTGATCCAGCATTACAACTTACTTCAACAGGACTTCCGTTTAGCAGGTTCCCTGGATCTTTCGAGTTAACTGCAGGTGGCAGGCACGTTAATTCAGAAGGATCTTCTCGTCCTTGAACTTGCTGAGTTATCGGTTCAACATTCAGCCTACATTCAGCCTTATCTTGAACAATTGTTACAACAGCTGCATCATTCAGTGACATTTCTGAAGGTTCTGTTGCAATGGGAGTGGTAGTTGACGGGTCACAAGCCGATGAATTGACACCTGCACTGTTGCCTGAATTTATGCAATAAATTGGTCAGCAGAGCCTAATATTTGCAGTTAAACAAATTAAAAAACAAGTGTTTACAGGTAATGATAAAATTTGTTTTTTTCATGACAGGTACCTGAATCACATTTCTCAGTATCTCTGTCTGTAGTTTCTACTTTGCTTATTGTGATCTTATCCTCAAAAGAACTTCCAATAGTCAAAATTTCATCCTTATTGCCTTCATCTGGGCCTTTTGAGGTCATATCATCACACTGGAGGTATAGTCTGTCTGATGGTTGCAGGTCTCCAGAAGAAAATGATGTCCCACAATCGACCTTGACAACTTTATCTATTACAGTTGGAATGAAAGAACTAGGTTGAGGCTGACTTAATTTAACAGGAGGAAGATGCCTTTGAGGTGTCTCAGCATCTTCATCATTTATCATCTACAAAAAAATATGTAGTTACATGATTAGATGTTTAATATGTCTTATAAATTTCCTCAACGTGAGATAAGTTTAAGGAAATACTTTCTGTCTGGATGGTTCAAAAGATGAGTACAGCTGATGTGAACGATCAGGCCATATCTTCGAGAACATCCTGTAGCATGCCCTTGCACTTGACCGGACCTTGAAATTGGAAAAGAGCAGAATAAATCAGAAAACGTCTGACTTCCACAACTAAAAGATAAGAAGTCGAGGACTGCAACAACTATAGATTCTTTTTTTTAAGGAAAGGCAGGAGCTCTGCCGCTCAATTAAGTAAGAAAAATAGAGGTTTATATACACCTGGCGTCCACTATGCCACACAGATTGGTCCTAGGACCAAAAGAAAAAGGATGGTCCAAACAACGCTAGAAGCTTCTCTCTAGCCATGGTCAGTGCCCTATGTCTCTGCCTTCATAGGCATCTTTTAGTTGACAATCTCCACATGACCCATGACTAACAAAAAAAAGTAACAAACTAACTAATGCTGTTTAGACAAGACTTCACTCTTAAGACTTGACAATCAACGGGCTAGTCATAGGTTCAGGTTTTCCTTTTGCCCCACATAGAGCATATATTGACAATTAAGATGTACTCAGACAATCAACAGGCTAGTCATAGGTTCACCTTTATGTTTTAATGAAACAATGTGGAAGAAAACACTAAAATGTGGTATTCCAGTCAAAAATTAACCGGTATTCCTCTCAGCAAATGACAATAAACTGAGAATGAATCAATCACACAATGTAAATACCTCACTAGTTGCATCTGCTATACAGCATTTTATAAGGTCTTCGTACAGGTCAGCTGATCTCTGTATTTCTGGAGTATCAACCCAGTACTCTAACATTAGTATTGCGTATTCACAACACCTGCAATTAGGGAAAACCTATTTAAGATCCCATCAAGTACTATATGTCGCAACTCCATGTTGGTGCTTCTCATACCTGGCACGAACAATAGCACTTCTATCATTCTTTGCAAATTCAATAATCCTTGGTAGTATACGAGCTACTTTGCAGTTCCTTAACATCTGTGCAGAGAGAGAGAAAGAATCAAACAACAGGAAATCAAAATGGCCAGAGCTAGCGCTTGAGCATGGATACCTCTTTTATGCAGTTATCAGCGGACTCAGCAATTACAAGGATGGTGATCACGACATTCTTAAGAAGGACCTGTGGATTGAAGTAAAAACAAGGTCGAATCAGATACATCAAGCTGACAGCTATAGCTGTTAGCAGTGGATGCATAATAAAGAAAACAACACCATACCGGAATAAGCAGCTCTGCATATGGTTCAAAGTCGCGTAGTAACTCTTTCGATAGGAAGTTTAGTAAATGGCATGCCTATTAGTATCCAAAATACAAAAATGCATTTCAGCGAGTGCCCAAAAAGGACAAAATAAGGCATGTTCTATTTAGTAGGATATTTGACAGCCACACATGATGTCTATTTTCGGGTCAAACAAATCTAACAAGGCACTATCATCACAATTTTGTTGATTTGCAAATCAGGTTGCAGTACATGTAACTATGTAAGCAGAATTCTCTTTGCTAACAATGAAAGAAAGTTGTGTTGCAAACATGAAACTATGAGTGACTGAACCTGTTTTACAACGCTTGATCTCCTATCCAGAAGTTGAGTTATTAGAGGAGTCACGAGCTGTTTTAGGAGCATGGGGAAGGCTGAATAGTCCGCAGCACCTGGCACAAAGATGAAATAGAAAAGGCCCTCAGAATAAATCCTACACTCTTCAACTCAGAAATATAAATATTTATGTGTACAGTAAATCCAACATAAAGAAAAAGCATTCAGGAACCTCCAAGCACTAAACCCTCCACTCTTTGCATTGCAGTTATCCGGATTGACCACTCATTATCTGTCTGCAAAGTAGATACTACTTTTTCTATCTCCCTTAGTAGGTCCTTCTCTGAGAAAACCTTTATAGGTTCGACTAATTTTCTTGTAATATCTCCTTCTCCTGCAACAAAAAGGAATGACAGATTACATCCCAATGATAAGGAACTGGCATGGTAAGATAGAAAAGCAACTACATATATAAGTGCATCAGTACCCTACATTTGGGGTACATGACCAGCCAATTCGCTCCATCTTACATATGCAATGACGACATTAGGTTCAGCTATTGGAAATATTATCATCAGGTTTTTCAGCACATTAGTACTACTATTGGTATATATCATGAATTTACTTCAAAAAGATAGTCGAGAATGAATTAATTTACTAATTTCTGGCATATAAATCCATACTTCACTCTCTTTTCTTTAACAAAATTAAATATTTCACACTCCATAGACCATAGTCTGAAAACCTGAATGCAAGCCCAATGTACCTGCGAGAAGTGAGATATCTCTTGTGCTGATCTTCTCTTTGGGAATTTTTCTTGCTTGACTGGTACTAGAAGATTCCATTTCGATTGTCGTATAGTGAACATGTTGGTCATCTGGCATGCAGGAATTTGTCTCTGTGTTTTCTGTTCTTGCATCCATCTCCTTCATCTGCAACATGAAACAACCATGGCAGAAAGGACCATAACTTTCAGAGAACATTTTTTTTTGCGACAGAGAACATTATTCTTAAAAAGGCAATTTCAATGGTAACCAAATCACTGTGGACCATCCATTGAATTGGATTTATTAAACACAACTTAATTTAATACTCACGGTAAAAAATGTTTTCTGGAACTTATGACAAACACTTGTATTATACTTCAGACTTTTCTTTACTATATGAATAATATATGGCCAATAATATCCCCATTTTGATTTTTGAACATAAAGTAAATTATACAGTCTCTAAAAAAATAGTGTTGCTCCCTCCGTCCCAAATTATAAGTCATTACAAAAAACTTGGAGAGTCAAAGCATCTTAATTTTGACCAAATTAATATAATTAGATAATAACATTTGTATGATACCAACTACATTAGATTCTTCATTAATTATATTTTTATAGTATACCTATTTGATGTCATAAATCTTTATATTTTTGTCTCTCTGTATTTTTTGTCAAAATTGAGATACTTTTACTCTCCAAATTTTTTTGAATGACTTGAAATTTGGAATGGATGGAGTAAATCTTAAGGACAATGTGAGAGACGACCTGAATTTCTGAACCAGATAAGTTACGTATTGTGCTACCTCAAATTCATTTTATTTTCTAATCCTTGGGTTATGTCAACTTCACAAAGTTTGGGCTCATTGGGAACAATTAAATTAAATAGAAACCCCATGGCTACAAACGTAATAGCACCAGCACTAGTACGATCACCAAGGAGCGAACAGAACCAAAAGCAGGGGGGGCCGCGATACCTCCATGAGCAGCACGAGGTACCTCCTAGCAGCCTCCCGTACGGCCGCGTGTCCGTCGCCGAGGCGCGCGACGACCAGCGGCGCGAGTCCGTCAGCATGGCGGCGCATCGCGCCCCCTCCGCCTGCAGTGCAGAGCGCCTCGAGAGCCTCGCGCGCGGCCCCGGCGTCGGCGTCTCCGCCAGGGCGGAGGAGGTCCGCGCAGCACTCGGCGAGCGCGGCCGCGCCGGCGGCGTCGAGCTCCAGCTCGTCCTCATCCGGCCCCGGTGCCAGCTCCCGTAGCCGCGCCACCGTGGCGGGCATTGCCATCTCACCCGCCGGCAGGAGGGCTTGATGGGTTGTGCCGTTGTGGAGCGGAGGCGATCGAAGCGAGGGAGGGGAAGGGGAGGAAGGAAGCCAGAGGTAGTACGGTGTGGCCGTGTGGGGTTTGGTTTGGAGGGCGGCGGGTTTTATAGGCGCGCGTTTAGCGGTTTGGAAATGCCTTTATTTTGGCTAGTTAATTCGATGATGACTGACTACCTGCTAATGCAGCAGCTGCATTGTATTGGCAGGTCAAATGTAGATACATTTAGACCTTGTTCACAGGATGTGTCGGATTCGTCTCAATCCATACGTGTTGAAGTGAATTGTGGTGTAATTTAGTTCAAAATTCACTCTAAATTAGTTTAAGTTTTACTCCAATTCACCCCAACACATTTGGATCGTTACGAATCCGATTACATGTCTACATCCAAACAAAGCCTTAGAAAAAATTCTTTCTCCTGCTCTAGTTTTTAGAAATTATTTTGTACTCTAGTACAATGTTGTTTTTATGTCTCCTCTAGAACTTAACTAGGAGCAAGTGAATTGAAATTAGAGCCAAAAGAATGGCTAAACAGGTCCTAGTCTTTTTTAATCAGGTTAGGTCACTATAAGATTCTTAATCAGCTACGAGCATAGATGGCCATTCGGGCCGCCTAGCCCACCATGATAAGGTCATAGGAATGACACGACTTGCCAGGTGGACCCTAAAGGATTTAGTCACGATAGAACGCCCGATGGCTCGACGGGCCTGCTCTACCCCCAGCAGGCATGGGCCACATCACGTTGCCTGAGGAGCATACCTTGATGCCAAGTAGCGAAAAGGAGGCCATTGTTGCTCTACTTCTGTATAGATCGGGGGATAGCGGTTGGTCCGCGTGGATTGGTGAATTTGGGGGCATGAAGTTTGGATGCTCTGCTAAGGTTGCTGCTAATAGGGCCAGGCCGGGCCGACACACCGGGCTAAGATAGTGGTCCAAGCAAAGCTCTCTCATTGGGATGGGCTGCCGTGTCATGCTTGGGCCGAGCCAAATCACCGGGCCATGGGTCGTGCCCATGGACCTCGGGCCATATAGTCACCTATACTCCTATAGCGCTACGAGTAGAGTTTTGGTGTACAAGTAGTTCGATAACCATAAAGATAGTCTAACATTGACATATACATATTATGCGGTTCATATCAAATTATCAAATGATAGGAGACGTATGCTTGAAAATTTCTATACATATACGATGGTTTTAATTTAACTATTAATATTCTTATTTGGGTTGTTTGGAAAAAAAAATCCTTCTAAGATGGACAAGGTAGAACGATAGGCAAACTACCATTTTGGAGTTGATTGTTTATTATTCACAAGCTCAGACTTGAATGGACTGTATTACGTAAAAATAAATGTTGTACATCTAGAAAACCCAAAACAATATGTGTCAAAATTGTATATCTAGAGAAAAAAAACAATCTATAAATTACAACAAACTAATTTTATTGTTAATTAAACTCTCTCGAAAAGGCAGGTGGAAGTATATGTTACTGTTCGCCCATGGAGGTTTAATTTGTCAAACCGTGTGAACCAACCAAGGGAAGGGTAAATTAAGTGCAACGACCGTTGGCTAGTTAATAAGTTGCGCTGGATAGATAGCTCCATCAATTCAACTCAGCTCGTAGTCGTAGCCGTTGCAGAGTCGCTGTTACTGTTAGCAAGTAGCACACTGTTCTTCTGGCACTGAGCATATATACATGCCGGGTTTTCTCACGCAAGCAAGAGAGTTTTTTTTTCCTCCACACGGCCGATTAATGAAACTTTGATAATTCTTTTGTCTGTAAAGTTGTCAATCGTACAGGTGCTGCAGAGTACTGCAGACTGCACAACCACTCTCCCAAGTTAGGGCCAGGGGAGTTTTGGATGTATCGATAGACTATTTACTAGGTGCTACCTCAGTTCCAAATTATAAAGAGTTTTAAGAATTTTACAGATTCAAAGTATTTTAAATTTAATTATAATGATAGAAAATATCATAAAAAAATTATGATATCAAATATATATACTATGAAAATATAATTGATAGAAAGTCTAATGATACTTAGTTGACATCATAAATATTACTCCCTTCATCCCAAATTATAAGTCATTCTAAGAATTTTGGAGAGTCAAAGTTTATAAAGTTTGACCAAATTTATATAATATATATGATAATAACATATTTGATACAAACTAAGTATCATTAGATTATTTATTAGTTATATATTTTCATACTATACCTATTTGATGTCATAAATCTTTATATTTCTCTCTATAATCTTTGGTCAAACTTAAAATGTTTTGACTTTCCAAGATTTTTGAAATGACTTATAATTTGGAATGGATGGAGTATTATTTTATCATATAAGTTTGAGAATTGCTATTAAACACGCGCCTGTTTTCTTCTAAAGAATCAGGCGACGTGCACTAGCTAGCAGTTATAGGCTTTCTTCTTCCTTCCATCAGCTCAACAACACAGAAGTAAACCATGCCTTGAACTCGTCGCCCGAGAGGTCACGCAACTGAAGTATAGGATATGTATATAAGTTTAGTCAAACTTAAGATGTTTTGTCTTTTTAAAATTATTAAAATGTCTTATAATCTAGAATTAATTTAGGATGAAGTGAGTATATAAACTACTCCGTATATACGAACCCATATGCATATATAGTAGCAGAGGCCGGCCCGTTATTCTTTTGGTACCGTGTGGTTGTTTCACTGTTTCTTTCATCTAGCTTAATAAGACTAAGAGCTAGCGAGCATACACACACAGGAGTACTCGTTGTTCATAATCCATCACAGTAGTTCACACAAGAGAGTATGAGACTCTAGCTATAGCTTAATTATTCGTTCGGCTGTCTCTGTTTCTGTACGCCGTAGCCACCAGCCAGCTGTTGTGTTGGGGCCGTTAGCTTAGCTAGCTAGCCGGTCTACAACGGTGTCCACCAGCCAGCGGGCTAGCTAGACTAGATCCGATCCTGGAGACTATGCTCTTTGACCCCCTAGCTAGGCCCTAGATATAGTAGATCGAGTTCAATTTTAAGTTTCATTGCAATGCATATATGTTTTTTTCTTGTTTTTTCAAAAGGTTATTTTTGCGATGCATATGTATGTAGCGCCGGCCTGTGCTTCAATTCGTCTTCTTATACACAGCTAGCTAAGCGAGCGAGGGAGCCAGTATATTAGCTAGTTTTTTTTTCTTAGAGAAAAGCTAGTAGCCACAGTAGGGTACGGTATATATGCATATACCTTCCACAGGTCTTAAAGTTTACATCGTACTCGTATATACGACAGAGGAGAAGAATGGAAGACGATATGAATATCGCGTGCGTTGGACCCACAAAGGAAGTCGGTATGAGAAGCGTGCCGGTCAAATTTTCTTAACTTTGACTAATAAGTTTGTAAGAAAATATGTGTTACATTTAAATCTCTAAATAAATTTGTTAAAAAACTAGACTTAAAGATCTTTCCGATGATACTAATTACTTATCATAATTATTTATATATTTTAATACATAATTACCGGTATTTTGAAAATATTGACTTCTCGAGCGGAGTGAGTAGCTGTTAGTTGATTCTTGTACACACACAATTAAAGAAGACGGTATGTATGCAGTCCTTCTTCGTTCTACCCTGCATGAATGTGTGCGGATGTGGACCTGAACGGTTCTATATTATATATTATATATTTATATATACACGTATGTACCTACCTAAACTAGCCCAATTATACACTATACTCTTTCATATGCATGCGAAGCAGGCGCATGTGTAACGGTTGGCTTTTTAGCCGAGTTAAATCCATCTAAAACAGTGTTTTTCTTTTAAAAAAATCAGTCAGCAGTACATAATCTTGTCAATCCTGTCAAGCGAAGCGAATAGGATGTTTATGTGTGTGTACGTTGGGGCGTACACGACAATTAATGGACGGCCGGACACTGTACCGGCAACAAATTTAAAGTTTAGCTACACCGTACCAGGCCAGCTGCTTCTTTAGTTTCAACCTGACACTGCACTCTATCTTAATCAAAATCAAATACGCCCTTCCACGTACCATGCAAACATGCATGAGAACAAGCTAGGCAACGCGCGCGTGTATATATATATATATATACACTGTAGGTTACACGCTCGATCGCGTGCAGATTGATCAGACTGATTTCTGCACGCGAGACGACCAAGGACGTACGATCGATCGATGTCATCCTGACCGGTGATGATTCTTGTTGGGAGATGGTACGGTAGAGCTGATTGTGTAACATTTTTTCCTCCTAATAATTAATGTGCGTCGTTGTAACTTTTACTATTTCTTAATTTTAATATAAAGATGTGTAATTTTTCTTTTGTTTTTGCGTATTTTAGAAATGACGACGATGATGAATGAAGGAACAGATCCCTCGATCTACATGGGCTAGAATTGCATGTGTATATAACTATATATTTTGGGACACTGGCGTTCGCTAAATTAAAGTTACATTCTTTCTCTGGCGGACGATTAGGGGGAGTAAGTAGCTAGTCTTAAGTAAAGTAAGATTGGCCATAGATTACAAACAATCGTAATTTATCATATTTGTTAACTGAAGAGATATCCCTAAGTTTTAACAACAGTTGGTACATACATAGTCGTCAATATATGCAAACTCGCACAGGTGGGATAGCTAGTAGCCATGCATGCATTGAGCCAATAAGTAGTATAGTACTGTACGTACGTGTGATTTTTGGTACGGTACACGTTTATTGTGTGCCGTACGTGTCGGCACACATATACACATACACCTGATTGCATCGCAGCCCACGGTAGCTGATGCATGGTCGGTACGGTCGAGGTTGCAGCATGCGCTATCTACGTACTATCGTGTTAGTCAGCCGGTGCAGTGGCGCTGTTATATATAGCTGCATCTATTGATCGACCATGCTAGCTATAGCTAGCTTGGTCATCCATCGTCGTCACTCGTCATCAGTCCTCCGTTAGGGCAAACGTTGGTATCGACTATATATATACGCGAGTCGTTTTTTGGCTCGAAAATGTATGTTGTGGATATACATATATCTGACCACCATACACACTGGTGCATATATATCCACAGATCCACGTCATCACACCATCACCGGCATGACCTCAATCCTCCGTGACCCTCGCTACTGAACATAGCCCTTCTCTTCAGTAAGCTTACCTCTTGCTTTTGTTGTCTCTCTCTCCCCAGATCTGACAAGCGTTGGTGCTCGGTGCTGTGAGAAGGCTCAACGAGGCGGCACAGCGATGGCTCCTGCCGCCCAAGCCGCCTCCTGGCCTAAGCCATCGCTTACCTCCGTCCCCGTCGATGATGAGGATGACCTGTAGCTCTTCGCGTTTAAGCACCAAATCTGTTAATCTGACATCCACGTTCCTTTGATTAGTTAAAGAAATTGAGTTTGGACATCAGCCAGCCAATCATGGAGCATTTCGGCTACATCACCGACACCACCTACACCAAGCAGGTATACCTCATCCTTTCTTTATGCTTTACCAAGCAGGTATGTGCTCATCCTTTCTTTATGCTTTGAATGCGACCTGTCTCTAGATCTTTGCCTCTGGTTAATCCCAAAATCTTAATTGATATGTGCAGTTTGGTTATTAGGATATGTAGGTATTTAAGATGGAGAGAGACACGCTGCGTTCTTAAGGTGCACGACGAATTTGCCACCATAAATCTGTTTCTACTTTTTTTTGTGTTATTTCTTTGCTTTTTAGAATGTTCATCAGATCTGCAACCATATATTAATGCAACTTTCCAATTTGTTACAGTTCTACCATGGAATTTGCTTCCATTTCAAATGTCTGCGGCAACTGTGCATCATTTTCTAATCCATTATGTTGTCATGCATATTGCATTGCATTCTTGCCTTCTGTTGTTTTCAAGCTTGGGACTAGATCATGTGATTTTTTATTAATTCTTATTAAAATAGTCACACAATTAAATATGGTGATCCAACATCGGACCATCAAGCTCATGCTGGCAGACATTAGTGATGCTTCACATGTATAATATCTCAACTGCCGCATTCGGTGTTTGATCCAATGCCTTAGGCGAATAAAATTTCTTGAGTGCCACCGGTTGCTACAATCGTTTACATGAAATTCTCCATTAAGATGTTTGACAATATCCATGTCTGGACATTCAACATTTTGCATTTATATTATGTATCTGCCTTTTAGTTCACAATGTATCAGACCTGGATGATTCAAATACCTTAAAAAAACATAAATGCTCACTCACATATGTTAATTTCATGTGCTACTAGAACTAGGATCCTTGCTTAGTATTTATAATTTATTTTAGGGCTGTTAGCAGTGGATTGAAGTGTCTCTAGAGTCTAGATTGCAATTTCTTATTTTGTAGAAGACTTTGCTAATGTGCGGGGAAATGATTGAGGTGCGAGTTGAGTGTATATGCATCCAATTGCTTAGTGTTTTAGTGACTTGTTTTGATTATTATTTTGTATTTAAAACATATATACCAATTTTTAGCCTGTGGAAATGACAATTTCTTGTATGGCTAAAAGGACAAAGATATATACCACCCATCCGCTGCTCTCTCTCCCTCCTATCTCCTTTCCCCCTTTCTCTGTTTGTACATCTCTCATCGCTACTGGGAGCAAGGGCCCTTGCGCCTCCCTTGGCGCCTTGCGCTGCTGCTCTTGGCCACAAGGGAGCTCATGCCCGTGCCCATGCCCGCCCACGGATGTCCTTAGCGTGGATCTCTGCACTGGCTGTCAGATACGCGGCGGGCCTAACTGGTTTCTTACTGAGCTTTTACTGTGCAAACCTTACATAGATTTTCCTAATCCTAAATAATAAAAATATATATCTTCATGTCAAATACTGCTAACTGTGACCTGAATCTTTGTCAGGTTATCTTGGTCTAAACAGTTCAATCTGTCAAACAACCAGTTATTGTTTCTTCCCTTTTCTCTTTGGCATAAACAATCCTGTGGATAACTTTTTGCTAGCTGTAATTGGAATGATGGGCGCCACTACTGAGTTCTTGCTGGCACACGACCTTAATCTACGGCTAAGTGAATTATCCAGTTATAGGCTGATGTGCAGCAACAGCAGTAATTCTGATCCAGTACAACTGTAGTTTTATTCATTTTGTTAGGTTCAGTAGCACATGGGGGGCAAGTGAGCATGTTTGTGCCTGATAGGACAGCTTATAGCTCTCTTTAGTATATCTTGAGCATAATTAATCCACTTTATGATTTATCGTGGTGTTATATGTTTTTGCCTTCGAAGTCGTCAGTCCTATTTACCAGCTGGTCCTTTTTCAAAGATTCATTAATGATAATAATCTTGCTGCAACCTTTTTTTTTTTGAGAATCTTGCTGCAACCTTGAGTACCTGGCCTAGAGATAAGGCCTGCTAAGTACATTCCTTTTACTTGGCTAGCACAAATTGCTCTTAATTATCATTATGTACCTGAAAGTTATATGGTCTTTCCCTTATCAATCTTAACTTAAATTTCCAAGCCAGCTAGAATGAACGAGGTTCAGATTTTGTGCTTTAACAAGGGAACATTGGAGACGGTCTCTGAATTCAGATTGTCTGTGCAGATCAATGGCACTGGAATGGTCAAGGTTTGTGGCTCATTCTTTCTGTTCATTCATTCATCTCTGAAACCTGTAAACGGAGTTGTTAGAGAAAGATCATCCTATGCTTATCCTCTCTGCAGGCTGGCTTTGCTGGTGATGATGCACCCGACAGGGGATGCAGTTCCTCCACGACGTGCAAGATTTTCTCTCTCGTGGATCTGTGTGGATGCAGTCGTTGTCGACGAGGTGATGTAGCTCACGAGTGAAAGATCTTGTTTGGTTTTGGTTAATTGATGAAACCTATGAACTAACCCTTGACCTAAGTGTATGATCAAGATAGGGTGGTCCACCTTGGAACATGGAGCTAGATGGATGATCATGGTGAATCAAGTGCTCCATGGACTAAGGAAAAGAAGAAAGAGAAAAACAAAATGGACCCAAGGCAAAGGTATATCCATAGGGCCATTTTTGGTTTAGTGACCAAGACACTATAGAGAGTGTGATCACACTTAGGATAGATAGTCGTACTATCAAGAAGGGAAAACTCTTGTCGATTGCGGTTATCATGTGCCAATAGGTTTGCATTGCATATCCATATAAAACAAACCTAAGTGACACAAACATGAACTAAAATCCATGAACTATATTTGTAAAAGGCTAACACAGGGCTTAAGTGGTTGGAGCACTTGGTGTTAGCACATGGAAGCATGGAGAAGAAGAAGCAATTCGTTTGGACAAGGCAAAGGGATCCGGACGCAGGGTCCGGACGCAGGGCAAAGGCCGACCGGACAAATGGACATGCGTCCGGTGGCATACCCTAGTTCTCAGCGCTTCTGGACAGGAGGTCCGGACGGAGATCATCGTCCAGACGCTCACTCCGGTCGTGAGTCCGGAGTCCTGCGCTCACTGGACTTCTCAGAGCAGAGGGTCCGGACGCAAAGCATGGTCCGGACCGAGGACACCGGACGCGTGTCCGGACAGTTGCGCTCTTTGGACTCTCTCTGGGTGAGGATCCAGACGCAGAAAAAAAGCGGGTCCGGACGCCACTGTTGCACGCGTCCGAATGCCGCACGTCAGCAGCAGGAAGGGCGCCAACGACCGAATTCAAATGGAGGAGGGTCCGGACGCAGACGCGATGGTTCGGACCCCCTGTGTAACTTGCGTCCGGACTGACGCAGAAAAGCGTGGAAGATGGGCAAAACGGCTAGCTCGGTGGTGAAAGCTATATAAGTGTTTTGGTCGGCTCAAGAAGCATACTCTTGCACCTCTCATTCATTTAACATACTTGTGCTTGTTTGAGATAGCCCCCAACTCACTCTCTTCACTCTTGTTGCATATTTGTGAGAGTTTGAGTGATCCAAGTGAATTGATCATTGCATTGCATCTTAGTGGCACTTGATCATCGTCGTCGCCGCGGAATTTCTTGTTATTATTGGTGTTTGCCAACACCTAGACGGCTTGGCGATTGTGGAGAAGCTTTGGCGCAATTGGTGATTGTTTGCGCCCGACTTCGGTGATTGTGAGAGGGCTTGTACCCACCTCGGCGGAGAGCCAAAGGGTAACTCTAGTGGACTGCTCGTGTCATTGAGTTACCATTTGGGTGGATTCTTGTGGCGCCCGAGTTAGTGGGCTAGGCTTGTCATTGCCTATTAGCCATCGAATCACCACTTGAGTAGTCGACACAACGGGGACTAGCTTGGTGGCAACCAAGTGAACCTCGGGAGAAAAATCAATTGTCATCTTGTCTCCCGGCTACTCTTTGGTATTCATTGTGATTGGTTCTTCCTATTGACATCCATACATCACAAGGCATCGGTATAACAATCACCTCCTCTCGTGTTTTTACTCTCTCATATCTTGTCTAGTTAGCTTACTAGTTAGCTTCTTTAGTAGTTGTTCTTACTAGCTTGTGCTAAGTGTTTTAGGTTCTTGCTATTGATTGATAAGCACTTAGTTAACTAGAATTGCATTGGATAGGTGGCTTGGCACCCCAAGTAGAGGTAGAGCAAAAAGCTCCGTTTAAGTGTTATCTAACCTTTTGCTCTAGTGATTTGTAGAATTTTTATTAGGCTATTCACCCCCCTAACCATCTAGGACCTTTCAACGAGATCTGGCCTTTCTTGGTAGAATGGGGACATACAACATTGTTAATGGCATGCTCACGACCTTGGTACAAACCTGGCGACCGAGTGAGCTCCATGGCATCGATCTGCTCCTCACAGCTACAACACAACCGCAACAGGAGATCACCAAGACTTGTGTGCTTGCAATCGCAAAAAAAAAGACTTGTGTGCTTGCTGCAGCTGCTTTCCTTCATAGTAGATTAAGATTGGTACTGATTTGGTGAACTCTTTCAACAGGTGCACAAAGATGTGGTTCATGGTAAATGTGGATCCCTGCTCATCGGTCCCACTATTGTGTTAAGTGCACCTCAGTTACAGATTCTATGAGTCTTTTCCTATTTTGTACCAAGTTCAATAACTTGTTTGATGTTCATTATGGTTGCATATGTACTTCCTACTTAGGTATATGTTTCTTTTTTCAAATGTAAACCCTAAAACTAATATGAGGCTTGTACAATGACCTTTTTTTTGACATAAATGTACAATGACCTTTTAAAATGATGCCTGATGCATGTCTCCAAAGATGTCTGATGACATTTGTGCTTTGGTTTATTTTTTATTCTGCAAAAATCTTTTCTAAAACAAGGAAATTATTGTTATAAATTTGGCTAAATATTTTAGTACTTAAAAATTTATCAAATAGTCAAGATAGGGCGCCCAAAAGGCGCCTAATGTTCTAGTAATATTCATAGATAATAAGGTACTCCCTCCGTTTCATTAAAAATATCGTTTGAAAAGTGTATCTATGAGAGAAATATGAGTTTTTTAGTGACACTTTAAATAGGACGGAGGCAGTATGTACGACAGTATTTGTGATGCGTCTAAAACCACGAGCCAAACAGGATCCAAATTTAAAGATCAGCTCAGACACAATTATATTAGCACCCGGCCCGAGCTCCGGTGCCTGTAAAGCTAGCTGTGACTAGCCCTGCTAATGGGCAAGAATCCGCCCGTTCACACCCCACCCCAAATGTATCGCATCTAACTTTCTATACCAGCCTGCCCCACAAAATTAGATGATTAACCCGATCCAACTCATTCCACTCGTTTGCACCCCCCAACCCAACCCACGTGATGGGTTGCAGCCACGGAAACCCATGGAAACCTCTCTATTCTGTATTAATAAGATGAACGTGCACAACATCATATATCTAGACAATGGCTTACCAACATGCGCTTCCTACAGAATAAAACATTACTGCATATTTACACGATTCAGCAACTACCACATCATTCACTGAATCTGCAAGAATCCATAGCACATTCAACCAATAGGACTCAAAAATCTTGGCCACATCATTGCAAAAATCTCAGCTTAAGAGATCGTCAACATCCATATCTCCAAACAACTCCGGATACAAGTTACAAAGTTGCAGCCCCTGTTGTCAAAAAACCCCAAAATTCCATGCTACTCTAGTACTCTGGCAGATGGAGACTTAACAAAATTAAGATGCAGCTAGGTACATGTGAGTGCTCTAACATCACGTTACATAATGGTCCTGGAAAAGCAGGACACAGACTCGTGTAACTAGAATCAGATCCAAATACAAAAAGGAACTCTAACCTAGGGACTGAGAGATCCGAATAGAAGTTGTAAATGTACAAGAAGGGGAGGCAATAGGCATGGAACCTGGTGAGTGCTCGCTGCAGACGAAGGGAAGAATGGAGGGAGTTGGATAGGGCGCAATGGCGGCGGTCGTCGGCGGACTTGGCAAGAAGCGTTGCATGAGCTTCTTCTTGGCCAGGGAGGGAGTAGGACCGTACCTCGATGCGCTTCGTCTGAGGGAGGGCCAGAAGGGTGAGGGGCACAGGCACGGGATCTCGGCGCCGGTGTGGTGCGGTGGTGGCGGGTGCGGAGGCCGGCGCGGTCGTCGTGCGGCTGGAGGATTGGGATGGGAAACTGATGCGACACCCATGGGTAACCCAAACGAACCCGGAAAAAAAAACCATTCCAACCCATCCCAACCCGGAAAAAAAAACCATTCCAACCCATCCCAACCCGATTTGCTAGAAAACCCAACCCATCCCAGCCCGCTTGACCTGCAAACCCACTATTACCCATCCAAACAATTCCACATCAGGACCCAACCCGAAAATCCCAAATATTACCCAACCCATTAGCAGGGCTAGCTGTGACTCACGCATCTTCTACTCTGCTGCCATCACTCGTGCTCTCCTCCCATTTGGTAGGCGGGAGCTGGGCGTGAAATTAGAATTTGTCATACGTGTGGGCATTGTACAACTTTATTAGCAAATATATCAGAGCATCCTTTATATAGGGATATAAAAATGGGACCGTATGCTATGGAAATCAGGTTCTCGTGGAAACTATGGAAACTCGCACGTGAATCATTGGGTCTAAATCCGATGGTGAGAGAGATTAGCAATTAACCCCTTACTAGTTGAATGCATGTTATCTAACTAACCTCTTACTGTAAGCTATCCAGGTCGTCTGATATCCCCACTAAATGTACTAATTACGAAGGTTGTGCTCCTTCGAGAATTAATAGCATGTCCAAGGATGTCGTATCAATTGTTGCACAATGTACATCAGTCGTAGTAGTTATTTTGTTTGATAGAGATGCATGTCAAGTGATGAGTCTACATTCTGATTTATTTGTCGCTACGATGGCTTAACAACTTCGATTGTCTCCTTCTAGTAATCTAGATCGATGCAAACAAATAGTGGTGTACGTGTCCATCGTGCCTATACAAACAAATATATATATATATGGACACGAGAATTAGTTAGGACACAGGATGACAGGACGACGAATGGTAACATCTGACGAGGAAGACAGCTGCTTCGTTGTTAGGTGAGCAATGCATGTCCGATGATGCAACACTTAGCATCTCCAAGAGAATAACTATCTTACTAACTATATCTAAATTTAGCTAAAATGTCGCAAAAAATAGTCCATCAGCTTAGCCATCTGGCTCTCTAAAATAGCTCGTACACTATCCCGTAAAAATCGCTCGGGAGAATAGGCGAGCCGGCCTTGCTCGCCATCTGGGTCCGGGGTGGCTCTGCGTTTCCACGTGGGCCTCGTCCTTCCTGTCTCGTGTCTGTCTTGTGGCCCTCGAGCGCCTGGCACGATGCGTACATCTTGCTGCACACAGATCACTTATTCACTGGTAACTGTTCGCGCTTCGTCTCCTGAAAAATGTCAAGCAACATCACTGGATGCAGACTGTAGACCTTAGATATTCCTTGCTTCGATCCTTGCCTTGGTCTTCTCCAGATTAATTTAGAAGCAGTAGATGTACACAATCAAGAATGCGTAGATGAACATGTATCGACGAATAACAAGACGATAAATAGTGACCAGCCCTAGCAGGTGCCCATAGTGCTGATACGTGTGGGTTCAAAAAAAAAAATAGCTAGTCTGATTTAAAGATTCTGCTGCGGATGGTACATGTTTGGAGAGTCTAAATAATTTTAGAGAGCCAATTTAAAGATCTAAATTTAGATATACTGTTAGAGTTGCTCTTAGTATCAAATGTTGGAGCTCCAAACCCCTGTAAATTAATTACTAATGATCTAACGGCTCGTTGGTACGAGTCATGCTAATAAACGCAGATTGGTAGTGGTCAGAAAGCACAGTATAGCTGGAAGCATGTATGTATACAAATTATAAACTACTCCAATACTACTAGCCGTTGTGAACAAGTTTTATAAAAGAAAAGAAATGAAAACGCTACAAAGTCCAAACAAAGGGCTTGCCATCCATGTTGTTAGTTCTCACCAGCTGAAGACTGAGAGTTTTCGAACGGGCCATTTTTGTAGTGGTTCGGGACCACTTTTCTAGCTTGAGAAATTTAGCGTGATAAAAAATGTGACCGTGAAGAAACGAATTTTTTTAGTGGATGAATTCGACCAACTATAAATAGTTATTAAGAGTAGTAAACTGAACCAAAAATTAATTCTGAGATTTATCTGATCTGAACATAGTAAAATCTTGAAGAAAGGAAGTTTGGTCCTTTTGAAAAGATAAGTGGTTGCCAAACCAATTCAAATCTGATGAGGATGATGATGGATTGAAATAGCCAAACTGTGGACTTTCTCTGTATCACTCTCTCAAAAGAGAGGCCGGGCCGGGCCCATGTCTAGCACCTCGATTCAACTACTGGAACCTACCTGGCCGGGCTAGGCCCATATGTTCACGTACCTGTGTAACTGTGTTAGGCAGAGAAGGAATCTTAGCCCAACGATCGTCTGCCGGAGACGAAACGGCCCGGCCCAGACCACGTCTCTCTCTGTCCACTGAGTGGTGGTCCCGGTGACGGGCCCACTTTGAACCCACGAGGCCATGGTCCACTCGCCGACACCGACGGCCCTGGCCGCCGGAGCCGGAGCCGGAGCCAGTCACCATTCAGCAGGCAGGCCAAGGACACGGGACGGCCGGCCGTGCCGTGTTTCGTCGATCCGTGCGACCGACCTTCCATTTACTTGGCCAGCTGCCGCCTGCCGGTGGGTGGCGCTGCCGCTGCCGCTGCCACAGCGGGATCCGAATCCGTTCCATCCAACCATCTCGCAGCTCGATCGATCGATGGATCAACCAACCAATGCAATGCAAAGGCAGGCGGTGGAGCGCGAGGAGGCATGCAAGAACTCGCGTAGTCGGGACCATAAAATGGCCGGTGAAATGGGTCGCCTTTCTTTCCTCCACCTTCCAGCTCCATCCGCCACTGCACCTCCAGCCCTCCAGGGCCAGGACCAGGACAGGACCCCAGCTAGCTCCGTAGCTCGGCAGCTCCATCGCCACGGTAAAGTTAATACTGATCCAGTGTTCCGGCCTGCAAACTGGAAGCTAAAACTTGACCACCATCACCGATCTTCAGATTATTCCAGGGGATATCAATTAGCAGCAACTAGATCACAGCTTCTTTTTTTTGCGAGAAGCTAGATCACAGCTTCCAATGAAGCATGACTATTAGCAGCACTGGAAATGATCTTCACTTTTGACACTCTAGTCCGCCCTATTCGCTTGTCTTATGAGTCATCGAGTATTTTTCTCTCACAATAAAACAACCAAAACAACTTTAATTGATTTATTACTTTATTAGCCACTGAAACGATCAAACGAACAGGACGCAACGAACAGCACAGCAGCAGGCAGCAGGTCCCAATGGTGATCTCACGACCTCTCCGAAGTCCTAACCCGCTTCGCCTTGCGCAAATATAATGAGGCGATAGGTTGATGACCGCTGGTCCGCTGCAAAACAAAACACCACAGTTTCGCCCAAAAAGAAAAAAGAAAGAAAACACCACATGCCGTGGCTGATTGATTCTCTGATGACTACGCAGTGCCACGCATCTAATACAGCACTTATGCAAGTAGCATCACTCTCAAGCCACTGTACATGCATCTGTGCTTTATTAGGGAAGGGAAGGGGAGAGATTCAGCGACAATGACCTGCTATCAACCTCTGATGCTTTTGCAATCGTGACATCGTCATCGTCTTCGTACGAGGATCACGATCAGCCATCAAATCAAACCAAGCTTGGTGCCCATCCAGGTGTCAGTGAGTCAGTCTCACTCACACGCATTAAGAACAAAACCTCGGAACAGCTAAGCATCACTCCAAAAAATTCAAATAGACGACGCTCTTAAGTTGAGAGGGAAGGGCTGCGTTGTGTTTCTCCTCTCAGAAAATCCAAGTCCGCCTTTGATTTCGCCTTGCTTTGTGATTTATGTTTCTCCTTCTGCAGTGAAGTTCAGGCGACCATGCCGGTTCCGTTGGAAATTTATTTACCGTGTCACATCGAATCTTTTGACACTAGTTTAGTGTATTAAATACAACATTGTCAAAACATGAATTAAAAGATTTGTCTCGCGAATTTGCCTTCGGCTGACAAATTACTTTTTTACTTAGTACATTTTAAATAGACGAAACTAAGGACGGGAGATTCGATGCGACGGGGCAAAAGTCTAAACCCCCAATACAAACGAACGATATATCAATGCGCAACGAAAAACGATATCACTCAACAGTGAACAACACTGCTGCTCAGATGCTGCATTTTTTTTCTCCACTGCCACCCATCGTGCTGTTCTAACGATGCTTGAAGACGAAATGCGTTGGTGTGTTTGGTTGTAGCCTTTTAGCCCATTGTCAGCCACACGGGTGTTGTGGCCGCCACACTTCGTGGAATCGAAAACGTCCACCATACTCTGTGGCAAGATTCTCACCTTTACCAATTATCGATTACCGTGGCTGCCTCTATGGAATGCTGAACCAAGCACACGTATTAACATCTGTGGCTGGTCAGACTGAGGCGTGGGGAGCTGTGGCGTTTTTAGAAAAGGGAATATATTAATCTAGCTTCTGTATCGACTAATGCATATGACTGTTTTTTTATTACAAACAAAAACATCTAGAACTACGCAATCTCAAAAACAAAGCTTTGAGTCAAAGTAAATAAAGAAAAAGTTTCCAAAAACGACATCTAAGAGACAATTCTGTTGTTGATGCTGTGCTTCACTGTACGTGTGCAGAAGTCGACGACCTCTACAACCGTCAATCCGAGAGAGCAAGCCTGGGCAGTAAATCATAATCACTACATTGATAAGAAGGTAAATATATACTACTGGACAGGGGGAACGCAATGCAAGCTGATGAGCCAAGGCCGTGTTGTGTACTTGGCTTCACGAAGACTCATCAGAGTCTCTGGCCAATTCGAGCAACCGACAGGATGAGGAGTAGAAACTCTGTACTTGAACCGACTCTGCTAGCTCCTCCTTCCTAGATGAGAGATCTCTACCGCTCGATCGCATTTACTCCCTTGTTTTCAATTTTTCATCCTCCTGTCCAGTGCAATGCAGGGAACACCAGAATTAAATGGCCTCCATAAGAAGGTGAAGCTGTGCCTGCATTGCATGCCCTCTGTCAGAGTCATTTGTAATTGTAGCCTTGTAGGGCACTTGTTTGTCTCCTCCACTCCACTCCACCTGCGGTCCCACCCGGTAAATGATAGTAAAACACAGAAAGATTGTCTGCAAACTTCACTTCACTTGAACAGTGCAGAAATACTTCAACAACAGACTGTCTGGTTTGTTTCTGCACAAAACCTGCACTGTTAGAGAGAGAGAGAGAGAGAGAGGGTATGGCAAGAGTATAGGGAAATGCAGTGGTAAATAAATTCAGACTTCAGATAAGTAAGACTGTCTGTGAAAAAAGAAATTCCAAGTAGAGTCTAGATTTACAAAAAAAAATGAAGAAGCATGGACGACGACGACGATGATACCAGTAGAGTAGTAAATGCAGTGCGGTTGAGGGTTGGGAAGGGCCCCTACGTGCTTGGCCGGATTCAGTTCCCTCTAGATTTCATTTCACCAGTGAGTTTCTGGGCGGCGATCCATGAACGCCTAGCCCTAGCTAGTAGTTGCAGTTACTCCTGCATGATCAGGAGCAGTGCATTGCAACAGTGTTGGTTGATTAGGTGGTGCCTGGTACTCGTACTGGTAGTACTCGATCGAGTAGGCCTGTTCTTGCGTGCAGCTCATCTGTGTGTAGTGTCTACTGATTTGGTACTAGAGATGTTTTGAGAAGATTTACGATCGAGTAATAACTTGGAGTTGGATTGGTACCTGGAGTAGTTCTTTTTCTTCTTCTTTTTTTAAAAAAAAGTTTTCAATAAGGCTTAATGGCTCATCATCTTCTAACACATTGACGGACAGATGCAGTTTGTTGGTGGCCTCTGTGTGAAACTACAAACTGAACTCTGTGTTCTTCTAGACTTCTGTGGCCTGTTTGGAATGCCGAAAATTTTACCTGTTCCTACATTTTTTTTCCTGAAATTTGAACTGAACTCATCATATGAACTCGATGTACAATCTCTGTGAAATTTCAGCATTCCAAAACAGACGCTATTACAGTAGTATTTACTGAAGAGTTCCACGGACACAGTGATATGATGCAGCAGGAGAAAGATGAGGTTTAAAAAAAAAGAAAACAGCCGCACGTGGGATGTTGTTGATGGAAACTACTCACCCAAACCGATGTCACAACTGAAGGAGTACTGCTCACTGTCAAGGCTCGCTCCATCTCCATCTATAGCTAGCTCGCTAGATGCATACTACAGCTCATCCTCCTCATCTAACCCCAGGCGTCATTACACGGGGCCGGCGATAAGATGGATAGATGGATGGATCCAACTGCCCTCATGAATACCAATACCATGCTTGCAACCTGCTCTGAATCTCATCGTCTCTCGCTGTAATGTAAACCCTTGTCACTTGTGGCAGCAGCACTGGCACATTCCCGTTTCATCAGTCTGGACGGAGTGGGGACCTAGTAGCAGCAAACCTGGGATGGGATGGGATGAGATGAGAACAACGCCGTGCGTGCGTTTACAGAAAGCTCACTGATGCGCCGCTTCTTGCAGTTGAGCTTTTTTTCGGCTAGCTCTTTGGCATTGATTCGAGCCTGACACACAGACTCTGACTGACCTGATGCGTTCAGATCCGTGCTGGATCGATGCCAAACTCGTGTTGGACTGAACTGAACACATCACATTGCAGCGTTTGTGTCTGCAAATGTATTGTGTGTGTGCAACTGATGAGGTGTCACCAGACGGCCTGACCTGATGCAAAAACCAAAGAAAGCTGGACTGGGCTAGCTTGGAACAGAATTGGAATTAGCAGCAGAGGAGGAGGATTTATTAAAGCCCATCCAAGATTGTGCTGGAGAAGAGAAGAGCAGTGCAGTAATGGCGGGCACCAACCACCGATCGGACGGGACGCGAGTGACTGACTAGTCATCATTCTTCCTCTTCTCTGATCCATCCTTGAGCACTATAAAAAGGGCCGGCCGCGACGACGACGAGCCTTCCATCCATCCACTTGCGCGGCAGTGCAGTCCATCGCATCGATCTGATCACAAGGACGGTGCAGTGCAGGCCGCTGACTCATTATTGACATCGCGCGCCGGCGGAAGCAATGGCGCCGCCGTCCCCCACCTGCTGCAGGCGCCTCGCGCTCTTCCTCGCCGTGCTCCTGGCAGCGGCGCCGCGTGGCGCCGACGCTGCCCGTGCCTTCTTCGTCTTCGGCGACTCCCTCGTGGACAACGGCAACAACAACTTCCTCATCACCGCGGCGCGCGCCGACTCCCCTCCCTACGGCATCGACACGCCCGACCACCGCGCCACGGGCCGGTTCAGCAACGGCAAGAACGTGCCGGACATCATCAGTTGAGTTGTCGGATCGGAGTAGAGTACGAGTCCTGTCCAGTTTCTGTCACTGACTTGCATGCATCATGAACACGCACGCAGGTGAGCACCTCGGCTCCGAGCCCCTTCTGCCGTACCTGAGCCCCGAGCTCGACGGCGACAAGTTGCTCGTCGGCGCCAACTTCGCCTCCGCCGGCGTCGGCATCCTCAACGACACCGGCATCCAATTCGTACGTAACACAATACGTACATGACAGAAGATATATATATATATACAATCGCTACGATGACGTACGTACGTACGAACGACACAACTACAATTAATTTAATGCAGGCCAACATCATCCACATCGAGAAGCAGCTGCGCTACTTCGAGCAGTACCAGAGGCGACTAAGCGCACTAATCGGCGAGGACTCGACAACCCACCTGGTGCAAAGCTCACTAGTACTCATAACGCTAGGCGGCAACGACTTCGTGAACAACTACTACCTGATCCCCTACTCAGCACGTTCCCGGGAGTTCTCGCTCCCAGACTACGTCACGTACCTCCTCTCCGAGTACGCGCAAGTCCTGGAGCACCTCTACGACCTCGGCGCGCGGCGGGTGCTAGTACAGGGGGTGGGACCCATCGGGTGCGTGCCGGCGGAGCTAGCGTTGCACAGCCTGGACGGCAGCTGCGACCCGGAGCTACAGCGCGCCGCGGGCATGTACAACCCGCGTCTGATGGCGCTGATCCAGGAGCTCAACGCGCGCCACGGCGGCGACGTCTTCGTCGGCGTCAACATGCAGCGGATCCACAACGACTTCATCGACGACCCCAAGGCGTATGGGTTCGTGACTGCTACTGAGGCGTGCTGTGGACAGGGACGGTTTAATGGGATTGGGCTTTGTACTATGATGTCTAGCCTCTGTGATGACCGCGATAGCTACGTGTTCTGGGACGCGTTTCATCCTACGGAGCGCGCTAACCGCCTCATCGTGAATCAGTTCATGTCCGGATCTGCTGACTATATATCGCCCATGAACCTCAGCACCGTCATCGCCATGGACCGAGAACTCGAGAAGAAGCAGCAGCTGTCACCGTAAACGATCTTCTTCGATCGATCAGCTTCCATCCATCACCATTGCTGTTGGATCTCGAGTCTTTGAGGGCGTGTGTGTGTAGAAAGTACTCGAGTCAGTGACATCAATCATAGTTTCTCGATCGATCCAATTCAGTCGTCGTCCAGTCCAGAATCCAGATGTGGTTTTCTGCATTGCATTGCATGCAGGCAGGTTTCTTCGTTGTGTTTGTGTCGGTGTACGTGGTTGCTTCTACTGCGTGTGTGACTTCGTGATAGCGACAAACCACGTCTTGTCATTTGTCGTATAGGCCCGCCGGACAGACAGCTTCTTATAATAATTAAATTTTCAGCGGATTCATAAAGTTTTGCCTTTGTTTGTTTAATACTAAATAATACTATAAATTTTCAGCTGCTCTGCTAGCTACAGTACCAAAAGTGGTGTCAGTTTCCTAGATTGATTTGCAAAAGTGAGCGTGAATTCCTGCCTGGATCTGGATGGGCGGGCGTCCTGACGATGCGCATGGAGACGCAGACAGTGCTACTGGGATCAGATGAGTACAAGAAGAAGCTACTGGGATTGGAAACAAGTGCCCTACAATCTCACAAGACAAGTGACCTGGGGGCCAGCCAGTTGTCTTCACCTTCTTATGGAGGCCATTGAATTCCGGTGTTTCCTGGACTGGAGGATGAAAACGAAAACACAAGGGAGAAGCAGTAGAGATCTCATCTAGGACAGGACCGGACAGGACTGTCTAGCTAGAGTCGTTTCAAGTACAGGATTGTTTCTACTCGAATTACCCACATCGAGACTTTGTCTCAGCATCCAAGTAGACGATCGACCGTGGCTCACTCCCTTGCATTGCCCCAGTTCAGTACTCCCTTGCATTCGCCGTCAATCGTAGTGTAGTGATTATTATTCATTCACTGATTGCTCTCTGATAATTGACAGTTTGCACTGCACACAACAGACCACAGCAACGGAAACTAAACTTGGTTGGTAGAATTGGAGGCTACACTGATGGTCTGACAGAGGGGGGGTTATTAGTACAGTGTCAACACTATCTGATGTTTTGAATGAAAGCTGCAACCCTGTTCGGTTTCTGTCAAAACCATGGGGATTGGGAGGGATCGAGGTCGATTCAATCCCCTGCAAATCAAATCCCCACCAGTCCCTCCCTCAATCCCTATGCATATTTGTACATGCAGTTGGATCTGCATGTGTGTGACGTATCCTAGAATACAGGGCTGTGCAGACGGCCGGATGCAGGATTCACAGCCAGCGTCAGCCACGCCACACGAGCCAAAACCACGCCCGGTGTGGCGGTCATGCATCTGTGGGCAGCCGGGGTGGTAGTCACACTTGCCACGTTCGTCACACACTAAACGATGAGCAGAAGAGAGAAAACGACAAAAGCAAAAACTTGTGGCTGTCACTGCTAAAAGCTAAACCACATCGAAGCTTAGATAGTCAAGATGTGACCGCGAGCTTTCTTTTTTTTTTTAGAGAGAAGACGCTAAAACATGTATCGTTTCTCCTAACAATTAAAAATCGCATGTGGAAACACGAACATATTAAAGCAAGCTCGTCTTTCAACTATACTAGTAGCCTCGTTAAATTTTATATTTTCAACTTTAAATAAATCTACAGAAACAAAAACAATAGATATATACGTCATCATCATCATCAAATTAGTTTTATTAAATCCCACACGTCCTATATTGATATAGTGCATTTATTTAAACTTAGGTTCGTTCGAGGGTGAGTTCGATGATAAGTACTCCACTATTTAGTTGTCAAGGCTACCACATTGTTTGTGTTGGTACTGTCACTATGAGGACGAGTGCCATTCATATGAAAATGTCTATATCTCTCTTTATAATTTCTTTTTGGGAATTCTCTTTATAATTAACCTACCAAGTCATCGAATATGCTGATGTGCTATAATATTCGATGCAAATGAAATCCCTACAAAGAGTGGCCTTAAATAAAATATATTAATGTATTTTAAAAGTTATTAAAAATTAAAGAAAATTGATTTAGAACAAAGTTAAAATCAGCTGAGAGCACATGCATGTCTGTACCGTGTACGGAGGCATGTGTGCGTGTGTGTGTTTTTTTTTTTTGGAAAAGGGAAACATGTGTTTGACGCAACAAACAGAGGTAGGTTGCTAGCTACTACTCCTAGTTCACAGGTTTTCCATGCACCGTCCGTCCTGCTCCTGCCGAAGAGAAAGAGGCAGGTGCACGGTGTACTACATCCGCAAGTGATGAATTGAATAGCCTCCAAATGAGGTTGGAGTTGCTTCCTTGTGTGGGTCTGCTCTCCTCTGCTGTGCAAGAAATGACACAACTCTGCTGCTGCTTCTCTGTGCCGTAATCCGAAACAACCGACGAATTGCTGCTGCAGCAGCATGGCTTTCATTTATTAATCGACACTCACGTACAGTATTTGGTATGGTATGGTATGGTGAGAGGAGAGAGAGTCCAAATAGAAAATTCCGGTTATTATTTAGCGTTATGGTATAATATTTTTATCGCACAACAAACAAACAGTCAAAAACAACATCAACCATTTTATCTACCATAATTTTTATATTCTAGAGTAAAATGGAGTTGAAAATATTAACCACAAAAATATAAAACATAAAGTTGGTATAGGAAAAATGTGAAAGTGAAAAGCAAATCAATTTTTAGTTTTTTCCCCAATGAATCATAAGTTTCCATCTGTAGTTACTAATTATTGATGGTGAATTTCTATTTCCCCTATCTGAGTGATCCAATCTAGACCCAACTGTAAGGAAGTTACTCCATAGAATATACTCCCTCCATTCTAAATTATAAGACATTCTAAGAATCTTAGATAATCAAAACATCTCAAAATTAACCAACAATTATATAGAAAATTATAAAGATTTATAACATCAAATAGGTATACTATGAAAATAGAATTGATAACAAATCTAATGATACTTATTTGATATCATAAATATTATTATATTATCATATAATTTAGGTCAAACTAATTTGGAATGGAGGGAGTACTCAAGATCGACTCTTTTTTAGCGTCTCTAACGGTATGAGCTAGCACTAGCTCTAAGCTAATCAATATAGTGTCTGAATTGCCTTGCCCAGCGAGGCTGTACAAGAGAGTTGTGAATTCAGCTGTTGAGCTAGCAAAATTAGGGCTTGTGCTGGCAAGAAAAATCCTTGCTATCCTCGGCTAACCAATTTGACTCGCCCGGCTTGGCTTGCTCTTGCTATCCACTCCACTCCACTCTACCCAGGCCGACAACACCCGCAGCCCATAAACCCCACCCTTTGCCACTCGATAAGGGCCCATCATGCAATTTTTTTCCCAACCAGCGGCCCAGACACGACACCCATGCTCCCCCGCCTGCTCCTCGGGCCCCACCGCCTGCTCCTCGGCGGCCCCCTCGCCGCGCCCCTCCCCCTCCACCTCCCCCGCCGCCGCGCCCTCGCCGGTCGTCGGGCCATGTCCACCTCCGCCTCGCCTGTACCCGCCACCGGACCGAGTCGGCGTCCGCTGCGCGGGGTGGTCTTCGACATGGACGGCACCCTCACGGTGCCCGTCATCGACTTCCAGGCCATGTACCGCGAGGTGCTCGGCGGGGACGCGGCCTACGCCGCGGCGCGCGCGGCCGGGGGAGGCGCCGTCGACATCCTCCACTGCATCGAAGACTGGGCGCCCGACAAGCAGCGCCACGCGTACGAGGTCATCGCGCGCTTCGAGCGGGAGGGCCTCGACCGCCTCCAGATCATGCCCGGTCAGGCGGACACCACCAGTCCACCCCGCTTGCCTTGCTGCTGTGGCTGCTGCTGCTTTTGGATTCCTAGTTTGTAGCTCGGTGACACAAGGTGTGGTGTGTGACTGCTTGCGATTTGTCCTGGGTATATGCAGGGGCCTCGGAGCTATGCGGCTTCCTGGACGCAAAGCAGATCAGGTCAGTCCGTCAGTGCACTGCCTCCACAATGCAGCTTAAATTGCTTCCCTCGCATTGACTCACTGTGTGCGGAACTGCTCCAGTTGTGATACTGGTTTCGCTTAGTATTTCCACCTTCTAGCTTCACTTCCAAATCTAGGTGGTAGTGGTAGGTGCTTCAAAATCTGATCGTGATACATATGATCATGAGTGGATGCCGAATGATATGTCTGATTGGATATTGGACTGGAAAACCCTGATACTAAGAGCAATTTCTCTGCAAGGAAAACTTGTACTTACAATGTACTACTGATTAAGTTCAATTTTTCATTTATACATAAAGGGCGTACCCAGCTCCCGCACTGCGGGGTCTGGGGAAGGGAAATAGCCCGCAGCCTTTCCCGCACAAATGTGCAGAGGCTGGGGCTCGAACCCTGGACCTCTTGGTCACAGGCGGTAAAGCTCTACCGCTTGCACAATTTTTCATTTATACATACTGCATAAAATTGTGATGCCAATAGCTGGATGTTCTTTGATTTTTATACAAGCATAATGCTCTTGCCACTTCAAAAGATGCCAACAGCGGGGGTTCTAATACACCATCTATCACGATTCTGTGACTCCGCTGCTAGTCCCACATAGAGTGATCAGAAAGATTTCAAATAACATCGACGCTGTACTGCTGTATTGCTGTGTGTTGAAAGGCTTCTCTAATTTATTGCGTGTACCAGAGTGGGTACTCTTGCTTGACACAAGCAATCGAGTTCATGCCTATTGTCGAGCATGTGTGGGTGTCATTCAAAAGTGAGTTGAGTTTATCTTGCCTAATATCCATGGATAACTGCAATCATTGTTTTTTTTTGTCTGTCAATCATTTGTTGTGTTAGAGACGTACATTCAGCTTTTGATTCCTGGCCTCAACCTTTTGCAGGAGAGGTTTGATCACCCGTAATGTAAAGGACGCAGTTGATTTGTTTCACCAAAGATTTGGTGTAAGTTGTTGCATTACCCTCCTGCTGATTACCAATTCGTCATGCACATTTGTTTATTTCTGGCTCTCATACACGTGGTAACATGGTGTACGTATTATCATAATATAGCAACCTTTTCCAGATTATGAGATCATGCCTGTATTATTTGTTCTCTCACTGATCTGGTTCATTGCTTGTCATTGTGTTGCAATAGTGAAGTGGGACAGATGAGCATTTTTTTTAAAAAAAAAAAAGCTATTTCAGTTAATGTGTTTATTTTTGGGAATTCTACAGATGATGTTCACCCCTGCACTGAGTAGAGAATTTCGCCCCTATAAACCGGATCCAGCTCCACTGCTTCACATATGCTCCACTTGGAATATTCCACCACACGAAGTGATCATGGTCGGCGACAGTCTCAAGGATGATGTGAGCATTCTTCATTTAATTACAAGCTATACGGTATAAAGGGTTTGCCACATACATTGTTTTCAATATGTGTATTAGGATTTGAAAAGAAAAAAAAAACTTGAGGGGTATACTTTGACCACTGATTTCTTTTACAATGTATCATCAATCGCTACAGAATCGATGTCATAAAAATATTTCTATTACAAATCTTCAGCATGCATATAATTTGGCAATTTGTTCGTAGAAAATTGTGAAGTTAATATGCCTACTAAAAACAAACAGAGGGAGTTGCACTTGACATTCTCTTCCATGCTATCAATTAGCATGATGAAATTAGCGGAAATAAAATTCCTCACCTTATGTCTAGATACAGTTTCATGATAATCTTTTCTTTAAGTTAACCCTGACTCTGTGCTTGTAACTTGTCATTGCATCATAGCTAAACCAACTTAAATGGGTCTCATGTTGCTTTGCTAACTGCCCATTAAATTTGCTAGTTCCTAAAGTATTCTCTTGCTTTTTTTTTGGTAAACTACAAACTGAAGTTAGTTATATTGCTTTCACTTAATTATTACCTGCCTTTAAAAAAATTGTCAGGTTGTTTGTGGAAAGAGGGCAGGAGCTTTTACTTGCTTGCTCGATGAAACGGGGCGATATGGTCCTCACGATTCTTTGCCTGAGGAAGTTAAACCTGACTTCAAGGTGTCCACGCTTACAGAAGTATTCACTGTGCTGGAGGAGCACTTCGATTTGGCACCAGCGCCTGCTGAGAGTAGAAATTGGCCTGTAATGTGAAATCGGCTACCCAACCAATACCTTGAATAACGTGGATGATGTTGATGGTGTTTCAACTTTCCAGTATCATTCAAGTATCAAAAGCCCTGCTACAGCCTGCAGCGGTGCAGCCAGAAAGACAGATGGCTGTTCCAAAGGTGGATTAAATGTCTTTGGAATGGCAATGAAGTGATTCAATTTGATGTAAATCTATTATAGTATGTTGTCCCAACTAAATCAGCTCGTGTGGTTAAAGTGACTGAAGTGGCCATAAGGCAATTCGGATATAACAATGAAAAAAATCCATGCAAAGAGCATCAGTTGCTTCTGTTTGATTAGGTTAGTCTTCTTGGTGATGCAAAGAGCATCAGTTGCTTCTGTTTAATTTTTTCTTCTGGGAGATATTCCTGCAGCTACTAATTCATAATAACAGCTTGGAATGTTCTTTGTCTCCTGAATTTTAGCTCTTGGGAACAATGAACACTGAAAGTTTGGACATAGAGAGATTTCTGGCAGGCATCTTTGGGATGAAACGCCAGGCGGCCAATGTATCTTTCCACAAGCAACTCATCATACGTGTACCTTAGCTTGCATTGCCAATCTCTTTTCATCGACTGCCTGTAAACCAGTTTGGAGGCGAAGACTCTCTGTAGCCCTTTCTGTGGATTAAATGATGGTAATCTGGCCGCAAGCTTTGAAGTACCTGCTCCCTCCATACTGAAAAGAACGTGATTCTAGCATAGCGCCAATTCAAACCAATTTGAATTTGACCAAGTTTATAGAAAAAACATATCAATATACAATACCAAATAAGTGTTAATAGAATCGTTAGAGAATGTATTTTCATAATACACACAGTTTGTATCATAAATATTAATACTCTGTTCTATAAATTTTGATCAAATTTCGGATAGTTTAGCTCGAGACAGATCTACAATTGCATCCGTTTCGGGACAGAGGCAGTACCTTCCATCAAAATGCATTCGGTTTCACAGCAACCGGTACCAGATAACTGCCACCATAATCATTAACCTAATCTTAGCCCTTCTTATCCAGAAGCTCATGGGTCTACAATATGTCTAGTACGGAGTACTACAAAGCAACATGTCGACCCTCCCAAGACAAGCAAAGCTTTTGAGCCCAAAAGCCAACAAACAATACAGTGACTAGTATATTTACCCTTTGTTGCGTTGGCAATTCAAAACACGCCTGTCTATTGCTCCAACTGAAACAGAATACTGCTGCACTGGGGCAAGTGGATGGCACGAGCACAGACAGTCTACAAAATCTATGCAGAAACATCGGTTAATCAACAGAAAACACCTCACTGCTGTACAGAACAGACAAGGAGCAACAATTCCTTGCTCCATTACTTTAAGCCTGGAGCCACATGGGAACAGAATGGAGACAAACTAAACAAAACAGCCTAGTCTGAAGAGTAGTATTATAGTATACTCCGCCTTCGCAAGAAAAGCCACGCACACGTGAATGGAGCAACGACCATGCCACATCTTTCAAGAACAGACAGAGTTAAGAGACAAGATATTTAAGGAGACAATTGTCCTGCTGAACTCCAAAGAACACATTCTGCATTTGCTACTGATACTTTGGCACATCGCAGCCAGCAAAGTTTAGAACCACACGGCATAAAGATCCAAATAGTTTTCTAATTAAACCGAAACTCATAATCTCACCAGTTTGCCGCAAACATCACAATCTACTTACTAGTACTCGGCTAGTCTTTGCATAACTTAAACTGGAGCACAAGAACAGCATCACTGCAGCTGCTGGTACTGCAAAGCCTACAACTACTGCCAGACGCATCACATAGCAACATAGTACTGCATTACCTAACAATAACAGGGTAACAACATTAAACTAAGCAACCACCACATAGATCATGCACCTACTCCAGCAGACTAATTTCTTTCTTCCTTGATTCCTTTGAAGCTCCTCGCCTTTCCCGCCAAAATCACCTAGTCAAATCAGAAGGCCAGCTGACTATCCACACCAGCCAGCCAGCAGAGTAGAAATCACTAGGATCAGAGCATAATGTCAGCCTTAGAAGGAAGCCTTCGGAGGAAGTTCATCAACGGGGAAGGCATCCTGCTCCTGAACCTCGGTGGACGCATGGCATAAAGGCCCCACATCCCAATCATCACCTTCATAGGAACACAATATGCAATCACCGCGGCAGCTACACAAGCGATGGCGAAGAGCAGTGTCGCCCTCGGGTCACGCCAGCTGAGGGCAGCCTGCATCCTCTCACCCTGTGTTGCAATGTCACCTACCACTGTCTGAACTCTCCCAGCCACACTGCGGAGGCGGTCATATCGGAAGCGCACGACATCCCCACGGGTTGAAGGGAATGTGTCAAACTCTTCATCCAGCTCATCTGCAGTGGCTCCATCTGCATGAGACAGCCTCATCTCCATGTGAGGCGGGTGCCTTGGACGAACTCTATACCTCCAAAGCCCAGCAAGCGCCATGGCCAGAAAGGCTGTTGGAAGAATCAGCTCCGGCATTGTGAGGAACACCAGGAATGTGAATACAGCAAGGCATGAATGCACCGGGCGCTGCCAAGAGCGGACAAGCTCGAACCACCTGCCAATAGCGATAGGACCAGAGAGCACATTGATAAGGCGAAAGAAGTTTGCTTTGCTGCGCCTCATGCTCCACAGGTTTGAACGATGATCAAGCATGTACTCAACAACCTCTTTGCCAAGGGGGGGCTCAGCACGTCCAAGTCGGGCTGCAACCACATTGGTGGCCTGGGACCGCAGAGTCTCGACCTGACGCACTAGCAGTGGCTCTCCATAGTGCATCTTCGGAAGCATTGGGCGTGCATAGGCATGGAACATGTTGCCAGCATTGCCACAGGCGAAGCGCACAGCTAGGTGAAGTTCCCCCATCTTCTTGACCCCGATGGATGCAGCATCAGCAGAGGGTAGGCATGGGTATATACCTTATCAGTCTCCAATGTTGAAAGCCGAATACGAACTTTGCCAATGCAATTATCACGAGCAACCACTGTAGTACTCCCAGATGTATTGTCAACATGGCAATTGTCAAACACACCAACGGTGATGACAGTGCAGGGGTCAAACACCTCCCATGTGTACTGCTCGTTCCACCGGGGGCACAATGAGTCAACAAGAGTGCGTGTACGGATCCACTTCTGGCCATACTTTGCGACACAATAAGCATCAGTCGTAGCGCCCCTACCATCCCGTGCCTTCATTGGCATTAGTCCAATGGCACCAAGAACACCAAGCTCAAGCATCCCAACATGTGGTTTCCACAGCTGTTTGGCTGTGGGCTGAAGGTCACTGCTGTAAGCTGTAGCCTCATCCAGAACATGGTAACCTCCATCGAGACTTAGCCGGAGATGAACACGGCGGCTCCCGAACCTGTGCACATTGTTGCCGGCAACATTGCCACCGCCGCCAGTACCACGGTCCAACCCGAACCACCTGGAAACCACTGGCTTCCAATCCCACCGCCTCTCAATGGCGGACACCGGCACAACAAGGCGGCCAAGCAACTCATCACGGCCTGGGGACACACGGTCTTCCACTGACAGCACCAAGAAGTCTTCAAATGGTTCTGCCACCACAAACATCAGGTCTTCATTCCAGAACGGAGTCGCAGGTCCCCGTGTGGACACCACCGGCGCCGGCCGTGTGCGCATAATCTGGCTCCCCACCTGCGCACGCACGAAGAGCTCCGGGAACCGACCGATTGCCAACGGGCCTTTGTCCATGGGGAACAAGTCCTGCCCTTCAATGATGGAGACACGAAGATACCAGAGCTTGGGCGCGACGTACACCTTGGACCTGATAGAGCCAAGCGCCCCATTGCCGTGGACGCCGGCGGCCTTGGAGTGCCAGGCCTCGGCGAAGGACTCGTCGGCCTGGGTGCCAAACCAGACGGCGAGCATGACCTCCGCGCCGCCGCGCTGTCCCTTGCGGTCCTCCATGCTGTACCACTGCGGGGCGAGCGTGCTGTCGGGCGGCGCGCGGCGCGGCACCTCGGAGAGGTCGAACCAGACGCGGCCTACGTGGTCGTCGCTGCCGGTGCCACGCGCAGCGCGCACGAACACCTCGACGAACGACGACTGGATGGTCTCCCTGGAGAAGGCGAACACCTGGTCCCAGTTGTGCGACTGGACGGCCGGCGTGACGCCGCGGTAGTTGCCGAGCTTGACCTCCGCGACGGCCTCGGCCACCACGGGCACGCCGCGCGCGCGCACCACGCGCACGTACAGGTACTCCACCTGCTCCACCAGGTCGTAGGTCGCGCTCGCCTTGTCGGCGACGACGCCGCTGCCGAGGCGGGGCCGCGTCTCCTTCAGCGAGAAGTCTCCAGGGCCGCCGCCGGAGAACATGGGCGGGACGGGGTACGGATCCGCCGCGTGCATCGCCGCCACCGGCTTCATGACCATCGGGACATGCGGTTGCGGCATGATATCCATGGGCGGCGGCGGCGGGTGCTGCGAAGGCAGCGGCGGCTGCACGGCCACCACAGGATGGTGCTGCTGTGGCTGCTGCGGCGGCGGGTGCGGGTGCGGATGCTGCTGCTTCTTGGGCCCAGTAGTCACAGTCGGCGCCGCCACAACCTCCGGCCCAACCACCACCGCCTTCGCCGGCTTCTCCTGCTTGGACTTGACGACGACGTCGCCGGAGTTGACGCGGTAAATCTTGAGGGTGATCTCACCGCGGATGTGGGAGAAGAGGCTGCGCTTCTCGAGGGTGAAGAGCTGAGTCACGGCCTCCTCGCCGGGCGCGGGGACACCGGCGACCGGAACACGCACCTTGCCGAGGAAGTTCCGTCCGTGCTGCGTGGCGGCGGCGGCGGCACCGGAGGCGCCGCGGTCGTTGTAGACGGCGACGTCGATGGCGCGGTAGGGCAGGTCGTCGGGGTCGGAGACGGGGAAGACGAGGCGCTCGTTCCAGACGGGGTTGAGCTCCTTGGTCCTGGCCCGGGTACGGCGCTTCTGGTGCTCGAACTCCACCTCCACGTATGGTGATGAGGAGCCTTGACCGTCCTTTGGCATCAGGTTGTGCGCCGCTACCACCTCCACTACCAGCTTCTCCGCCTTCGCCATCCCTCCGGTCTCCGGACGGGATGAAGGCGGCCGCCGATTGTAGTTCTACTCAAGGGAAGATTCGAAATCTCCCCCGAGAGAGATTTCCAAGGGGAGAGGGCAGGCGCGCGTGTGTGCGTTTCGGTTTCTGGTGGGGGACGGACACGGGGGAGAGGGGAAGAGAAATGGGGAGGCCGGGAGGGTTTATACGGATAGGGACGAGGAAGAGGAGGAGGCAGGCGCGCGTGAAGGAATCTCCATCATCGCAGCAATCGATGAGGGGGAAGCGGAGGTGTCGCCGATGGATGCCGCCGAGGTGTGTGGCCTCTCTCTCTGCTTCCTGCCGGGGCTGCTGCTGCTTTGGTCTGCCGCGCGCTTCGCTTTGGGTGGTTTTTGAGGAGGCGCCGCGCCGCGCGGGTTTTGGGTTTTCGTTGCCGTTGCCGTTGCCGTTGCCGTTGCCGTTTGGGTTTTGGGTTTTGGTTTTTTTTTTTTTCTCCGCTGCCGTGCCGTGCCGCCTCTGATGGGTGCGTGCTGTGCGCGGTGCTTGTTGCTGCTTGCGGCCTGCCTGCCTCTCTGTTGGCAGGAGATGGGCGGTGGGGGTGGTGACGTCACTCCTCAGCCCAGCACGCATAGGATGCCACTGCTCTGAGCTCCAGTCCAATGCCGAGCGCTTCCGCAGCGGCCAGCCGCCAGCGGCGTTTTTACTGGAATTCCAGTGATGATTTTTTGGTGGGCATGGGATGGGATGTTGCCGCAGAAAAGTTCGGCGAACGAAATTGAAGCCAAACTTGTGGCAAAGTCTGGCAAGAAAATGAGTCTATGACATGTGAGACACACTACTAAGAAAATGTGGCACGTCAAAATTGTGGCAACGAACCAAACAGCTGTCAGAATAATTGTGGCATGACTAATCTGTGGCATGATAAGTTTTGGTAACCAACCAAACAAGCCCTGAATGCACTAGTGAGCTGGAGTAGAGAAATTTTATTGACACTAGTGAGCAAAGATATGATTTTTGAACGATGACAGAGTGAAATCCGGAGCTGTTTTTATTCATGAGAGAAAGACATCTGCTTCGTGTTCCTCGTGAGGATACTCGCTAACAACAAAAGAAACGTTACTACTCTACTCCCTCCGTCTCAAAAAAAAATGCAACTCTAGCTTTAAATCTAGATAAACATGTGTCCAGATTCAAAGTTAAAATTGCCTTTTTTTTCCGAAGGTAGTAGAGGACTATTTGAACGGTTCGAACTTATCAATCAGAATATATTCTATTCTTCAATTAACGGTGATTTTCTCTCACATTAAATATATCTTATAAATCACAGCCGTAATAAATCCTATCAAACGGAGTCTTAGGGTTTTTTTTACAAGATGATAGGATGGTGAGTGGTACCGAGCCCAAGCTTATGAAAGCGTTAAGTGGACTTGAGTTTGCGATTATGAAGCAAGTACGGATGAGAGGGAATTGTGCACTTCAAGCGGCTATATTAAAAGTTCCAGTGGGTTAGAATGGTTTAACTTAATTAAGGAAAATTCTGTCTTTTGCACACGAACGATAGAAAAGCTAGAGGCAGAGACATTTTAGTTGAGATCTTTACGACTTTACCGAATGGACCTTAGGATAAACAGAAGGAAGTACTATATTCATTCTAGAAAGTATATAATTACAAGATATTGTTAAACCACTCAATTTCAAGATTCCTTATGTACAGAAACTATATTAACATTTAATATAAAAAATAAGCTATTTTATATTGTATATTTTTTTATAATAAAACTATCTATCGTCATAAATGTTAATATTGCTTTTAGTTGGCTACAGAGTGGAGTACTCATTTACTCATGGATTCGAAAAAAGAAATGTAATTTTAGAATTCATTTATTGCTAGCTTTTGACCTATTAAATATTAAAATTAGTAAGCTCGTCTATTTCAAATCAAATTAAATTTGCGATACGAAAGAAAAAATAAAAGTTAGTTTAGGACAAAGGTGACTAGAGCTTACGGTCCGTTTGGATCCATACCTTTAAACTTTAGAGGTCTTTAAATTTTAGAGCACTTTAGCTCATTTTTTATGTTTAAAATTTTAATTTGAGGTGGGCTAAATTTAGAGCTAATTTTAAACTATTTGTTTAGAGTTTTAGCTCTAAATAAAAGTTTAAAGGGGAGGATTCAATTCAAACATGTCCTTAGTAGTCCGTACAGTACTATTTTTGCTTTATTTAAGAGTCCTGACGACCACAGCCTGGAGTAGTCAACCTAGGCTTAAATCGAAGGCACGTTGGCGTAGTAGGAACTGGTGCGTGCAGTGGCAGTCGTGAAGCCACAAGAGAAGACGGCTGACTTCATTTATTATTGGCGCCAGAAGCGAGAAGTGAGGAGCGGAGCGGAGTGGTGGGGAGGAAGAGGAACAGCCGCGCCCGGACGGACACGGACCGGACCGGCAGGAGTTCCTCCTTCCCTGGGCCCTGGCTCCCTGCGTGAGTGGGCCCGTGGCTGTGCCTCCCGGGCCATTGGATAGACACACACTTGCTACGAGGAGGAGTAGGCCTGCTTGGCTGCTGCACCTTGTCGGACTGGGGGATTGGCTTTTGTCTGTCCGCGTGAGTGTGTATGTGTTTTTTTTTTACTTTTTGAGAAAAAAAGAGAGCTTATTGTTATTAATTAAATGTCAACACTACAGTTGTGCTGGAGAGAGAAGACTGCTTGCAAGGGTTTCATACGTAGGGGTTGTGTTTAGTTCCCGGGAATTCATCCAAAATTCTCAAACTTTACAAGATTTTCCATCACATCGAATTATTATTTTCCGTCACATCAAAATACCGGCACATATATGGAGTACTAAATATAGATAAAATAAAAAACTAATTATACAGTTTTGTTGTACTTTACGAGACGAACATTTTAAGCCTAATTAATTAATCAATGTTTGGACAATTATTACTAAATAAAAACAAAATTGTTATAGTGGGACGTGATAAGTGCTATATAATTTTTTTCACTACATTTCCATCATCTAAACACAGCCCAAGTAGTACGTTGTAAACATGAAAATGAGACATGCTTAGATCATCTTCAATGGGAGTTTCATGGCCCAGTTTTCAATACACTAATATTTTGGTAACTGTGCAGGATGAAACTCTCTCTACTCTCATGAAACTCTTATCATCTTTCTCTTCATCAATACACTGTCACATCAGTATATTTAATACCCATAAAACTTTGATTAAAACTAGTGACTACATAAAAGTCACTAGTCCCTCCAATCCAAACAGGGCTGTCGGTGTTATGACCCGGGGGTCAAGACCACCAACGAGTAAATTTGTATATCACGTGCTCCTCTCTCAGACGTGATGCAAGATGGACACAAGGTTTATCCTGGTTCGGGCAAAGAAGGCCTTACGTCCAGCGGGGAAGGATGACTTGTATTATCTCGCACCCAAGGCGTGCTCGTACAGGGGGGGTACAAGCTGTGTTACACGGAGTCGGCCACCCGAGGGGTCGATCGAGTGGCGGGGTGTGTGGAGTGTGGAGGTCAGAGCTGGAGTCTGATGAGTGATCCAATCGTCCGACTCCTGGAGCGAAAATGGGATCCCTGGGAACGAAAGTCCGATCCCTTTTCTCTAACTCGGCGTCCCCTTTTATAGACCAAGGGGAGGTCCGAGGGTACAGGGCCCTAACTGTGGCAGTACGAGTAGCGTGTCCGAGGCACAGTGTTGACGGAGAGACGTTGAGCACTGTGGCGGCATGGCCTTCCCGTCCTTCTGGCGTCCCCGGTCGTGGCGGCAGTAGAAGTCGTCGCAGCACAGCGTCCGCAGGCGGGCACGAGTCCCATGGCTGAAAGCTCTGTCGCGTTCCCGAAGTCGTCGTCGAGGGTCGCACTGTTCACTTTCCGAGGGGTACTGTTGGAGTCCGTACTCGCGTTAGTGGCGACAGTGGCGGCACAGTTGACAGGAATCGGGGACTTGACGGGGAGTTGGCGGATTTGACAGCGGACGCGGGCGCCCATGTCGTTAGGTGGGTTCACTTTAACCCATGCCGAGAGCAGTTGGGTTAATCGAGCCCCTCGTCCGAGGGTCGTCCGCTCGACCCATGGTCGAGATAGAGGTCGAGGCGTCGACGGGGTCGGAGCAGAGACGGGGTCGGAGGGATTGAGGTAGAGGTCGGGGTCTGAGGGATCGAGGTAGAGGTCGGGGGGTCGATCGTTCGACCCCTCGTCCGTCCTTCGTTCGTCGAGGTGGAGCCGGGGGGTCGTTCGCTCGCCCCCTCGGTCCGTCATTCGGCGTCGAGGTGGAGCCGGGGGGTCGTTCGCTCGCCCCCTCGGTCCGTCATTTTTCGTCGAAGTGGGTCGGCCTGCGACTCGTCGCCACGGCCAGTGTAGGGGGGCCTTCGAATGATGGGCCGCGCTTTATCGAGTAGTGGGCTGATCCCTGCCTTAAAAATGGTTGCTATGTTTAGCGTTAATTTATCGAAAGGTTTAGGGTACCCCTTACCTTCATACCCGACAAGGGTCTTAGCAAGACGGTGGACTGTTGTATTTGTCTCTCTTCTGACAGAAGACAACCGTTTAAAAGATCATGTTCACTTTCATATCGTATAAACCAACCTCTCAAACTTATTTCAACTCATTCTTTCACATAACACTATTCTTTTCTACGAGACGAACAACGGTTAAGGATACACTGTGCCTTTGGCCTCATGTAGTACTCCGTGGCCTGAACCATTCAAATTCAAATAGGGATTGTGAGTACGTCCTCGTGTACCCAGACCCAGCAGGAGCGACGGCTCTGGCTGCTCGTACTACTACTACGTACAGTAGGCCCGTCCGTCCGCGTCGCCATGGTTCAACAGTCGGCTTCGCAGTGACGGCGGGTCGGCAGCCACTGACGGGACAGAGGTTGCTTTTCGGCGGGCGGGCGGACGGACCCAGCTGCCGTCCGCGCCCCTTGACCGTGCGCTGCTTCTCTTCTTCGATCCGGAGCCGACGTGCGTGCCTGGCCGCCGGAAACACGGAGAGGCCGCGTGTTTTCTTTTTCCATCCAGGACATTGCAGGTGCAATGCAAAAAGGCTAGCACTCGTGTGGGAGTGGGAAAAGAAGGCAACGGTGTCTGTCCGTCCGTGGGGTCGGATACTCGGCTCTCGGCGTGCGTGTGGGCGGTGGCCACGGCCCAGTCGCTGTCTGCTGCTCCCGCCCGGCGTGGAAAGCAACGTCATGGTGGCCGGCGTCGCCTCGTGACCACCCACCGTACGTACCGGCGATCGGATGGTCTTGGTGGTGTGGTCCCGGCCAAGCCGCAATCGTTCGTCGCTGCTTCGCTTGCTGCCATGCCCCCTAGCTCCCTGCGGAGGATCCGCACACGACGCTATAGCCGCTGCCGCAAAAGGCCCTCTCCGTCACTCGCGCAATGGACGGCGCCGCACGCAGCAGAGTCGGCACGGCCCCGGGCGGGACAGCAGGAGCAGTCGTCAGCGCTACGAGAACCAACAAAACCACACGGCCTCTTCTACGATTTTTCTTATATATATATATATATATATATATATATAGTATAATACCACCTCCTCTAAATAGGCAGCGGGCCGGCCCGCCCGTGCAGCGACGAAGCCACCGGCCGGGCAGCCTGGCCTAGCGACCAAATATGCGCAAAGCTCTCTCTAAACCTTGCCTTAATTTCTTGGGTTAATTATAATAGATTAGCAGGGCTACCGGATGATTAGAATTAAGAAATAAAGAATATATATTGTTTATTGGGCCAACGTCGTTCTGTCAAATGTCACCCAAGTAGGCAAGCAACCCAAGCCCATTCCAAAAACGTGGAAACAAACCCTACGTGAGACAGCCAGCCAGCGACCGCTGACCGCCCTCGCGCCGTCGCCGCGTGCTGTACTGTTGTGCGCCAGTGCGGTTGTGCCCAGCGGCCAGCGCCCCAGCCCCCGCGCTCGCGCCGTCGCGCGGTGCGCCCTCACGCCTCCGACTTCGAGTCCTCCTCGGTCCTCGCTGCCCTCGCGCGCGCTGCGTCCCGCAACCGCACATCCGCGCGTCCCGCGGCCAGGACGACCAACGGCGAGCGGCAACTCGGCGAGCCCAACCCGGCGCGGCGGCGCCCCGCAGTCAGCGTCAGCGACCAACCAGCAAGCAGGGCAGCGCAGCGCACGGTGCCCAGCTCTGTCCAGGCCGTGAGGGAGCAGCCGAGCAGCGGAGCAGGTAATTTCTTTTTTTTTACTGTAAATCTGTAATATTGAATGTGAGAGTCCATGATGTCTGAATTTTAATTTTTTAGATCTTCAGTATGTCGAAAAGAACTTTGAACAACTATTTTCAAGTACAAGTGGCAGCGGCTCAATTCCACATAGTGATCAGAGTACAAATCAACCAAAGAAACCAAGGGAAGAGTTTAGTCATTCAAACTTAATTGCTGACCCTGGACAACACAAACCAATTGATTCTTATGAGCCACCAATGAGAGACCAATTAAAGAGAGCATATGTTTTTGAGTGGTCCAACCCAACCTCATGAATTTTCATTTCCTCGTAAATGTATGGTTGGTGAATGGAGATCATTTCAAAAGACTTGGTTTGATGAATTTGATTGGCTAGAGTATAGTGAGTCCAAGGATGTTGCTTATTGCTTATATTGTTACCTTTTCTTTAATTCGGCAAAGGGTAAAAAATTTGGGAGTTTTGTCTTTGCACATCAAGGTTATGTGAATTGGAAGAACGCTAAGGATACTTTTCATAAGCACAGTGCTTCCAAGACTCATACAGAGGCTAGACTGAAGTGTGACGACTTTATGAACCAAAGGACAAGTGTGGGTCGAAGAATAGTTGAGGTAAGCACGGAGGAAGAAAAACGATATGAGATTCGTTTGACATGCTCTTTAGATGTCGCAAGATTTCTCATAATACAAGGGCAACCTTTTCGTGGAGATGATGAGAGTTCTACTTCTCTCAATAAGGGTACATTCAGAGATGGTTGATTGGTATAAATATAAGGTAGATATAGTGAAGAATGCATATGACAAAGGTTCTAAAAATTGCCAGATGATATCTCCTGATATACAAAAGGATCTTGCAAAAGCTTGTGCAGAGGAAGTCACAGTTGTCACTATGGATGAGATTAAGGTAGAAAATTCTCAGTGCTTATTGATGAGTCCCGGGATGTATCAATAAAAGAGAAAATAGCAATGATTCTAAGGTTAGTACTCCACAATTGTAATTTTGTGCATACATTTTATTACAATTATTTCTGTAATTATACTAATACATAAACAAATATATTGTGCAGGTTTGTGAATGATAAAGGGTAAGTGGTGGAGAGATTTCTTGGACTTCAGCATGTTCAGAGTTGTACAACTATTGCATTGAAAGAAGCTTTGGTCGGTATGATTTCAAGTCACAATTTGTCTATTTGTATGCTTCGCGGAGAAGGGTATGATGGAGCTTCTAATATGAGAGGTGAATTTAATGGGTGCAGAAATTGATTTGTGATGAAAATCCTTATGTTTTCTATGTGCACTGTTTTGCCCATCAATTACAGCTAGTGGTTGTTGCTGTTTCGACTTCTAGTGCAGGCATTGCAAATTTCTTTAACTATGTTCCTTTAATAATCAACAATGCGGGTGCATCTTGTATGAGAAAATATGTCTTACTTGCAAAGCATCATGATGTGTTGCTAGAAAAGATTGAGAAGGGTGAGATTATGACTGGAAGAGATTTAAATCAAGAAAGTAGCCTAGCTAGGCCAGGGGAGACTAGATGGGGTTCACATCTTAAAACTTTGCTTCGTATTTTGGTGATGTGGGAGGCTATCATAGATGTGTTTGAGATAGTGAAGAAAGATTCAATTAAACCAACAAATAATGGTGGAGCTTTAGGTTTAATTGGAAAAATGGAGAGCTTTAATTTTGTGTTCATCTTGCATTTAATGATACAATTGTTAAGCATGACAGATATTTTGTCACAAGCTTTGCAAAGAAAGGATCAGGACATAGTTGAAGCAATGCATTTTATCTCAGATGTGAAAGATAGCTTGCAGGATATGAGGGAAAATGGATGGGAGCCATTACTCAAAAAAATGATAATATTCTGTAAGAAGAATGATATTGAAGTGCCAGATATGGATAAGGAAATCAACATTAGAGGGACATCTAGAAGAAGAAAGCAGAAGGTAACAAACATGCATTACTATCATGTTGAGCTTTTTGTGGTCGTCATTGATGCCATCTTGACTGAGATGAATCACCGATTTAGTGAAATTAGTTCAGAGTTATTAGTATGTATGGCTGCTTTTAATCCAAGGAACTCCTCTAATTTTGATGTGAACAAACTTGTGAGGCTTGCTGAAATATATGCCGAGGATTTTAATATTGGTGACCTTGCTGTTTTGCCAAATCATCTTAGTCAGTTTGTCAACCGTGCTAGAAGAACTCCAGAATTTCTTGGATGCACTGAGCTTGGAAAAGTTGCTGAAATTATGGTCAAGACTAATATGCACACATCTTATAAATTGGTTTATCGTCTCATTGAGCTAATCTTGATACTACCGGTGGCAACAACTTCTGTTGAGAGGATATTTTCAGCCTTGAACATTATAAAGACAGATTTGCGTAATAAAATATGTGATGAATGGCTCAATGACTTGATGATATGCTATAATGAGAAGGAGATATTTAGAAAGATTGATAATGAAAAAATCAAAAAGTGGTTTCAAGAGATGAAAAAGCGTTGTATGTTATTGCCCAAAAAAGTAGTGGTATGCTCTATTCTCTTCTAAATTTATAATTTGGAATTTGGAAATCCATATATGCTTGACTAATCAACTATGTCTACTTGTGTAGGTTGCTACTTCGGAAGAATAATGTGGGGCAACGTCATGTGATGTTTATTAGTGTCGCAATTTCGCAATTGGACCTTTCGGTATGAACTGCATCTTTTTTTTTTATGTTGACATGTTGTATTTTGTGAATTTTGTCGTTAGTCGACGTTTTCAATATAAGATTGATTTAAACTATTATATATTTGTCTACTGTGAGAGGTTATAGTACAATGAAGTCCTCGTAGACTTTTGTTCAGCCCGACCTAATTTTTTTCCTGGCTTTGTCCCTGCGCCCGTGCCTCCAAGGCACGTGGGCCTGGCTTTTGACCCAAACATATTACTACGGGCCTTTTTCATGTCATGCCTGACAAACACGATAAATTTTGTGGGTCGTGTCATAACCTAATTCTAATAATTGTTTACTTAAATTTTTTCTCATTTAGCACTTCCACAATTAAAAAAAATCTTCATCATTCAAAAAACAAACAAACTCACTCATCAACTCTAAGTAATTTAAGATCGATTGAGATAACACTAGCACATCAAAGGCATATGCATAAGAAAAGGGATAAAAGAAATGTTAAGTTGTTTGTTTTGTGTAATATTGTCTCATTAAAAACTATTTTAGGTAGAAGACACTCTAGTGATAAAATTTTAGGAAGAGAAAAAAAATAATACAACTAGCTCATTCACGATTGATGTAATACGAATTATATCGCATACACAAATGACAAGTCTAGTTCAAAAGACCCTCACAACCAGAGCTCATGAGTCACACCTTAGTCACCACCACCAGCAACAACACCACCTAATATTAGGTATGAGCTAGTTGCTAGCTCTAAGCTAACCTATCAAACAGTGCTAGCTCTTACAATGACTTATAGTGTACAAACACACTCACATAATATTAGAATGCATGTATGAGCTAACTTTTCTCTCTCTTATATTAAAATATGAAAAGAATGTTTAGAGCTGGCTTATAAGCCAGTTATTGCGGGTTACCTTAACTCCACTGTCCACCTCCGCATACGTTGTTTAGCTGAACTTTTTTTTTCCCTTTTTTATTCTCGAATCGAAGTACGATTTGGAATCCTTGTTGAGGACGCCCTTAGCATCTCCACAGGTTAGCAACATGGTGCGGCCGTAGCTGGACTTGGCCGGCCTACGGGGAGACGCGGGAGCTGGGGACACTGGGTCCCTACCGAGCCTGTCGTAGGTACCGGGTCGTTCTGGCACGTCGAGCCTCGCAGGCATGGCGTGTTCCCTTGGGCTGTGATAGCTCGGACCCGGTGGCCAATAGGCTGGGCTAAAAAAACGGAGCTGACGGGCTCGGGCAGTCGGGCTGCATGCTCGTTACGGCTTGTGGGGGCTGCTGCTCCGTGTCCGTGGTGTGCAGGTGCAGCTTTTGCTCCGCTCCATGGTTTTCTTGACGTGGTCGGTCGGTCGGGCAGGTCGAGCTCGCCGTGCATTGCCAATCGCCAATCGCATTCCCATCGCATGCAGATGGATCTGATAGGAGAGGAGACGAGACCGAGCATGTCCATGTCTGCCTGCGCGCACGCCTTTTTCCTGCGTTTGCAGTCATCAGTTCAGTTGCCACCTCGGCCTCTTTCTCTGTCGCCGTCGCCGTCGCCGTCGCCGTCGCCACAGGTCTAGGAGTAGCTGCGCCTGCGGCGGCCCACTCACTACCAGGCTGCCACGCCGCTCCCACTCTCTGCAGCAGGGTGGACAGAGCATAGCATAGGATGGGCCAAGGCAGAGAGAGACGGGTGCCCTTTTCCTCTCGTCTCGTCTCGTCCCTGTTGCTCATGGCGACGGCTTCTTTTCATCCATCCATCCATTCCATTAAGGTGTGATTGGTTGTTTGGGTGAGGAGGAGTTGGGACGAAAAATCGATTCAGGATGGTAAAATGTATGCTCAAATTCGGTATAAGATGAGATTTTGTTTGGTTGTATATATGGATGAGAGTTTTGAGTGTATGATATATGAATCTTTGTACCATAGATGTATCATGTCACCATGTTATCGTGAGGGAAGCGAGATCTGGAAAGACGAAGCCATGTGAGACAGAGAGGTGGAAATGAATTAGACAAAGCAGGAAAAGGATGACAGGGAGGAAATCAAACATGGCAAGTGCATTGAGCGGTGTTAGAACACAACAGGAGGATGGACTCCCGCGTGCAACCAATCACGCCCTTAGAGCATCTCCAAGAGACATGTTATTCTTATTCTGAAAATTGAATTCCAACATATCTTCTATTTTGTTTTGTATAATAGCAAGTATACTATCCCTGGCTTGCCATTTTGTGAAATAGCTGGCCACGCATACAAGATGAGAAATAACAAGTCGGTTGAAAAACTCTTCTTTTTTTTAAAACTTCTATATTTTACAAAAGAGCTAAACTATGCAATTTAGCTATTTATTTTACCACATCAGTTGGAGATGCTCTTAGCATGTGTTTGGTTTGGGGATGAGGTGGGTTGGGTTGGGTCCAACCCATTTTTCTGGGTTGAGATGAACCCACCTCGTGTTTGGTTATAGGGATGGGTTGAACCCAGTTCTTTGTTTGGTTACAGGGTTGAAGAGGGTTGGAATGGATGGTATTTTGACACCGTTAATGGGACCCACATGCCAGCCTATTTATTTCTTTTTTCCTTATCCCTTCTTCTTCCTCTGCTCGTTCCCATCCGCCGAGCACTCCCACCTCGCAGCAGCGGCCGACGGCCACCCCGCCTTGCCCCGGCGGTCCCTCCTCGCCCCACTCCGGTGGCTCAGCGCCGCCCCCGCGGGCCCGCCTCGCCCCAGCGCCGCCCCGCCCCGCTCCTGCGGCCCCGTCTTGCCCCGACGCTTCCACCCCGCCATGGTGGCCCGGCAACGCCCCAACGGTCCCTCCTCGCCTAGCTCCGGTGGCTCAGTGCTGCCCCCGCGGGCCCGCCTCGCCCAGCGCCGCCCCTGGCCCGCGCCTCACCGCTCTGCCTTCGCCCAGCGAGACGGAGACCGACGGAACCCAAGTGGGTCGGCGTGGTTCGCTTGTTTTGGAGGAATGCAACCAACCCACATATCAGGGGTATATTCCAACCCGGGTCGACCCACTACCATCCAACCCTCCATCAAAACGCAGGTCAGTCTGTGTTGAACCCGCTCCGACCCACTACAACCCTCAAACCAAACACAGGACCAGCCCGCTTTGTTGGGCCGCTACACGTACAGCAGTAGCACCTCCCCGCTTTGTTGGGCCGGACCAGCCCGGCCCAGGAGAGTCGTTGCGCTGATCGAAGTGGAAGTGGAACCTCGTCCAGCTCATCGTCCGTCCCCGTTGCACTGGGCCGTCTCAGCCATCTTGCGGTCCGGTCGTTGCAAGGAAATTTGAACAGGCAGGTCGCCGCACAACAGACTCTTGTTGCTTCTTCGTTCACGGGACGGGAGCAGCAGCACAGGCTGCAGCAGGCGCCAGGCGCCATGCCATTGCCATGTCAGTGACGCGTCCAACGCTGCTGCCGCTGCACGCACAGGGGGATTCGCCGGTTCAGCACAGAAAAGTTCAGACGCCGCAGCCAGCAGCCATGCGCATGCAGCCTGCTGCCGTCCATTGCACTGCCATGGGTGGTGGGGGTCGGTCGCAGTTCGCACCAAAGTCGTCGCTCGTCAGGGAAAGCGCAACAATGTGTTGCAGCACACACGCCGACGGCCGGCCTTGCGTCGAATCGTCCCGTCCGTGAACTGTGGCTGTACCACCAGCACCTCCCCTGCCTGTGCCTCACACAGTCACACTGCCAAGTCCTACGATTAAATTAATGTTTGCGACGCCACAAGCAGACTCTACAGATTTCCCATAGAACCTGCCAATTCACTTTCATTCTTCTTTTCACGTTAATTAATACAGTAGTAACCATGCCGGTCAAATCGGCTCGAGTAAAAAAATAGTATTAACGTTATTATCTCTAGATAATCTTATTATAAAAATATATTAAATAACTAATCTAATAGTTTTTCTTTTGTCTTATGTGTGTTAGCATTTTTCTTATTTTTTCACATTCTAGTCAAGTTTAAACTCGTTGACACCTTGGAATGTGAGAATTGTCTTATTTTTAGTGAGAGAGTAATTCTTACTATGGGATCTGACCAAGCTAGATATCATTTCGTCGCCTAATGTTTGATGGTCAGCATACCTAGTAGTATCTTTTATTTTACTTTTATTTTTTCTACAAATGGTGGCGCCCATGAATGCATGCCTAAAAACACCATAAGAAGGAACCTGCAATTCATGAGGTATATATGCTACTAGTATTGATTTGGTTTCTAAGATATTGCATATTTTATACTAGCAACTTATAAATTCTCGTTATATATAACTATTAAGTCTTACCGGTGTTTGTGGTAGATCTTCTCATGCTTGGTCAGAGTCTACGCCACAATAGATTTTTTACCATGTTCAAAAGACACGTTTTTGCTAATAAGATGTGAGCTCATCCTTTCCCTACAGATAAAAAAAAAAGCTGTCAACAAATGCACATTTAATAAATATCATAATATATGAAATCTCTAGAATCTTATAAGATATGGCGTGATTTTCTCTATCTCTAAGATATCCCGCATTTATTATAGTAGCTCTAAAACTTTATTGTCTATTTTTTCCTATGACGTCGGTGTATGGCCCTTGAGAGCGAGCACCACATACATTCAAGATGACTACATCTACATTGTTTGCTACTTCTACTCGCCTCTAGACTCATTTTTGCTCAGAAGGAATCATCATCTTGTATCTAGATTGTGATCTTATTAGATACAGTTTATGTATTTGTTAACCCAACATTGCAATGAAAGGGAAAAAAACAATAAGAAGTCAAGGACTCGAGGAAAAGAACGAACACTTTTGACCTTATGAGCCACTTTTTAGGTTCATTATGGGTCCAAATTTTTTTTTCTATCGGAATCCACACTCCACGAGAAGTTTTTAGTGCTGAGATAATCGCTTTGAAACTTCATGAATCCATATGGGAGTTGGGGAAAGTTTAGGTAGCCCTAGTGCAATCCGCTCTTTTTTCGTATAACTATCAAAATTAGACACAACTTAAGGGAAAGCTCAAATGGTTTATCCATTTGAAACAAAGGGAGAAACATGTAAATATAAAGTTGTTGTCTATTGTACGCGCACGACAATCTCTCACTGTATCCCAAGGAACCCGCTACCGCTACCACCATTGCAAGAAATATCGAGTTCAAGCATGGGTGCTCTATGTCGGTGACAAAATGTTTAAACCCTCGGTAAATGGTCTTAGCCTTGTTCATTTTTTATTTATTCTCTATAGTTTACTCTCTCTCTCCACTCCACCCTAGAAATAAAGTTTCGGGCTGTACGGGCATGTTTTTGATGAACAAGAGTGAAGAGAAGCATAACCTCGTACCCAGCCTTCAGACTAGCCAATGCTCTCTTTGAGCCCAAACTCAACCTGGCACAGAAAAAAAGCGAAACGAAGTCGAGGAAAAGAACAAAACACTTTTGACTCTGGAGGCAGCAGCAGGAACAAAAGTCCAAATAATCTACGTATACAGGTCTGTCACGCCCGGAAAAGAGCAAAAAGCTCTCCCAAGGCAAGAGGGCCGAAGCGCGTCGTCCACGCACTGTTCCGCGCCAGACAGACCTGCGACTGTTATGCAAAATACAGTAGCAAGGACGGACCCCACGGCCTCACCCGAGACCCTTTACCTCCTTCGCAGGCACAGCCCTGCCCTGCCCTGCTTGCTTGGATCGCCCGCTGCCGGCCTGCCGCCCTCGATTCGAAAGCAAAACGACCAAGGGGCCCTCACTAACCCCGCGATTAGCTAGCTGCTCATTAACTCCACCCCGGATCCGAATTGGGAGTAGTAATCGGCGTCCATCCCATCCCACACCAGGCGGTGGCGGCGGCGGCGGTGGTGGTGGCACTGGCAGCCAGCAAACGAGACCACCAAACCCAACGAGAGACCAGCCGAGGCGATTTAATGCCGTTCCCTCCCCCACACATCCCCCCTCCCTCCCTCTAGCTACTCTTCTGTAGATTGATAGAGATAGAGAGAGAAGAGAGAGAGAGAGAGAGAGAGCTCTTCTCGCCTCGCTGCCAATCTCGGCGCCGATCCCCCCGCCCCGCCGCCTACCGATCCGGCGCCGCCACGAGCTTCCAGATCCGCCGCCCGGGCAATGCTATAGCACCCAGCGCCGAGATGGGCGGCGTCGGCGCCGCCTCGCTCCCCCTGCTGCTGCTGCGGCTCCTCCTGGTTCTTCTTCTCCGCGCCGAGGCCTCCGCGCTCCACGGTACAAAACCTGGCTCCGACACTTGCCTTTTACTCGCTCGCTCCTTCCCTGCTGTGTCCTGTCCGTGTCCGCTTTCCGCGGGCTCGCTCGGTGTGGGGTGGAGTGGGGCGGTGCGCTCGCGCTCGCGCTTCGGGTGGCCGGGGATTCCGAGGAGCCTCGTGCTGCAGCATTCCGCCGTAAAACTAAAACCCCGGCCGCCCTGTTCCTGCTCCTGCTCCTGCTCCTGCTCCTGCCGCCGGCCTCGCGGGACGCGACGCTGCCGTCCCGACTCCCCCCCACGAGCGCGTGCTGGAGCTTGAACATTTCCGGTTGCTTCCTTTTTCTTTTTTGCTGTTTTTTTTTTAAAAAAAGATTGCAGCGCGGGTATACGCATGGTTTTCGCATTGCGGAAAGGATCTAGCGAGGCGTGAGGTCTACGATACTGTCGGTGGGTTCGGTGGCCACTTCGTCCCCGTCCTGTCCCCCCCTCCCCCAGCGCGTGTGCGGCCACTGGCAAGTGTTCCTGCCTTTTGGAATTTTTTTGGCTGACACCGACCCGGGATCATCCTAGCCAGGACCTGGAGATGGTGTGTGTATGTGTGCGTGGGGTTCTACTTAGATTGGACCATGCCCATGCCTTCTCTCAACGGCCGGCCGTCATGCTGCAGACAGCAGTGGTGCTGCTTATTGCAATTGCAACCCCTTTCTAAGGGCTCAGCCGCTCAGGGTACATGGGACTGTTTGTTGGATGCAAAGGTTGCAATGTAAGAGTACTGCGCTGTGGTTTTGTATTGGAGAGGAGTCTGTGGTTGCTACAATGCTGGCTGAGCTTCTTTACCATGCATTGTTATGTTTTCCTAGTTTAGCATCAGTTAGTTAGACCTCAGGTGTGCCTAATTGCACCAAGTTGCTCCTTCAAGGGAACTTATTTTTACACCTGTAAGGCATTGTATTGATGGTGGGGTGTGCTATCTGACCCTCCTGATCAGGCATGAAATCTCAGGGTCTACATGGAGTGGTGCGTAAAATCGTCAGCACGATATTCTTTGGTAGTTTATTGCCACTTGGGTAGTATTGAAACTTGAAAGTGTATTCCATGTCTGGTCTCCAGTCGTCAGGAAGGGGGAACGATTTTCAAAAGGGTATTTGGAAAACTATAGAAGTATTAAATTTGCATTCAAGTAACTTATTATGCAAAGCTACAACATTTTCAGATGCAGTATTATATAAGAGCAGCTCTCTAAAGTTTATTGGGAATTCAAGCTTTTGAAATAAAGGCTCTATCTTTCCATGTCACGTAGGCTTGTTTTATTTAACTCCAACACGCCACATGCCTTTATGATGTTACAGTTACAATGTATGCGGTGTTTATATTATATGATGATATGATTGGTACACAAATTTTCTCCACCAGTTTTATTTAAACCCTAATCCTTCTCTATTCTGCAGCAACTACATTACCTAGCCCAGCACCGAGTCCATCATACCCCCCTGAAGCGAGATCGTTCGGACCTCGAATCTCCCCTTCGTATCCTCCAAGGGCACTGTCTCCAGTATCTCCTGGTACATAGCCATGACAACTTGAATACTACAATTTCAAAGCTTAAAATTGTTTATAGAGCGCTGTTTAATTTCCTTTTATTCTTGCAGGCATTGCTGTGCGCCATCATTCGCACAAGCACCCACACCACAGAGAGCCAAATCAGGGCCCTTCACCATCCTCAGCACCCCCACCTGAAGGTTTGTCATTGCAACTCGTTTATGCATAACATAATTTTATCTCGTCAGGACTCATGAATCCTTGTATTATTTTACCAATTCTGATGCTTATGTCATTCTTCTGTGGTCTGTTTTTTGTGTAGTACTGTTGCTATTGAGATTTGAACTACTCTTATGATTAGATAAATGATTGTATGCACTTTCCTGTATTTATTGAGTAACTCCTTGGATCTTTAGCAGGTTGTTCTAGCTATATTTGCACCGAGCCCCTGACTGCAACACCAATTGGTTCCCCTTGTGGCTGTGTCGAGCCTATTAGTGTTATTGTTGATCTGGACTTAGCTCCTTATCTACTGTTCATGAGCATAGCTGAGTTAGAAGTTGAAGTTGCTGCTGGGACATTTCTTAAACAAAGCCAGGTGAAGATCATGGCTGCAGTTGCAAGTATCCAGGATGACCAGAAGACACGGGTGACCATTTATTTGGTGCCACTAAGAGAACAGTTTGATACTTATACAGCATCCCTAATATCTGATAGGTTCAGGGATAAAAGGATTAAGATAAATTCATCTATATTTGGAGATTACAAAGTTATCAATATCAGCTATCATGGTAAGGCCCTGCACATGGAATACCCCTTTCTTAGGTTATTTTCTTAATTTATGTTTATAGTTATGCATCGTTGTCAATGCAGGATTGCAAACCCCGCCATCATCTCTGCCTGGAGGATCGGATCCTTCAGGAACCGAAGAAGATCCGATAACTGCGGAGGTGCCTGATCAGAAGAAAAAGCGCAAGAAATCAGATATTTTGATCCTCGCGGTAGTGTTAGGGTCTTCTTTTGGACTTTTGTTGACATGTGCTGTTGTCCTGATCTTACTAGTAAGATGGAAGAAACTTGGCCGGCTTCATGAGGCTATGAGCCCTGCAACTACCCCAGCAGTTAATAGAAGATATGGTATGGTGCTTAATAGTATTACTTATATTGTGATTTGTTTGTTTATGCTTTGTCAATTACTTGTAGCTTATGGCTGCTTGGGGAATATTTTGAGCTAAGATTGTGACTGGAGTTAGCACCACTCTGTTTTTTTTTTTGGAGCATTTATTGTCATTTTCATGTTTCCAAATGTAGACTTTTGTGGTCAACATTGGGAAAACTTAGCACCATTTCCACGGTGGTGGGAGTATCATTCACTATTTATATGCAGTTGAGTTAATTGAAAATTGGTATCTAATCATTTTACTGAAGTCTTCCCCTGCACTAAATGTCTCTTATTAACCTATGGTAGTCTAAGTTTTTAGACTCACCAACTTCCTTATGATAAACATGCATTAACAGTTTTTTATTTCTAAAAACATTATTAGCTTATGTTTGACAACAAAAACTGTTAGGAAAGGTCACACAAGTTTTCTTGAGTACACTAAATAATTTGCTACTCTTAAAATTGCTGTGATTATACTGATAATTCAATGCATGATGCAGGCACTAGATCAACTTTGTCAACCAGCGTGGTGAGTTCTGCGTCAGCATCAGTGTTTTCAACAATGGCTACTTGCACAACATCTGTAAAGACATTTTCACTAGCCCAACTTCAGAAGGCCACAGATGGTTTTGATTCGAAAAGAATTTTGGGTCAAGGGGGCTTCGGGCGTGTCTACCATGGGACGATAGAGGATGGAAACGAAATTGCTGTTAAGTTGCTTACAAGGGAGGGCAGGAGTGGTGACCGTGAGTTTATTGCGGAGGTGGAAATGCTCAGTCGACTGCACCACCGTAATCTTGTCAAATTGATTGGTATTTGCATTGAGCGGAACAAAAGATGTCTTGTGTATGAGCTCATACGCAACGGAAGTGTTGAATCCCATCTTCATGGTATGCTTGATGACTCTTGAATGGAAAGTGTTGACTACAGTAATCTCCATAAATAATCAGATGGGGCTTATTTAATTTGTTCAAACATGGACTAGCTGAATCAGCTGTCAGTCTAAATATAGAACTTTGAGTTCTTAATGGTGTAATTCTTAGGAAGCACTTGCATATACAGTATCAATTGGTGCTTCCAGTTTAAAACTTGAAAAATTCTCTGATGATGTCTCTCAGTGAAACCAAAGTACCACAACACTGAGAAACAAAAAATACAGAAGTCCGTATTTTCCTATGCGATGTTTGTGCTTAGTTTAGGATTTTTAAGTTACCATGATTGTTTTGGGTTGATCCTAGCCTTTGTTTTTTCCCTGTCTAGGTGCTGACAAGGCTCAGGGTAAGCTGAACTGGGATGTTAGGATGAAAATTGCTCTTGGGGCTGCTCGAGGCTTAGCGTATCTGCATGAAGACTCAAACCCTCATGTCATACACCGTGACTACAAGGGCAGCAATATATTGTTAGAGGAAGACTTCACTCCCAAAGTTACTGATTTTGGTTTAGCAAGGGAAGCATCCAATGCAACTCAACATATATCTACCAGGGTAATGGGTACTTTCGGGTAAGATACACTTTGCTCACTCCATCTTATATAATGATGTCAATGACCATGTGATTGTTAGTTGGTGATGTTTACAATCTGCTGCATCTTGTTATGTTAGATTGTAGTAGGATGACTTTGGTTCTCTTTGTGATTGATTCTAATTACATTCTGGATGTACTCCTGGATGTCACAGTTGGAAAAAAAAATCAGCTAGTACAATTATCTTGATTAAATCCTAGTACTCCTGGATGTCACAGTTTGTTGATACATCGTGCTATCACAATAATTGTTTTCCTACGCTTTGTACACCACAGTGGCTTGCTTTTTACTTGACTCAATTTTAATTTTTCTCTTTGACTGCACAGTTATGTTGCTCCAGAATATGCAATGACGGGTCATCTTCTTGTTAAGAGTGATGTCTACAGTTATGGGGTTGTCTTGTTGGAACTTTTATCAGGAAGGAAGCCTGTAAGCATCTCTGAGTCCAAGGATCCTGAGAACCTTGTAACCTGGGCCCGTCCTCTGCTAAGCCATAAGGAAGGCCTGGAGAAGTTAATTGACCCTTCTCTGGATGGAAAGTTCAACTTTGACAATGTAGCTAAGGTGGCATCCATTGCTTCCATGTGTGTGCACACGGATCCATCACAGAGGCCATTCATGGGTGAAGTTGTCCAGGCACTGAAGCTTATCTGCAATGATCCAGATGAGGCTTGTGATGATTCCTACAGTCCAAGGAATTCATCTGATCAAGACGGTGACTATGAAGGAGACCTAGTCTTTGAGAGTGGAAGCTGGGGATTTGGGGCTTCTGGGTGCCTAGACTACCGGAATTCCTTACCGTTTGTTACTATGGACTACAGTTCTGGCCGAATAGAAGGACCGCATGACCCTCGCATGGCATTGTCAGCGGGATCCCATGCCCAGTCACCAGTGCTGCAGAACAGATCAGGCCCTTGCGGATGAAGAAAAAGCTGGCCTCCTTTTACCGCTCTAGAGGCAGCATTAGCGAGCATGGGCACCTGCCGCGCCATTGATCAGTCAATGAACTAGTGTTAGGCTGTTAGCTTCGGTTAACTTTGGGATTGAGGCTGCGGGGGTTGTCATCACCTCTCGATGATTTGTGCCTCATCTTAGTGTACAGTTCGTGGTGACCCTTGGGCATGGTGCCTTGGGTATAGGTGTTTTTTCTTTGCCTTCTGCTTCTTCCCCGGAAGCAATGAGGATGGGGTTGGCAGATGCTCTCTAATTTTCGCAAATTGCGGTTCATTTCTCATGCATCTGATTGGTGTAATCAGGTTTAGGGAAGTTTCTTGCCAGAATTCTGGGCATCATGTTGTTGTGACTAGGTGGTTGTACTGGATGCAGTTCGTTGTAAACAGTGCTAGTGATCATCCTCGCGTTGGAGAGGTGAACTATACAGCCGGCTCAGTTCCTCAAATGTTAGGTGGTACCTGTGTTAAATAATCTTGGTTCTTTTCCTGTTCTCGTTGCATCTTTTAGTTTCGTTATAAGTGATCAAGTCATGATCGTTATGGTCTTGTGGATGTCGCGGCTCCGTGTTCAATTGATGTTCTCTGGCACGAGCGCCTACCTTGGGACAACGTTCTCAATCTGACATCGGATGCAGATCTTGCGACTGTGGTTGGATATTGCAAAGGTTGCACACGAACGATGGTTGTATAGGATATGCTCTCATTATTCATTGGAGCTTCTTAATGCATTTTTCATGTTAATCATCGCTAGACTTGCTAGAAAAAAAAAGATAAACTGTACAAACTCAAAAGATTATAAAGATTTAGTCATTAATTTGATGCTCTAATCAGTATTGATAATGAAGTTGTTAGACTAGTTATGTTTTCTAAAAAACATGTCCACCTCTACTAGAAATAACATAAAATAACCTTCTAAACCTACATCAAAATTATCCATTCATGCTATTATGAGACGTATAAAATAGCCACTAAATTTATGTATAGATTATCCATTCTGCCATCATGATATACAATCTAAGTAATCTTTTAAATTTATATCAAAATTACCACAATAGTGAAATATCACCTCAAGCCTACATCTAAGTTATCAACGTCAGCTGTTTTTTAAAAAAACCATAAGTTGTGCCTATATATTGTCATATCTGTAATCTATAATAAAAATAAAAAGAAACCATTTCTCTTCTTTATTTTTTTGTCCGGCCCCTCTAGCTACCAAACAATGTACGAGTACGATTCCTACACGTATTGAGATATGTTATAATGTATGGGTATGAAATATGATTTGTACACGTATTAAGTTTCGTTGCAACGCACGTACACATTTACTAGTATATAAACACAATCATCTAATGCTCATGCTCATTAGCTTAGAAAAGACCATGGATTAGCAGACTAATTTACAGTAAAAAAATCAATAATTTAGATCAATATCTACGCTATGCATATTCATAATTACTAGATCATATTGATATATTTTTTTAGTTAGAAACTACGTAGGAGTCTACATCTGTTCTCTCATTTTTTATCTCATTTGATTTGGTCTACTCATCTATTCGGCATGACTTCTCTTGAGGGACTCATTCGGAGGATCCAGAGTTGTTTGAAGAAATCATAAATTGTAGTTACTCCAAAACAATTATGGCTTCTCTAAGAAATGACTTCTCTAGAAAAATATTTGTCAAGACTTCTCTGAAGGAGCCAACTAGGAAAAAACCTTGCCAAATAGACCCTATACTATAGGTTTGTTTGGTTTCCTTGCCTTACCTTGCTTAGCTATAGAAATGGAAACAAATAGTTGTTTGGTTAAGAGGCTAGCAAGAAAATACCTTGCTGTCATGAGAGAGTCAATTTGACTAGCTTCAGCCATAAATGTAAGGCTGACCCTCTATCAAGGAAACATAATTCTTGCCTCAAAACCAAGCATGTCTTTAGTTCCTCCCTATTTGTCGCTTTGTATTTCTTGTTAGATATGAATGTCATTAGAGTATTTCCAACAACTTGGAAAAATTGACTTACCAAATCTTATAATTTGACAAGTTGCTAAATTTTTTGTCAAGTGAAAAAAAGTCTTTTCTCCAACAATTTGCTATTCCAACTCCCTAAACTTGAAAAAAAGAAGGTCCACCAACTAGTAATCCATCTCAGTGTGACGGCGAAGCGGGCACGTCACGGGGAGCACGGCCAGCTCGTGACGACAAAGCGTGAAGAAGGTATACAAAATAACGTATGTCCGTTCAAATGAAAAAAACATACGAAAGAAAAAAATAAAAAAAATAAAAAGGAGAAAAAACAGCACGAAAAAAGAAAAGGAAAAGAAAAAGGAAAGAAAACAAAACGAACGCGCGGAGAAAAAGGAACACCAAAAAAAGAAAAGGAAAAAGAAAGAAAGAAAAGGAAGCTATGTACGCGGAGAAAAAGCAGGATCGAAAAAATAAAAGAAAAAAAAAGAAAGAAAAGGAAAGAAAATGAAACGATCGGTGAGGCGCGGCTACCTAAGGCGATAGCAACCGAGCCCGGTGCGTTTATTCTTCCGCACCAGACACCCTTCGATAATAAGTTTGAATAAATACAAAATTGCTTTGAGAAATTGTTGAAGAAGGAATTTTATAATTTTATCAAAGTTATAAGAATACTAACCTATTTTAAGGAGTTGTTGAAGGTCTTACCAGAATGGTTTTATTGACTCGCCCATCTTTACCCCACGCAACGCGAGCAAGCTCTAGTAGGCGCTGTCGAGAGGCTGAACAAAACAAAACAGTAGTGGAGTGGTGAAATCCGGACTACGTACGAGCCTAGTGAGGAATTTCAAGAGTTCTTTTTTTCTTTTTCTATATCCAAATAATCAAAAGAAAACAAATGGGCCTAATCTGTAATTTGAGCCTCGAAACCCATTGCTCTCAAGTCCATTGACGACTAGTATCATTCGGAAGCCCAAGTAGTCGAGTGAGGAGGAAGGCAACGAAAACCCTCCTCCCCCCACGTTGGCCCCCAAACCCCAGCCCCCAGCTACCACCAATGGCGGCCACCGCGATGGACCACGACGGCGGCGGCGACGTGGTCACACCAGGGGAGCTCCTCGGCAACTCGTTAAACCTGACAGCCGGACGCGGCGCCTACGCCGACGGCCGCTCCGTGCGCGCCTCGGTCACCGGGCGCCGCCGCATCGTGCCGCCCGCACCTGGCTCCGACGACCAGGTAGGGCTAGTTTGGTAGGGTTTCTGAATCCCTTTTGTTGGTGCGTGTGTTGAGCTGCTTCGATTGGGCTGCAGAGATCCACGGTGGAGGTGGTGGGACACAAGGCCCATGGAGCTGTGCCGCAGCCGGGAAGTGTCGTCATCGCCCGAGTAAGACGCTAAAATCCCTAATCAATAATGGCTATCATGTGGTTTACGGAATTACAATTTATATACACTTGTTTCTATGGAAATACTCAATGGCCATGCTCGTGAAATTCCAATTGCCACAAGCATCCCCTGGTTCAGGTTGGTGGTGGGGTGATGCATGTGTCTGACAGTCTGAGCCGTCACTTTTTGTAGTTTTATAATGTAATAATGGACACACAGTGGTACTTTTCAGGCATCTTTTCTGAAGGAAGTCACCGAGCTTAGTTTAGTGCGTCATTTTATTTAGAAATAGAGTAGAAGTTTGTAAATCTCTGATTCCTCAAAGGTGTTACTTTGGCAGGTGACAAAGGTTATGGCTAGAATGGCTTCTGCAGATATCATGTGTGTTGACTCAAAGGCTATCAAAGAAAAGTTCACTGGCATGATAAGGTGGTGGCTTCCCCATGATTTTGTTTTGCCTTGTGCTGCTTCCATCTTTTATTGTTTCCAGTTGATGTCTTGCACTACATTTGCTTTAGTTGCTTGCAGAATTCTATTCTTGGATTCATGCTCTTCTTCATCTTAGAGATTTAGGCAACCTATCAGGGAAAAGTTTCTCATATATGTCCCCTGTTTTGCTTGCAGGCAGCAAGATGTTCGTGCAACTGAAATTGACAAGGTTGATATGTACCAGTCATATCGGCCTGGGGACATTGTTAAAGCTATGGTTGTATCCTTAACTGGGCAAATGATGCAGTGCAAATAATAATCAGTGTTTTCTGCTCTTGTTATCACCCTTGGTTAGGTTCACTTGCCCTTGGGTTATCCACATCTACCTGCTTCAACTGTCTTAGTTTTTTTAATCTTTAAACTTTCGCTTTGAATATCTTCCCTGTTTGGAGTAGTTAATATTTTTGGCTGTCTTTGGATCCTTAAATGATGTCAAAGCTTTCCCTTGGTGATGCAAGGGCATATTACCTTTCCACGGCGAAGAATGAACTTGGAGTCGTTTCAGCACAAAGTATAGCTGGTACGGAAGGGTGCAAAATGCAATTTGTTTGTATGAATACATGCAACTGGTCCCAATATTCTTTATTTTATTAATATTGCTTCCCACTTGTTCCTTCAGGTGGTACATTGATCCCAACCAGTTGGACTGAAATGCAGTGTGACTTGACTGGTCAAATTGAGCAAAGGAAAGTTGCAAAGGTGGAATAGATGTGCCTGCCTTCCTGAAAAATGGTAAACATGTTAGTAACTTATCTTAAATTGAGTTTTCCCTTGTGTGGGATATATGAACTTCCATCTGGAAAGTCCGTGTGCCATATACTATGTAAATGCTGATGATTTGATATCATGTGGATTTCTTAAGCTATTATATAACTCGTCTGTCTTGCCATTTGGTCTCATTCGTTCACTTATCACAAATTTCTTTGTTCTCCCATTACAGGTGGTGATGGTGTACAAAATGTGGACCAGTGACACCAGGTCCTTGGGCGGACTACTGATTTTGTGATGTCAAATTTCATTACAGCTGCATTGAGCATGATTTTAAGGGAACCCGGGCTGAGTTTAACTAGACGGTTCACCATTAATCATACCCATGGGTCCTGTAATCCAACAACATTGTGATCTGAATCATAGCCATGGGTCCTGTAATCCAACAACCTTGTGATTTGTAACTCGTGAGCTAATGACATTACAGTTTTGCACCTGAGTTTTCTACAAGTTTTGTTTCCTCATTGTTGAGATGTGTTGCCCTGTATTTCTGGCATGATGGTAAATGGATTGGGCTTTGAGGACCGGACTTGTTTTAAGCGGGTCTGGTCAGTATTTCATTTATCGATTGCCCTAGGCTTTACGAGTCTCATGTCTCCAACTCTAGCTTCAACACTGGTTTTTAGTGAAGCTCTTCCAAAATTTGTCCGAACCAGCACGAATGGCTTGGTCCAGTGCAGACCCACAGCGTAAGGTGCCCAAGCAGTGAGGTGTATTCGGTAACACTGATGCATAAAAATGACTGAGTGAAAACAATTTGCAGGTTTCCTCAGTGCTTCCATTCAAAATTGTTGCAGTAAGGATCTGTTCAACACGACCGTGACTTCAACCAGAAGCAATACTTCCATTTCAGAGACGATAAAACTGGAACAAAAATCAATGCTAAAGAAACGAATTATGGATGCTGAACCATCCACACACCACGCACAAGCAGCTCCTAGGAAACACCATGCTTATCTGTACAACCCATAAGACCCAAAATGGTGAGTTAAGGGCCTGGTCATGATCTTGCAAACAGCTGAGAAGCATTCAGATTGCAAGCAGCCGTCGAATCCCTAAGGCAGCTGCAGAAGCCATCCTCATCTGTAGGGAATGATGCTGGCAGTGGTCGGTCTGGAATCACACCAACCTAAAAAAAAATATCATTCAAACTGCTCAGAAACAGCTAAAATCATGAGATAAAATTCTAGTTTTCAGGCAAAGAACTGGTTCGCTTGTCATATTTTTTTTTTGGTTAACAACCCCAACTGGCAAATGGCTATGCTTACCTTGTCAATGTCAGTATGCGCGGGAGTTTCGTAGCGTGCTACTGTCACAGCTAAGCCAGATCCATCAGATAACCCAAAAACCGACTGAATCTTCCTGAATGTCCACAGGTAATGGGAGTGAGACAACATCCAGAATAAGAACAAAGAGATCATGATAGGGGAAGGGGAACGCAATACCCTTTTCCATATGTAGGTTCCCCATATACTACCGCCCTTTTATTGTCTTTCAGTGCTCCAGCAAGGATTTCACTTGCACTCGCAGTTCCTTTATTTACCTGAGAAACAACAAAATAAGGAAAACATAATGACATAAAAATGCAACAATCCAGGTAATGATTAACTATCAATCAGTCATTGTTTTCTTTAAGCAACGCTAGGTCATACCAGCACAACCAGAGGTTCCGATGCAGCAATTGTATCAGACCCATCTGCCTCATAAATGTCACGAACACCTTGGCTATCACATATATATACAATGACACCCTTGTCCATCCTGGTAAAGCATGAGTAAAAGTTAATACTTCAATTAACTTAGATATCAGTTTCCTTGTAAAAAAAAAAACTTAGATATCAGTTACAAATTTAATCAACTTATATAGAAGTTGTTATTGATTGCAAGGCTACTCAGTGATGAGTCGCTAGATATATTACGACAGCATGCACAACCTACACAAAGGTACAGAAGATAAGTTTATATAAAGCTTTTTAATCTCAAAATGAATACAGATCATTCACTCCTTCCGGTGATAAGGAGGAGTACGATCTGTTGGAGGGTGTAATCTTTCAATAAACAGGAAAAGAAAGAAAGAACAGAATTTCCATGTTTCTAGGAAAACATTCTTCAGCTTTGCCTCCCTTGATTTCCTCCTTCCTTTAACATCCAAACCAGGAGCATCCATATCTCGGTAGCCACCAGGAATCAATCAATCATCCATGGAGAAATTGCTCTAAAAATATTGTGGAGATTGATTTTGCACTTCTGTTGATGAATCTTTTCCAAACGGTAATGCTGTCTAGCATACGTTCTAATCATAGAACAGACATGGCGACGGTCCACTGGGCCGACCCACCGCCCACTTTCCTCGGTCGCTCCGCCTGACAAAAATAGAAAAGGGGAGCGCTCCACTCCATTCCCTCCACACGGTACTCCCTTTGCTCTTCGGCTGCTCGCATCCGCCGCGCCATCGTCTCCACCGCGTCCTTGCCTTCTCCGGCCGCTTGCATCCGCCCCTCCCTCGCCTTCTTCCTCAAGCTCTCTCTCGCTCCTCCTCCCTTGCTCCCTCTTCCCCATGGCGGGCGGCACCGGCCGTCGATCTGCGTGGGGCCCCGTCGAATCCGGCGATGGAAGTTGTTGATCCGCCAGATCCGCCATGGTCGGCGGTGGATCCGGGCCAGGGAGGCCTGCTGCCCCTTGCCTTCCTCCCCTCTCCATCTCCGGGGGTAGGAGCTAGGGTTCTGGCCATGGCCGGTGGCGAGAGGAGGTGGGCGGATCCTGATCCGCCGGATCCGCCATGGTCGGCGGTGGATCCGGGCCAGGGAGGCCTGCTGCCCCTTGCCTTCCTCCCCTCTCCATCTCCGGGGGGTAGGAGCTAGGGTTCTGGCCATGGCCGGTGGCGAGAGGAGGTGGGCGGATCCGTCCATGGCCGTCGCGGCAGTGCCGGATCTGGCCATGGCAGTCACGGCGCAGCTGGTGGAGCGCGGCGGCGATGGTTATTGGCCTCCTCCTCGGATCTGGCAGAGGTAGGCGCCCTCTCCCTCCTCTCCTACCTCCTCATGTTTTTGTGTTGTTTCTTTTGCTCTGAGTTAGATGTTGCTTAGGCTTTTATCGGTTGTTTCAGATCTTGTCTTTTCACTTTTGTTTGGATAACATGTTTCATCTTCTTTTTTCAGTTTTTCTTTCTATATTTTTGTGTGTTTCAGGTAGTTGTCCTTCATTGTTTCATCAAAATATGGTCTCATGTTGGCGACCATATACTGATGAAAAGTGAATATGGATTCACATGTTTCACTTGCTTTGAGTTAGATGTTGCTTTTGGCTTTCATCGGTTGTTTCAAGTAGTTTTTTGCTGCTCTTTTGTTTGAGCTAGTGTTTCTTCAGTGTTTGTTTTGTTTCAAATGACTTCTTCATGTTGTTTCTTTTGTTTCAGTTTTATTTTTCAATCTATGTTTCATTTTTTCCATTTATTTGTTTCAATTTTATCTAATCATTTGTTTCTTTTTTAGTACCTAATTGTTTCAATTTGTGGTTTGTTTCATTTTCAATTTGCTTTGTGTTTCAGATGAAGATCGTGTGCTGTTTCGGGAGGCAGCGGCGGCCATGGAGGGGGGGAGCAGGGGGGCGTGCGCGTGTGCTCTTGTGTGTGTCGGGGGTGTTGCGGCGTGTGTGCGCTCCCCATCTGTGTGCCCCGCGCACGGCGTATGCGTGTGCTGCGGCGGAGCGAGACGGTGCAAGGGTGTGTGCCCCGCGCACGGCGTATGTGTGTGCTGCAGGGTGTGTGTGTGCCCCGCACATGGGCCCTGTAACGTAGAACGTTGCCCGTGCGGTGTGTGTGCGTGTGTGTCCGATGCGCGGGGGGCGGGGGCATGTGTGTGTGGGCTGGGCCGCTCCGCTCGCACGTCCGTTCTATGATCGACTCATCGTTGTTAAACAAATTTGTAGACTTAATTATCAATAACAATTAAAAGTTCCATTCAATTACTGGCAGAGGTTTCAATGAACTAATCGAGCCTGTCCATCATAATGTAGCACAGCACCATTGCGGCCTTCATCAAAGAAGATGTGTGGCGACTTAGATAGGGGCATAGAGTGACACCCTGAAAGGTCTTGCCATTTTGAGAATTGAGAGTCTCCAACAATAGAGACAAACAAGTTTCCAACAATGGTGACAATCAGGGAGAATCAGGGGGAGATTAGGCTGCCAATGGTTTAGATCTCAGTGCTCCCCTGTTTACTAAGCAACTGCACAGGAAAAACTCATAAACGAATTATTCAAGCCAAAGGTACTCCACCCTAAAGTTCAATGAACAGATTAGTCTATATTCCAGCCCATTTGTTCGAGTAGAAGGTACCATAAAAGTTCTCTTTTAGAAGGCCAATTAGTAGTCCAGTGATTTTTCTAGGTGCACCAGGACATATGCGCAGAAAAGTAGGCCACCAGACATATGAATAAAGCTCAAATACCATGCAACAATTTGCGGTGTAAACAAGCTTACCACATCTTTGCAATTTGAATTCCTTCAGGAAAAAGGCCACCACTGCATAAGACATAACCCAGATAAAATTCCAATAAAGAAAACATTTAAACATCAATATATACCCCAATTTCTACAGGTCCAAACCTGTTATTCCGCAGATCCAACACAAAGGATTTAACATGGTTGTCCCTTAATGTATTAATGGCTTCCTTAACAGATTCTGTAAGAGGATAATGAATGACATGATCAGCACTTCAGCAGGACTTAGCATCTGAAAAAACATCATGATGCTTCACAACGACATTATAAGTTTATAACTTTCTCAAAGTGTCAAACCTGCAGCATTTTGGTTAAATGTTGTCAATTTGATGTAACCAATCTTTGAGCTATCTTTTGAACCTGGAATCTCACACATCCTGGACCTCACTGGGTTTAAAGTGACTGTTTGTCTCCTGGAAATAATAATAAAAAAGGATGGAATACTTAATCACTAGTTTTCAGTAAATGAGGTTTATCCTTTTGTTCTCACTATGTAAAAGGGGATTGTATGATTGGCTTACTTTAGAAGTACATGCCTGGTATTGGTCCCACTACGAATTGACAAATCTACTGAACTTCCTTCAGGGCCCCTAGCAATTCAGTTGACAGAAGAACATCACCTCTTATTACTAAGAATATATATAAATTATAAAAAAGTCCACCTAGGGCAACCAAAACGAGGGAATACAAGTATATAATTATCTGCCACTGATTATATTTACATAGCAATGATCGTTGACCTTACTGTAAGCGTTGTGCAGCATCATATATATCCATGTCTTCAGTGCTCCTGTCGTCAATTGCCAAAATGATGTCTCCAGGAAGAATGCCAGCCTTTTCTGCAGGACCACCAGGGGTGGCTGTCATGACAGCAACTCCTGAAGGTGACCCATTAATGGCCATTGGGTAACCAATCGATAAACCTACACCCGTGAGTGCGCCTTGCGTACCAGTCTTCCTTCAGAAAAGATAATGGCCTGCTTTATAAGACATATTACACTAACTAATTGGATCAAAGGCTTTTATGGGAATCAATGACTGAGTTTTGTACCCGCAAGCTCTTCAATTTCTCAGGCTCCAAGAAACGAGTAAATGGGTCATCCAATGTTGAAATCATTTTCTTGATTGCTGCATCTGAAATTCAGTATTGGTTAAGAAAAATGATCATATGGAATTAAAATTGTAGTGTGATGATTTGCTTTTGCACAAATCTGTAATGCACTTGATTTCTGGATCATAGAATTCCCTTAGATAATTAGCAATATACTAACACTGCAGTTCACAAATTTAACTCCTACCAAAGGAGACGCATTGTAATATCTGTCTGGCTGTGATAGAAAAGTAAGGGCCAATATGCAATGGTGGTTTCCTATAAACATTTAAACTTGTCCTTGGTGTGTGACAAATGTATTTGAAAACACTACATTAAATGACAGTCGAATGCCTAATGCAGTTATTCTGACCACGACATAAGTGTGGTTGTGATGTACGTATAAACTATGAAAGACAAGGTTCTAGTTCTAGTTATGAAAGGCAAAGTTGAGGAAATATTCAAGAATCATACATGTCTCTTCCCTTGTGTTCATCGGTTCATTGCGAAGGGCATTTTCACGGTACCTAAACCAACTTTGCCCATTGAAAGATTTGTCATAGTATGCTCGATCAACCGCGCGCCAAGCTTCCAGGAAAAGCAAGTTTTCCTCTGTAAGCGCCGATGCTTGGATCAACCAACAACCAATCACACAAAGGCGTCAGCAGACATAAGAAAGAACGCGGAGAGATGATAAAAAGCCACATGGTTGTACTAGTACTAATGCTGGAACACTTACACGAAGGTGCTGTATAAGAAGCTGCCGAGATGGACATGACAAGCACCACCCCTAGAACCACGCGTCCGAAACCAGCAGACTTGAAGTGCCTGGATGCCGGCGCGTTCATGGCCTTGTAGCACCGGCTGAGGTTGCCGTGCAAGGTGAGCATCAGTGACGAGTAACGAGATAGCATTCTCCTTATTGGCCGCGTCAATCTGGACACGGATGGTCCACTCGCCAAACACTCGGTGGATCCCCTGCAGCATTGCTTCGTTCGGGAGAAACGGCAGGCTACAGCCCGCAGTGGTGGGCGGGGCAGGGGTTCCCATATCGATATGATTGCTACCTGAGGTTCAGTCAGCAATGGTTCAAAACGATGGTTACGAATTGCAGCATCGGCACGGACACAGTAGAAGCAATCAACACTCAAAAGGAGGTCAGCAGCAGCAGCAGCAGCACGCTCTACTCGCTAGCTAGCCCGTCACCCAGAAAAAAAAAACACGAACCCAACCCGCACGCCGCACCGCCACGCGCTAGTCGCTTGCTGTCTCCCTGAACCCAATTGATTTGTTGAAGTATAGTAACAATCTAGAGCTTGAGACAAGGAAGTAAGGAAGAATGGGTGGCAGAGACAGCAAGCGGGTTGTGATCACCGTGTGAAGGCGGCGAAGGGACGCCCGCGACGGCGAGGCGGAGGACGCGGCGTCGGAGACGAAGAGCGGGCGAGAGCACGTCGCCATCGATCTCCCCCCCTTTTTCGCTCACCCGGCGATGGCTTTTCCAACGGAATGGAGACTGGAGAAGGCGAGGCCTCCCGTTTTCTGGGGTCGCCGCTTTTCCAACGCCCAATTGGAAAAAAAAATTCTGCAAGGAGAGAAGAGGAGCCGAGGAGTGGATAATGGCCGCGGAATTGCCAGGCGCGGAGACCACGAGCTCAACTCCTGGAAGACGACGACGCTGGATTGGGCCCACCACTCTGACGAGGCTGCACTTTTTCCGGGCGGGCTGGGTGGTTGTGGTTGGCTGGGCAGCGGCCACGCCACTCGATAGCGACTTTCGTATGTGGGCCGGGCCAATCAAGTGGCAACTATTGGGTTAGGCCGTATCTGTCCGAGGCCCACTTATCTGACTGACCTCGCTTCGTCGTCTAAACGAACCTAACAATTGCTGAACGAGACACCCACCCGCCCCTCGTCAGCCAGCCTCTCCCACCCGCCGCCATGGACGCCGGCGACGCCTCGACCTCGCTTGCCCTCACAGCGGTGGAGCCGTCACCGCAGAGCCCTACAAGGAGGAGCAAGAGGCCAGCGAACCCGCCGAAGCGCTTCGTGCACACCCCGATCCCGCCCTCCATCCTCTCCGACCCGACCCTGGCGGCGGCCGCCACGTCCCTCCTCCCGGCCAACTACAGCTTCGAGCTCCCCAAGACGGCGCACCGCATACGGTCCGCGGGCGCCCGCCGCGTGGCGCTGCAGCTCCCGGAGGGCCTGCTCCTCTTCGCGCTGCCGCTCTCGCACCTCCTCGCGCCCTACCTCGAGCCTGACCCCGCCAACGACGTCCTCGTCCTCGCCGACGCCACCTACGGGGCCTGCTGCCTCGCCGACCGCCCCGCCACGGCGCTCGCCGCCGACCTCCTCGTCCACTACGGCCACTCCTGCCTCGTCCCCGTCACGTCATCCCTCCTCCCGGTGCTCTATGTCTTCGTCGAGATCCGCGTCGACGCCGCACGCCTCGCCGCCGCCGTCCGCAACGCATTCCCGGACCCCACCGCCGCGCCCCGCCTCGCCATCGCCGGGACCGTGCAGTTCATCGCCGCGGTGCACGCCGCGCGCGAGATGCTCACGAGAGAGGGGTACCGCGACATCGTCGTGCCGCAGGCGAAGCCGCTCTCCGCCGGTGAGATTCTGGGGTGCACCGCCCCGACGCTCAAGAAGTCAGAGGAGGTGGGGGCGGTGGTGTTCGTCGCCGACGGGAGGTTCCACCTGGAGGCGTTTATGATCGCCAATCCCGCGGTGAAGGCCTACCGTTTCGACCCGTTTCTCGGGGTTCTCGTGCTGGAGGAGTATGACCATGTTGGCATGAAGCAGGCAAGGAAAGCGGCGGTGCTGGCGGCAAGGAAGGCCAAGAGCTGGGGAGTCATACTCGGTACGCTGGGGAGGCAGGGGAGCACGAAAGTTCTCGACAGGGTGGTGGAGCATCTGGAGGAGAAAGAGTTGGAGCACACGGTGGTGCTCATGTCGGAGCTTTCCCCAGCGAGGATGGAGCTATTCGGAGACTCGATTGATGCCTGGGTGCAAATTGCTTGTCCACGCTTGTCCATTGATTGGGGGGAGGGTTTCAAGAAGCCAGTGCTGACAACCTTCGAGTTTGATGTAGCACTGGGCTATGTCCCTGGGTGGTGGGAGAAGGGGAGTATGGAATGTGGTAGTGGGTGCTGTTCAGGATCAGGAACTTGTGGAAACTGCAACTGCAGTGGTGGGGATTTTGGTGGTGACTACCCGATGGATTACTATTCGCAAGATGGAGGTGATTGGAATAGCTGCTACATGAAGAAGAAGCCATCTACTGGCGAGAGGAAATTGCGGATTAGGATTGGTAAGCACTCAAATTCTTAACACTTCATACAGTCTCCAACTGCCTTTTGACTTGTTCTTATCATACAGTCTCCAATTGAAAAGATCATTTCGTTGCACTTATTGTTGGTTAAGTGATTAATATTTGCATATGTTCAAACAATTTACTGTAAAGTTACAAATGCTTGCATCTTGCTGTTGAACTGACCTAGTAGCTTATTTTAATTGGTCAACATTAATCAACATTTCTACAAACTCTGGCATCACCGAATCATACTTATATGACCCAATATGTTACTTCCAACGAGGTTATCTATAAATTTACTACTCCGCGGTTAGACTTAATATTAAGATGCATGGGGAGTGCTTTATAGCCTCAAGAACAGAAAAACTGAGCATTACGGACGCTTTCAAATGTTGCACAAATGTGTAGTTTTCTGTTGTTTCATGTTTCAGCCTCTCATCCTAGTTATGTATGACCGTGACTCTACAGAAGTGTGTTAGGTCAGTGGCAGGGAGAACTGGAGAAGTTTCATTTTAGTCTAGTATCACAGAAGACTGTAACCCTAGTTATGTATATGATGATGTTTAGTTTGAGGGATCACCCCATTTAGAAATGGGTATTCCTAATTATTAAGTTAACCATGTGCTAGTGGGATATGGGGTGGTAATGGATCAACCTATTCCATTCCTGAAGCCAAACAAAATTGTTAGTGAAAGGTGCCTTGTACCAAACACCTCTGTAGTGCTCTGCAAACTGGACTGTGATGCAAATGTCCTGGTTTAATTGTGAGGTCATCGTTTCATGGTTATACATAGGTAGAAATAGCGTTGTTTTGGCCCCATTTTTCTGGTGCTTATGTCTTTTGCAATTCTAACTAGCAGGCAACGGAGTTCAAGCCGAGGGCGCGGGAATCAGGACTGTTGTGACATAGCCAGATGAATAGAGATATTGAGAACAGCTTCATGGCATTTAGAGTAATATTTTACACCAAGGTTTAGTGTGGTTGTACACAACGTTAGTTACTTACCAGAGGCAAATCTTGTGACAGTGTATCTGTATCATTGTACTCCACCCTTCATCATATACTATCGTACAATCTCTCATGGTAAAATCTTCCCTGATCGTTTTTTAGATGTGGCCAACCGTGTTTTACATGTCTCATTTGGGCTAAGCTAGATAAAACGAGCAATGCTTTATACATTGGGCTAAGAGCATCTTCAACAGATAAGTAACTTATTATCGCATCTGCAATATAAAGGATTGTGGTTGCTCTAACACATTACTCATACAGTCATCCATGGACTCAAAACCAGCCCCCCTCAAATGTAGGAGATCTCCACTTTATCCCTTCCTCAAATGTTGGAGATGTAGCACACAGGAGTAACCAGCATCAGCCATCCAACACAACATATTATTATAACAGTGGGTTTCTCAGAGTGTTTCCAGGCCAAACGGGGCATTTTAAGAGTTCTAGTTCCAAACACAGATCTGGCATATCCCGACATATATGCAAACTGTTATACTTAGGAATTTCAAATTTGCATTGACAGCACGCAGCGCAGGCAGCCACCTTCGTGGAGCAGGTGGAAGGCGTCGTTGATGTCGGCCAGGTTCATGTTGTGGGTAATGTACTCGTCCACCTTAATTTCCTGCGGACAACACAAATTTTGGTTGAGCGGAGAACAAAAATTCCACCCAACACTTGATTTGGCAAGTGTAAATGATAGCGCAGTACCTTGTTCATGTACTTATCAACAAGCCATGGGACCTGGGTTCGGCTCTTGAAGCCACCGAAAGCTGTTCCCTTCCAGACACGGCCAGTCACGAGCTGGAATGGCCGTGTGGCAATCTCCTGGCCAGAAGCAGCGACACCAACGATGACAGATGTTCCCCAGCCCTACAGGTGTGCACCCCAAATTTGAATCAGTGAAAGGGAAAGATATAGTACTTTCAAATGTCTGAATAGACAAGACACAATTCAGACATAAGCAGCAACACCCAGATATTGCAATGGGAATGCTTACCTTGTGGCAGCATTCCAGTGCAGCCCTCATAACTGAAACATTTCCAATGCATTCAAAACTGTAATCCACGCCACCATCTGTAAGATCAACTAAGACCTGCTGTATCGGTCTGTCATGGTCTTTTGGGTTAACAAATTCTGTAACTCCAAAGTTCTTTGCTGCAAACAGAGAGACAAAGATTAGAGGAATATATGTTTTGTAGGTATATACAACAGATGGAATAATGAGTACATGGTTTATTATAAATGATAACTCAACCAGCACAAGTAACTGCACATCCTGTACCAAAAGGCAATTTGGACTACGAAGCTACTCAAACTGGATTACTTGTATCAAGTTTGTACATTTGCACTCATGGATTGTTTTGGGAATTGACAATATCACCAAAATGGACCTTTGACCATTGGGAATACATTAACATGAGGTAAGGAAAATCAGGCTCAGGAAATTCAGAACTCACAAGTGACTGAGATTCAGTAACTACAGTTGTTGCATCAAAGTTTCCCTGCACTTCATAAACAATATGCTTTTGGAGCTTCTATTAGCTGGGGTGGTAGTTATACTGCTTACATGGTAGAAATTATTAGGTTTAGCCCTATAAAACATAACTTTGGAGATTTTCTGTCACACAATAGATAAAGGTGGGCACTTGTCACAAAAGCAAGAGAACAGTAGTCTCAATTTATTAACAGGTTCCATAACTTGCACAAAAGAATGGACACTTTCATTGCAATGGAAACAAAATAAATTGGAATTTGTCCATTTCAGAAGCTGATAAACAAAAAACAACGGAAGAGAATAAATGGTCGATGAACATAATTGCAAAGATATAAACCATACCAACGTCAAACTTTTTATTGTCAAGGTCAATGCCAATAATTCGAGAAGCACCAGCAGCTTTTGCACCCTCAGCAACCTAAAAGAGAAACTCAGAAGTCAAAATCCTATTCACTCATGTTTCTGAGTGACCTAATAAAAGAAACTTACTGCAAGTCCAACTGTGCCAAGGCCAAAAACAGCAACAACAGAGCCAGCTTCAACCTTTGCAGTATTCCAAACTGCTCCAAGACCTGGATGATTGTACTTTGTTAGATGTATGAACAAACTAAATATTTAGAGGATAATGAGAAAATATGTATAAGTGCCAAGCTGCTAAACATGTTGTCAGTATTTCAATCAGTGTAGCAATAGCAGCATATGGTTATTCATAATTAACTCATTTCCAGAATAAAAATAGGGATTTGCGTCATCAGACAGAAATGGCGTGCAAGTTTCTGCATGAGATCAAACCCAATAACTTTTTGCTATTTGCATAGATCCTAAACAGTTGTAAGAACATCTTGGTGATTCAGTATGTTAAGAAAACATTGGTGCTAACTATTGCAGTTTAGGCACAAACAATGAGGAAAAGAATTTGGTAGTGATACAAGTATACAGCAATACACTGAGGATAAATATATAAGTATCACATGCAAAGTTACTTAGCAACAAGACACACTGCCACACAACAGTCTGTATGACAGGATAACTGTCCTGAGGATAAAGGAATTCTCAAAACAATGCAATGTGTGAGCGGACAAATATGTAGCCTCAATTAGCAATTTATATCTTAAATCCTAAATATAAAAGCCAGTAAACATATATGAAAAGAACATACCAGTAGGAACACCACAACCGAGCAGGCAGACTTTATCTAGAGGTGCCTGTGGGTTGATCTTTGCAACACTGACATCATGCACAACAGTGTACTGGCTGAATGTTGATGTCCCCATGAAATGGTAAATGGGCTTTCCATTTAAAGAGAACCTGCTCTTCATATCATTCATCATGACACCTACACCAGTGGCACTACGAACCTTACCACAGAGATTGGTCTTTCCGCTCTTGCAAAACTTGCACTCTTTGCATTCTGCTTGGTAACAAGGAATGACATGATCCCCAGGCTGCACATCAGTTACTCCTTCGCCGACACTTTCAACAACCCTATTAACACAAGCAAAGAAAATTTGTCCATCACAGCCCAACAATGAATTACTTCGTGTATGAAACCAAAGCAAATATATATGATTATTACCCGGCAGCTTCATGGCCAAGAATGCAAGGAAATAGACCCTCAGGATCCTGCATAGAAAATGGAAGTATCAATATCGTTCTAGCGTTCTGCCAGGACCACATGGTCAACTAGGTGTGTTTGGTTTAAGGAATCAAATCATTCTAGATGAGCTGGTGAATCATGAGTCCATCCATCAAATTTGGTGGACTGATTCCATTCCTCGCACTAGTACTAAACTACTAATTATTAGCCTGTAAGGAATGATGTGATGATGCATCAACCCATTCCTCAAACAAAACACCCTATAAATAAATACCTGCAACTGCACAGCATACGTCTAACTAACAATACCAAGTTTCAGAAATATTCTTAGGTTACTGCCAATGACACCAACCGCGGTTAGAAAGGGGAAGTAGGAAAAAATTGTTACAGTAGCCATCAAATCCTCGTATTTGTTTAGGAACATTATGTTTATCAAGCAGTCTATAACTTCTAGGAACATAGCCACAAGATGAAGTGACAAAATACGAATAATGCCAAATTACATCAGAACAGCGACTGTCCATCAGAGTCAGGATTGCCATTTGCCACTATGGCTACTACACCCATGTGAGTGATCGATTCATAAAATTCCAAGAACCCTAGATTGGAAGAAAAACACAAGCGAGCATGAGTGAGTTTGAGGAACAAGACAATACCTTGCCACTCCAGGTGTAGTGGTCGGTGTGGCAGAGCGCGGTGAAGAGGATCTTGACGCGGACCTCGCCGGCCTGCGGCGGCGCCACCTGCACGTCCTCGATCACAAGCGGCTTGTTCGGTTCGTACGCCACCGCCGCTGCACGCACGCACAGGCCAGCCATGAACCCCCCACGCCAGATCAAATCGAACGTCGTACGAATAACAATAGACACCAGGAAACTACTGACTGCTACCACCGATTAGAGCAGACAAGATCAAGCAGGTTACCTTTGCAGGTGATGACCTGGCCTTGGGTGGAGGAAGCCATTGCTTCCGGGGGGAGTAGCCGAATAGGGGTTTGGGTGGTGGATGCGATGGAGATGCAGTGGAGGATGCGGCTGTGAGCCTGTGAGGTCCCCGGGGATATAGGGGAGCAGCCGCAAGAGCCTCGAGCAGTGGAGGATGAACTGGGCTGGGCCCGCTCTGGACCTGGGCTTCCCAAATTATTGGGATATGGCCACCTTGGCAGATCAGTCCGAGATTCGATAGAGAATTTCTTTGTTTTTTTTTCCAGTAGTGTAAAAAAGAAAGAGATTTACGCGGAACATAATTAAAGATACGTGGTACTGATCTTTGGGTTTTTAAAAAAGATACTGACAACTCTTGTTTCCTGCGTGGTCTCTTGTTTTTGAGCTTGCATAGGATATATCATGCTCTTCCTCGCTAAAAACTACGCAGAATGTATCATGCTGTTATTCATTCATTCATTATGATTATGATGGTAAAAATAAAGATTTACAATTTTGAGTCACTGCAAGAGGGTATTGTTACAACATCGTCGATTCCTAAAGAAATCGATGTAGTAGTACCACATTCTGATAGCACAATTTTGATACAAGCACTCAAAGCAGTTCTCGGTCGACTTCAGCACTTTCTGGTAAGACCAAGCTGACTTCCATGTTAGCTTCAAGATCTTCACCGATTATTCGTAATCACAGACACCTGGCTCTATATTTTTGTATAAATACACTGATACATGGTTCCAATGTCAAAAGCTCACATGCCAAATCGCTATGAACGCTTGCCTTGTTGGAGCAAAGAAAGGCATGGCATGACCGCATGAGGTCCACAACTTCAGCAAGTGTCTGTCAGTTACTCCGAATTGTTCTCAGAGTTTATCTGTTGGGCTAGCAACAGCAACCCAAAAGCTGCGAATAAGGACAGACCGGTAGATGTGTAGCCAAGAACAAGCAGTGCGGTCTTGAGCGACTGTGTTTTGGAAGAAAAGGGTATGGGAGAAGTTAGCTGGAAGGTCGAATAGAACTCACAAGTTGACTGAACTTTGTAATATTCAGTTTAGCTATGTTTTATTACCTTGGCCACCTGCGATGCATTGTCATTTGTGTATTGCGCTGTACTGTCAGGAACATTTTGCACGCCTTGTGCTAGTTGCCATGAGATGAATCTTGATCAAGAAACAAGTGTCAGATTAGATGTATTTACTTCCTAATATTATTACAGATGCAGTAAACCAGCTAGTACGACATTCCATTGATAATGCAAAATCACAAGTTGACCAGGGTTTGAACCTTGTTTCCACACCAGTCGCAAGGGGCACAATTCTATTTCTACCCTCTACCCGTGACAAGAAAATAGAAATAAAATTTGTAGTATCGTGTGTCTCTACAATCAAGGGCACCGCTAGGTTATCCATTTGATAAATGGTGTTAACTAGTTGCAAACAACTTAGGATAATCTTTCGACGACAAATCACGTATCATGTTGGCATAACCTATGTAGCCACGTGAAGTGAAGCATCAACATCATACCAAGCATCCTATTATAATTCCATATTGTATCCACATGTATACTTGAGAATTGACCAATATCAATCTACTGAAATCAAAATTATACTTTAAGAATAAGAAATTTTGCGGTGTTCTGAATGTTACCCGAAAATTGCTGCTACTGCAGCACCGATATTGGCACTTCCAGCAGTCACTTCAAACTCAAGTTTTCCAAACTGGCAGGAGCAAAGGATGAGATTTTAACAATGTTCACAATTCACATAATGTTCATTGAAGTGGTTAGAAGCTATTACCTTAAGTCTCCTTTTTTCTTTCATAGCCTGAACATCAGATTGAACCACTGGGCGTTTTGACAGTAGCTTACCATTCTTGATCATTGTTTCAGCAATCTACAGAAGTACTACAAAAGCATGTCACATTTGCACATGCCCTGTGGTTTAATCTCTAGACAATAATCGATACAAGGTAAGTTATCAATGACACACAGAAAAAAAATGCCTTGCTGTTAGTAGTGATTTGTCATGCTGGAATCCCTTCTTTTTTTAAAAAAAAAAGGTTTTATGTGGAACCATTCTTTTAGCAAAACTATGGCAGGCGATTGCCGAGCTGAACTTTATATATACCATATGCCAAGGTCAGAGCATACAAGATTTGTAAAAGGAATAAGGTCAATAGCCAGGAATAAGGTTGACAGCAACTAATATCTGGATGGTTAGAGTGAACAAGTAGCTAACCTTCTTGAATTCTCCCTGGCCATACTGCTCCATTGACTGAAACCTCCTTCCAGCTGACACCAGCCGCTTGCCAAATGCTACACTACGTAAAGCAAGCAAACAGCAAGGGACGCAACTTAATCAATCGAGGACTGAATGTTGACAAGTGACGATATCATATGGATGCAATGCAGTTCATGCCTGATTTGGCGCTGCGTGTCAGGTAGGGCTCCATCGACGGCAGCTGCTTGGCGATGCCATTTGATGTTGACGTATCAGCTAACTCCCATGCTTTCGCCAGGTTCAGGAGCAGATCACCCACTTCTTTGCCACACTAGTATGTCTCATCAAAGAAGTGTGCATTGTATTGTAAGCACGAAACCTGTAGCATAGGAGTATCCAATTGCTGAATGCTGAGTTCTTTGGTGCCTACCTCATCAAGAACTGGCCCATTGGAGAGATCAAACGCGGCATCATTGAGCTTCAAGGAAGGAAAAACAAGTGCTGTCATGACACAATATATTTTCCTACTAGAGAGTAGAATGTCAGCGTGGGTGCTACGTGATGCATACTGCTTACTGAAGTACTACATCTCCACTACAGCATAAACGCATAAATTCTGAATGGGATTTTCCACTTTGCTAACAAATGTGGGAACAAGCAGAGCAGGCGGATGTAAAGAAAAAACGATGAGCCACTTACGTCGAGGCGAAGGTCGCGCGGGAGCTGAGCGAGGAACTTGGGCGGAAGAACCAAGCAATCCTGCAACCAACCAACCAAATTAACACCCGCACGGCACGGAAACAGTTTTCAAAAGCTAGGAATCAGATAGCGGCGTAGACTAGACAATGGAGGAAGCACGTCGTCTTACTGCGAGCTCCTGGAGGAGCGGCAGGACAGGCTCCTCCTCCTCGGGGCTGTCGCCGCCGCCGGCGGGAGAGGAGGAGGTGGAGGCGACGGGCTTGGGGGAGTCGGAAGACACAGCGCGCGCGGAAGGTGAAGACCTAAGCCTCCCGAGACGGAACCGGGAGGGCCCGGACGCCGCGGCGCCGGCGGGGAGGAGCGCCGCGAGGAGTGGGCGGAGGAGGACAGTCGTGGCCATTCGCGGCAGTGTGTGTTAGGTTGTGTTTCCTGTTGGTATTTTCGGAAGGAAAAAAAAACGAACGGAATAGTGTGGGTGTGGCCGTTCCGGTTGGGCCCACGCTATCTCTTCGCTTCCAATGGAAGCTCCCGGCCGTCGTCTCGTCGTCGACAAAACGGATCGCACATTCGCACACATGACAAAACGAACTTTTTTTTATTTGCCCAAATCCACACTCTAATTGTTACTCATTTACATTTACACCAAAAACGTCGTCATCAACAAATTACAGGCTCAGAGCATCTCCAATAATTTATTATTTCTCACTTATCAAATCTTATGTTTTAACAAGTTGCTATAATAATTTATCAAGTTGAAAAGAGGTCATATTCAACAATTTGCTATTTCTCACTTGCCAAATAAAAAAAAGAAGATTAAAAATGAAGAAAACTTGCATGCGGAAAACCGAACGAAGGACTCGCGGGCGAGAGGATGGCAAGCCGATACGTGCTCACAAAAATGACAAATTGATGCAATCTTTTGGCAAACGTGTAAAATTGACAAGTCCAATTGACAAACTGTTGAAGAGTGTTTTTTGATTGATTTATCAAATTTTAAAGGATAACAAGTAATTTAGCAAACTGTTGGAGATGCTCTTACAGCACAGGCAGCACCAACAACGAAGCACGAACAGCCCAAACGATTCCCGGGCCAAAAACTACTACAAGGCCCAGCAAGCACTAAGCTTCGGGCTTGAGGATGCCATTGACCACGGACAGGCCCACTACGACCCCGAGCGCCTCGGCGCCGGCGACCACGGCGGCCTGCAGCAGCCCGTCCGCGGCGATCTCCGCGCCGGCCACCAGCTGCAGGCCCTCGCCCGCCTCCTTCTCCGCCACCACCACCGCCTCCTTCACGGCGTCCCCGCCCAACGCCGCGGCCTCCGCCGCCGCCTCCTCCACCTCCCGCACCGCCTCGACCGCCGCCTCCTCCGCGCGCTCCAGCTTCTTGCGGATTCCGAAGAGCCCAATACCCGCGGCGCTCGCTGCGGGAGTCGATGCCGCTGGAACCGCCGCGGATAGCAGGAGCAGGGCCGCCGAGCGACGGTCGAGCCGCGTGGTGGAGATGGAGGCGCAGGCGGTGACCACGCTCCCGCGGCGGCGAGTTGGCGGGGCGACGTGGAGGCGGATGCTGCTGCTGCCGGCGATGGAGACTGCCATGGTGGGTGGTCTGGTCTGGTGGTCGCTCAGGCCGTGGGGACTAGGTAGGTGGCGAGTGGCGCGGAGGTTGCCTGGTGCAGGATGTGGTGTGGTGGTTGTTGGCGGGTGCCAACGAGATCCATCCGGACATGTCACACGCAGACGCAGACGAAGCAGCACATGTGGTCTCTTTGTGACCTCACCAAAAATCTCTCTCACTCTCTCTGTCTATCTACGGCTGCCGTTAAATTCCATCGAAATCGAATTCGTTGGCTTGAATAGACTGCAAATCTTTTCTATTTCGATTTTCTTGACAGTTCACTGAAACTGGAAGAAATCTGGCCCTAGTCCGGATACAGTCAACGTAGACAGGGGCGGCCTAGGATTTGAATGATGGACATTCAAATTTTTAAGTGCAAAAGAAAATAGAGTTTTTCTTTTGTAGGGCAGAAATAGTGGGTACTCAACTGAAAAACTAAGTGGAAACCAAACACACCCTTAAATGGAGAGATAGTATCTGTCAGTATTTCGATAATCATTTGTATTGCTTTTTTAGGAAAATAATCATTTGTGTTGTATACTGCTGTTGCTTTCAGACTTGAGTGAGTCTATCAACTCTTTCAGCAACAGCAGCTTCAAATGTACATGGACATGGATCCAAGTCCAACCAAATTAATGTCCACTGATCAGAGGAGCCAGCACCCTAAAACCGTCAGAATCACAATTCACAATGTATGGACCGTTTTTGCTAAATACACGCCATATGGCAACAAAACCTTCATTCTATTCTAGATCAGAAAGGCTTCCATTTTCTGTAGGTACCCTGCTCCTCGGATCTGCTCCGGACGAGTAATCGCCGCCGTCTTGATTGCATTGCATTTCAAGCAAGGAGGCACCCATCACATATCAGTTGCAACTTCCTCTCCATCTGAACTCTGTTACTTCTTTCCGAGGGCCATGTTGACCCTGATCTCCCTACCTTCCATTTCCTGCATTGTGCATATTAGTAGAATTCTGCAGACTCGATCATTATCGAACGCACCATTTGAACAAAGTAAACCTTGTTCAGTCAACAGAAACAAGGGGCAGTCCTTTTTGAATGCTATGGTGAGCCATACAAATCTGTAGTAACTAGGAAGCAAACATATTTCAGCACAGCACATTTGTCTGAAACCAATCCTATTTTCGTGTTTCAGTAGCATCATTAGTGGGTGCATCTGAACCATGTGTTTAATCAGTCAGCAGGATTGGAAAAAAAAACTATTTGTTTCAGAGATAGCCAGCCGTGTGCAAATTTGTTCACACATCTCGTATCGTGCGTACGTACCATTCCGTTGAGCGACGAAATAGCCTCATCCATCTCCTCCTTGGTGGAGTAGCAGACGAAGCCGTAGCCCCGGGAACGGCCGGTCTCGCCGTCGAAGAGCACCCTCGCGCCGACCACGTTGCCGCAGCGACCGAACGCCTCCGTCAGCATCTCCGACGTGACCGTCCACGACAGGTTGCCGACGAAAAGCTTGTGCTCCGTCTCCGGGTACAGCGGCAGCTTCGGCTTCGGCTGGTCGGCGAAGTTCACCTTCATTGTCCGGCCACCGTACAGCTGCCCGGCCGGAGAGACGAGAGATCGATGGAAAGAAACCCGTCGTCAGATCGAGTGCAAACAAACGCAGTAGAGCTGACAACTGACATCGGCACTGTACTTACGCTGCCGTCGAGGTTCTTGATGATCAGCTCGCAGTCCTGAACCGTGGTCATTGTCACGAAGGCGAACCCTCGACTTCTTCCCGTGGTACGGTCGTACAGCACCTGATGAACATGGAAGTTTTAAGATCTGAATGTGTCAACCAAAATCTTGGGCGATCTGAATTAATGTGTCACGAATGCTGTACTTGTTTGTTCCAGTACTAGTAGAAACAAGGAACAATGGTGTTCAGACAAGAATCTTGGCGATGTGAGTTTTGAATTGGATAAGTAAATAAATGGCATTGTAAGAATAACTCTGAAGGCTTTACCTTTACAGTAGAAATATATAATTCGGCGACTTTCAGCTTATTCTCTCACGTGACACTATTCTTATGTACCAGCCGAACGTACAGAGAGCACAAATTTTCGCATTTGAGGGAACACTGCAGCACGTACGTACCTCGACCATCTCCGGGCTGGCGTACTCCTGCACAACGCCGGCAAGCTGCGCGCTGTCGCAGTTGTACGGAAGGTTCCCGAAGTAGAGCTTGGTGGTGGTGGTGGCCACCGACGGGCCGCTGTCGTCCGAGCTAGCCTCGACGTCGACGGTTCCACCTTCCTCCTGCCCTTCTTCGTCTTGCTCTTGCAACTGTCCCTCTCGCTCCGCGAACTCCTCGACAGCCATGGCCGCCGCGGCCTCCTCCTGTGACGCCATCGCGGTGACCGCGAGCGCGCGGCGCCGATGCACGGGAACCGCGGGCGCGGCGACGAGCCGGTGGTGCGCGCGCGCCGGGCGCTGATGAAACACTGATGACGACGCCGCGTGATGGAGCTGCAGCTGGAGCTGCGCCCCGGCGGCATCTGCCAGAAGGCGCAGCGCCGCGGCGGTGTAGAGGCAGGAGCTGGCCATGGTTCCCGCGAGGCGGAGCAGCTGGCGCCTTGCGGTGGCGGTGTGCTTGTGATGTGGAGGGGCGCGAGGCCAGCCAGTGCCAGTGGGAGGGGATAAGTGGCGGGGTTAACGTGAGCCGTTGACACGTGCGCCCGTTTGTGTGCTTCTTAAATATACTATTTTCACATTTTTTTTTGGAAGGTTACAAGATCAAATCACGGACACAAACCGGAATGACATACCACATCTCCATAGTAATCCTAGTAACAGTGGCGGAGCCAGAAGCTCTCATGAATCTGGACGATACTTATTATGTAAAAATATTTAGCTATAAAATTACAAATTATATTTAGATATAAAGAAAAATCCTTTTAAATTTTGGCGAGGAGCCTGGTGGACCACCCGGGGTGGCCAGGTGGTGGCTCCGCCACTGCCTCGTAATATATGTTAAAAATATACAATATGTATATCCTATAGAAATTATCATAATAAACAAAAATATCTAACCAACCCTGAACATCATATAGACTCACGAGCCGAGGAAGGTGAGAGCTGGGTGAGGACAGGAATACGGCCCTAAGACGAGGAGGAAGACGGACATGAACATAGGGAATGTGTCGGAGGAGCAGGAAGAAGGTGAGTGTGCCTTCCACATGCTAATAGCATGGCCGACCATGCATTAGCGGTCTCCTATATTTAAAAGTTATACCCCTACCTAAAGCATCTCCAGTAACAGTCCACAAATAAAAGTCTCTATTTTTTATTTAAAGGCTTTTCCTATTTTGAGGTCTTAAATTTGTTGTTCATACTTCAATAATAACCTTTAAATTAGACCTCTCAAATCCTTTAATAGATACTAATAATTGAGGCCATAGAAAAGCAGAGAGTAAAAAAAAAGTAGGGGGTAAGTAGAGGGTAAGTAGGGGGTCAATAGATATAGAGGGTGATGAGAGAAAAGTAGAGGAGCCAATAAGAATAGGGATATAGTAGGAGGCCTGCTGAAATTGATTTTTTTTACTCCCACTACTCAAAACTAAAGTAAAGAGTCAAGTAGAGACTATTGTTGGAGATGCTCTTAAAAAATATCTCAATTAAATCTAAGTTTTTAGTTTTATAATTGTTTAAACTAATTAATTACCTAAGAAAATAAAAAAGAAAAATAATTTTACAGACCTTTTCTTTTCTACTTAAGCCTTTCATAGTGTGTGCTCCAAATGATGCCTAGAACGAAGACCGAAGAGAGATGATTGGGGCATCATTCCGCACACTATGCGTGGCGATGCCAATTTCATAGTGATGTGTACAATTTGTGAAGAGGCGTCGGTATGTAGAAAAAACATTCCAGGAATTTTAGAGAGTCAAAATTTTTTAACCAATAATTATAGAAAAAACTATAAAAAATTATTATATCAAATAAACATATTATAAAAATATAATTAATAACAAATCTAATGATACTTATTTGATATCATAAATATTACTCCCTCCGTCCCTAAAGAATCAATTCCTAAACTTTTTTAACTTTAACTAATTTTATAAAAAAAATATAGGTAAAGACTTCTTTTCCTCCGTGCGTGCTTTGGTCCAGCATCACGCACGCTTCCTCTGCGGTCGATGGACCATCCAACGGTCGATGGCCCACACCTGCCTGCTCCCACCGCACACCTACCCGAATCATTTCGACATCTGCACTTGACAGCGCTTCTTCTACCTCCCACCCGCGCGTGCTCTCTCTTCTCTTCCTCGGCGTCCGGCGAGGTCTTCCCCTGCGTCGAGCGTGCTCCCTTCTCCCTGATGCGGCTCCTTTCCTCTCTCCGGTGAGCAGGAAGGTTGTGGCGAGCTCCTTAGGGTTCCGGTGTGGCGTCCACGGCAGATCTGGCGGCGAGTGCCTGACCTGGGAGAGGCGGCTCCCCTCCGCTCGGCAGCACGGTGTGCTGGCCACCGTGGCCCGCCCTCGCTTTCGTCCTCCCCCGCACGACCTCCTGCAGGCACTACGTGGGGACACACCGCGGCGGCGCGTTCGTCTAGGGTTTGGCCCTTTGCTCGTCGCCGGCGGCCGCGACTCACCTCGTCGACCGGATCTGCCGGTACCTCACTTTTTTCCTCCTCCTGCTCCTTCTCATGGCTCCTCCCGTAGATCCTTTCTCCCTTCATCTTCCTCTTTGATTTGCTAGCGCTGTCTCCCCGCTGCTATGGCCCTTGGCTGCAGAGGCCCTGCACCAGCACCTCCTGCGCGCTGGCCGCCGGCCGCGGCAGCCCCCGCACGGGCACCCCTATGGCGCAGCGGCTTAGCCAGGCCTCGACTGCGGTTGTACCTGCACAGGGGCGCCCCATGGCGTGGATGCCAGTTCCGCACTGCCACTGGCTGGTTTGGCCCTACAAAGGTTCTGTACTCTCTCTGAAGTTACCTCTACAGGTGTGGGTGGCCATTTCGATTGAACTTCTTTGTGTGATTTTGGATTCCGATTCATATGCATGAGACGATACTGCACATATTGCGCCTATCCTTATTACTGGTTACCATCTTACAGCCTAGGAAGACACATACACTGAGTATTGTTATCACCACATCTATTTAACATATATGGATCATAGTTTTTCAAATTTGATATATCACAGTAGCCGCTCTTCTTGAAAAAGGGTTGGGATATGCACACCATTGATTCTTTATTTAGCATAAATATTTGCAGATCTCACTGCTGGCGTTGATATTCAGTCACTGGTTCCTATGTAAGTCCCCGAGGCAAGGACAAGCTGTGCCTTTAAAGAAGTGTCATAAAGGATATGTGCTATTTGACATTTCTTAAAAAGAGCTCTCGGTACTTGCTGACTGCATTGCATCTTCATAGTGGTTTATTTTTTTAGATAGACATATGGGGAAAAATGCCATTCACATATTTTTCCAAGGACACAGAGCTCAAAATAACCCTATGCCCCATGGGGTGCACAAGCTAAGGATTTCAACACTGATAGTGTTAGTTGGCTACTTACAAAAAAACTGCAAGTGGGTCACTTTTCACAAATATAGCAGCTTTATACACTGTCTCTAGCCTATATATAACAATGGACCCTCGAAAAAGGGCTGCCACTTGGTTAACATCTTTGGACAACAATTCTAATATGTATTTTTTATGTCCTTACTATCACCACAGCTTTGGATGCCCCTATTTAAGTACTACTAAGCTTCGTACCTCAGAAACAACAGACTATCTGAATGCTTATGCAGATGTTCCATGAACATTGTAGATGTGCATGATTCAGAAGCAAATCAGACGGCGGCCTGCGAGGTTCAGCCTTGATGCTCCAATTTTCCTTCTTTATTTTTCTAATTTTGCTCTACCTCTCTCACTTAACCCAAAACTGATTTGCTTTTGTATTCTAGGGTTTGGACTTCGATTCCTGCTGGGACCAATGATGGTTCATAAATCACAGCCAAGCGCCCTCTTTCTGAAACTTGTGACATTCCTTCTGCTTCAGTTCACCTCCTGTCTTCTTGTATTTTTTCCCCTCATATCTGCTTTAATTTATGGTGCTTTACTAGAACTGGGTTACATGATACAAATAGATTGTAATACTTCTTTGATATGTGTATTTGTAGACCAATTATCTTCCTACCCCAATTTGATTAGGGGTGTTGTGCATTATTTGTCATTAGGGGTCTTCTTCTGCCTCTAGCACAAAAACTGCAATTCCATAATTCTCTGATGCTATGCAGGCCTCATATAAATGTCATTGAACTATTGTACTGCTTCACTATAAGCATACTGCAGAATTGTGGGTATAGTCCATACTTATATTGGTTTCTGATTGTTTGTTTTCCTTTTTTTTGGGAATCTTGATCCTTCTTTCCATGTAGTTCTAGCTTGTTCATTTTATATGCCCAAAACAAGCTAATTGCTTTTTATTTTTCACAGCTTAGTTTTCATTATTGTAGCTTATTTTCACAATGCTAACTGTAATGTGTGGGCTAGGACCATGACAATGCTACTCTTCTACACCTCCAAACAATAATCACAACCGCATGGGCGTGTAGACCAGCTAGCAGCACTCCCTTTCTGCACGTTACCTACGACTGTGTTTAAAAACCACTTGTTCAGCATGAGATTATCTGCTTAAATTACTTTCCAAAGTGGAGTTCAGACAGGTTTATAGCGAGATGCATGGTCAATTTCTCCAATACACCTGCTGCATACTCCTCCAAGGCATGTTCTCTTTGTTTTAAAAAAAGGCATGTTCTCTTGTTTTAGATAGGCCGGGCAGTACACCTACACAGATGTACAGTACACATTACACTCTCTCGTCTCGTCAAATGAAAATGTGTGACGTTGCATCGCTGCGTGGTGCAGTAGATGAGTATAACAATACTGTAGTACTGGATGAGAGCAGAGTGTAGGTGTGGCAGTGGCGCAGTGCCAACTACTACCTCGGCCCTGTCTCCTCACTCGTCACTACAAGCTAATAGCTTAGTTTTCATTGCTTTTTATATCGATTTTCACAGCTTAGTTTTTATTTTTCTCTCCTGTTTCACAGTGCACTACTAATTGCTTAGTCACAGCCTCCCAAGTGATAGCCTACAGCACCACTACAGGTCATGTAGAGTGAACTTTGGGAATACCCTCTTCAGTTTATTTAATATCAATATACTTGCTTTTTAAGAATATATAAATGACCTATTTGGGTAGACATTGTTGCCTAACGAATGAAAATTAAACTGTTGTAGCTATGCTTCTGCTATCTGCATATTTTGTGTACCTACTATCTGTATGTTTGTAGGTTGCAACTTATTTTCTTGAATTTGTTGTTATATCCCTTTGCATGTTTGTACAATTGTAGTTTAATATACCTCTGCCGCTATTAATGTAGATTGTTGGTGCAAGATTGTGCTCTTGAAACTGCTGCATCTCTATGTATCTGCGTCATCTATATTGTAGAACTGAATTATGTGTTGTATTGTGCTACTGGTCTGCTATCCATTTAAATTTCTTTTTTTTTTGTTTCTGCTAATGATATGTCTAAATGCTTGTGGGTTCAAATGGCTATCATATGCACTTGCCAATCTTGTTTTTTTTTTCATGGTGGACCTCCTAAATTTTAAAACAACTTGCATCTATTTCTCCTCATGTTTGAGCTATCAACCTTCATTTCTAGTTATTATCTCACTGTTATTGCTTTATCAACCGCACTGTTTTGCCTAATGTATAACAACATTTTGCTTAATGTCTAACATTATTTTTCCTAACAAATGAAATAAAGCTTAGAAGGTAGCAGCATCAGCTATCCAACAACAGTTGAGTACTGTAGGTAATGTTTTACTATATAATTTTTTAATTTACGTGCAACACTTATTTAGTAGACCAAACTTGATGTGGTTACGTGAAATAAAGTCTTGAAATGTAGCGTGTGCTACTATCTGGTCCTGCAGGCTCTATGGAAGCGGTGGGCGCACATGTTTGCTTTGTTTTGCTTTTGGCCTTTTTGCTAATCTTCTATCTGCTACTCTGCTCCTACAGTGAGCGTCGAGGCTGAACTCTCCAATTCCAGTCCAGAACGTGCCTCTCGGCCTTTGGTACTGCATGCCTCCAAGTAGAAACATGTAGGATCAAATATTCTTATGTAGGAAGAAGCAAGATTTGCAGTACTTTTTTTAAACTGAATTGCTTATGCAAATGTATTGCTTATGCAAATGTATTGAATTGCTTATTCAAATGTACTAAATTGCTTATGCAAATGTACTGAATTGCTTTATCAGTTTATCAGATGTGCTTCTAGCAATAGACCTGATATTAAATGATGCAAAATAACTGAATTGCTTCTAGTAACAGATTTGGTTGGTTCTTTTTTTGTGGCCATTGTGTTGTAAAGAAGCCAATTAATTAGCTGCAGATGATAGTATCTTGAATATTTATATGTAAAGAAGCTAGATGATTTTTAGCAGCTCCCTCTCTGTTTTTGCGTGCTAAGAAAGAAGAGCGAAATAGGGGGAAGAGGGTGGGGGCGTGGGCCAGGAATGCAGCTTTCTTCCTACTGCTAGTTACGCAACTCTTAGCTACTCAGAATGGAAAGTGCAGTTTAGAGGTATTTTTCTATTTTTAGACTGCGTGCTGCAAGGCTATAGCATGCACGTGCGTGCAATAGCCACTTCCAAAAATATAACCACATCTATGACTTGAAATAAGCACCATATAAAAATATATTCTTAAATAAATATAATGATACTAGTTTGATATCATAACTTTTAATATTTTATTCTAAAAATCTGATCAAAGTTCAAAATGTTTGACTTAAGATAAACCTAGAAATCCATGTTTTGACAAACAGAGGAAGTATTATATTATTATATAAGTTTAATTAAACTTGAGATACTTTTATTCTTAAGATTGTCGGATGTCTAGTAATTTGGGATAGAGGTTTTGCGAGGCTATGCGGGAGTTCCATCACATATTTGGTAGGCCTGGAAGGCTGGAAGAGATGGCCATTTTGCATGTGCGGCAACCGTGCTGCTTTTTAGTGGTGGTACTCCATTTTTATTTGGCTTGGCCTTAAGCCACAAGCCAATGCGTGGACTTCCTTATCTATATGCATGATCTTTCTACGCTGCGTGCGACAGATAGATTACGTGTACATGACACGTTGCGAAATTACAGCCTGTTATAATGTTGGCTAATTCATTTAGGCTCCGTTTGGATTTCTGAAATTAAATTTATTTTAATAATCATAAGTTAGAGACATATTAATTAAGCTAATATGATTTTATATAGAGTATAAGTACATATTATTATTCAATATATGAGAGACATACTTATTTGTTGTATTTCTATCATAGGAGGGAGAGTTTAAACAACATGTTATAAGTTACAAATAGAAATATGGAATGATGATCTATATAATCAATTTTTATCTCTCACACTATGAATTTGAGATATGCTTAAATGTGAACTTTAGAAAGTGGTTGTCGGTGTTATGACCCGGGGGTCAAGACCACCGGCTAGTAAATTTGTATATTGCGTACTCCCTCTCCCAGATGTGATGCAAGAAGAACACAAGATTTATCCTGGTTCGGGCACAGAAAGCCCTACGTCCAGCGGGGAGGATGGATTGTATTATCTCGCACCGAAGTGCTCGTACAGGGGGTACAAGCAGATTTACACGGGGGTGCTCAGAGTGAGCCGAGGCCTAGGGCTAGCAGGGCTATCCTAGGTGGTCGGTTGGTTGCTTGAGAGGTTGATCAAGCAACCGGGTGAGTGGTGTAGGCAGGTCAGAGCTGATGTCCGAATGCGAATACCCATGCCCATGCCCCTTCTTCTATCCCAGCGTCCCCTTTTATAGACCAAGGGGAGGTCTGAGAGTACAAAGGTCCTAGACTCTAGAGGCATGGGAGGCGTGTTCGTGGCGCCATGCTGGCGAAGGGACGTCGACCGCTGTAGCGGCGTGGCCTTCCCGTCCTTCCGGTGTTTCAGAGTATGGTGATGGCGGATTGGACGTTGCAGCACGTCATGGCGCAGCAGGGTTGACCTTCTGTAGATGGGTGCGAGTCCTACAGCTGAAGCGGGATAGAGCGGATAGGACGGGTCCCATGCCGGAGTGGTTGGAGACGATGGTCGAGCCCCCTGGTCGAGGGGGGGGGGGGTCGAGGCCAGCGTGACTCTGTCGTATCCCTGAGGACACAGTCGAGGGCCGTCCTGTTCATGACTCAAGGGGGTGCCTCCGGATTCCGTACCTGCAACGTGGCTACAACGACAACGCAGTTGGCGGAGGTCCAGGGCATGAACGGTGAGTTGATGGATTTGACCGTGGTAGTGGGCGCCCATGGCGTTAGGGGGGGCAGGTAAGCGCATTGGATCCCCTTTACCCCATACCGGGAGCAGGTAAGTCGATCGAGCTTCCGTCTCGGGGGTCGTTCGTTCGACCCCCTGTCCGTCATTCGAGGGGTCGAGGCGGCGGCGGAGGGGTCGTTCGTTCGACCCCTGTCCGTCTGTTTTTCTAGTAGTGGGCCGGCCCATGACTGGTTGCTGTCGCCGGTGAGGGAGGCCTTTGTGTGATGGGCCTTTCTCCATTGACTTGAACGGCTGATCAGATTCTGTCTTAAAAATGGTTGCTATGTTGAGCGTTTGTTTATCGCAGGTTTAGGGTACCCCTTACCTTTGTACCCGACAGTAGCCCCCGAGCCTCTATGCGGATAAGAAGAATCCGTATAGAGGCTTTTGCCGATGATCTACAGGGTTAGTCAAAAGCCCGATTCTCCGCGGGGTGCGCGCGAGCGCACCCCGCGGGGGTAGCCCCCGAGGCCCCAAAGGAGTGATTAGGATCTCCTCTGGGGGCTTTGAGGTATATTTTATCGAGAGGATTTAGGATTACCTGGAGTCGTGGCGTCCTATCGAGCGGATCGATTATGTTCGCCAGGCCACGAGAGTTCCACTTCCTGAAAAACAGGGGGTGCTCGAGGGCGGCTGTAGAAACCCTTCCGAGGGCCAGCCTTCGCTCCCTCGAGTGTTAAACTGGAGTCATAGTGCCTTATCGAGGGGTCAACTCTGTCTGCCAGGCTACGAGTGTTTTCGACCCTCTTTCGTCGAGGGGTGCCGCGCGTAGTCTAGCCCTCGAGCCTCGTGTGGCTGGGCTTTCACTACCTCCTAGCGTCCTTCCCACGGATCCTTGCGCTCGGATTGTGGGGCGAAGAGCATCGTGCTATCCTCGTTAGGACGAGCCCCGAAGTCCTCTGTGAGCCTTCGTAAGGACGAACCTCGAAGTCCTCTGCGAGCTGGTAACGGGTATAAATTCAAATGAAATCCAAGTGAGAACTCGTGCCCCCTTCGACGGGGGTCGATAGAAGCCCTGAGGCGTTCTCATTCAAGCAACACCGCGTGGATTACCTAGGTGCCAACTCTGTTCGATGAGAGTCGGTGGCCTGGTGCCTCCCGTCGAAGGGATCCTTGGGCATTCCGTGGTTATGCCTTGGATATGTCCCGGGGGGCCTCGAGAGTTCGTTCTCGAGCTAGGGGCTCGCTCCGGGCCCCCCTGGGTCATCCCTGACTCGCATACTCGAGGGCGGCTGTGAACCTCGTTCGTGGCGCCAGCCTTCACCCCCTCGAGATTTGGGGGTGGATCGGAGTCCGTAACCCTGGGTCCTCCCTGACCTCAGGTACTCGAGGACGGCTGTCGAACCCTGTGCAAGGGCCAGCCTTCGCTCCCTCGAGAATTTGACGGATGGGTCGACGTCCGTTGCTATCCTCCGAAGGTAACGTCCACTGTTGCACATTGTCCTGTGGAATATAGGGGGTGGTGGGTTGGTATATTAAATGTGGGGACATACCTATCTTTTTGTTGGGTCCTGGATTATTCCCGACTTGAGTACTCGAGGGTGGCTGTCGAACCCCGTTCGAGGGCCAGCCTTCGTTCCCTCGAGATTTGGGGGTGGACCGGAGTCCATAACCCTGTGTCATCTCTGACTTCAGGTACTCGAGGGCGGTTGTCGAACCCTGCTCGAGGGCCAGCCTTTGTTCCCTCGAGATTTGAGGGTGGACCGGAGTCCATAATCCTGGGTATTCTCAGACCTCAGGTACTCGAGGGCGGCTGTCGAACCCTGTTCGAGGGCCAGCCTTCGTCCCCTCGAGATTTTGACGGACGGATCGATGTCCGTTGCTTACTTCCGAAGATAACGCCCACTGTTGCACGTTGTCTGCCGCAGGCATGCCTTTTTAGGAGATGTCCGTTCGACTGCGGCCGTAGCAGTCATAGGGTGCGGCAAGGCGTGCGACGCGGAATACGAGGATGCAGTAGGTGAGCGCATTAAATGCAGAGACTTACCTGCCTTTTCGTCGGATCCACCCGTTGGGCTTCCGGTTATAAATGCTGGGGGTGGGGGTCTGGCTTCCGCGTGCTTGCCATTGCCTTCACTGTTTTCTTCCTCTCGCTGTTGCCTTCATCGCCCACCGAGCCGTATCTCTGCGTGTGCGAGAGCAGGGAGAGGAGAGATCGGCAACATACCTTCCACCCCCGCATCCGAGCGCGTCCGCTTTCCTGCTCCCATGGCCGCCTACAGCTTGCGCGGCCCTGACGCCTGGCTTCCGTCGTCGGCGACCGTGGCGTGACTGGGAGACTTGGTGTAGAGCGGCCTTCTCCGACCCATCACCTCCGTGGACCGGCCGGAGTGGATAGTGCCGCCGAGAGAGGACGCTGAGCCCAACCCGCCGGAGGTTTACGTGGTTAGCTTTGAAGCTTTCCACCGGGCGGGGCTGAGATCCCCCCAACCGTCTTCTGCGCGGGATCCTCCACCACTACGGCGTGGAGCTCCAACACCTCTCCCCTAACGACATCTGCCATGCGGCGGTATTCACCGCCGTGTGCGAAGGTTACCTAGGGATGGAGCCACATTGGGAGCTGTGGCTCCATCTATTCGAGGCGAGCCTGTTCCATGTCTCGGCCGGGAGCGGCAGCCGCAGGATGGTCAGGGTAGGCTGCTGCAGCATCTCCATCAAGAGGGCGGAGAGCTGGATCCCGGCGAAGCTCACGTCGAGCCACTCTGGATGGCACTCCGGGTGGTTCTACCTGAGGAACGACGACGGTCTGTTCCCCGCCTACACCGGGAGGACGATTGACTTGCGGCCCGACCACTGGAGGTACGACGTCGAGCAGAAGAAGCAGAAGCGCCTCGACCATCTGCTTGGTGCGGTCTCCCGTCTGAAGAAGGCGGGACTGACGGCGGCGATCGTCGCGTCAGCCTTCCACCAGCGGCGAGTCATGCCGCTGATGGCTCGCCTGCGACGCCTCGACGAGATGCGCCCGGGGGCGGATCTCACGGGGTGTCGCCTCGTGGAGGACGAGCTGCCCCTCGAGAGGGTGGTCCGCCGAGTACGCGCCTCCTTCGCTGGCACGTTCGAGGTGGTGGGCGTCGCCAGCATCCCCATGATGCCAGACCAAGGCCACGTCCAGCTGGTACGACACCTCTTTTCTTTGTTAATGCCCCCTTGTTCGTCCTGTTCGTCCCCTTTTGCCCGTTTTCTGACCACGCCTCGCATTCCTCAGGGGAACGTTGTTTACCGGAAGTCGCTACCGCCGGTGAAGGAAGAGCAGAGCGATTCCCAGGCGAGGCGCTTGCAGGCTGAGCAGGACAAGAAGGCCAAGGACAAGGCCAAGAGGGATAAGGGCAAAAAGGCCCGAGAGAGGGAGGAGCGTGAACGACGCCGGGCACGGCAGAGGTAGGCCAACCTCTCCGAGGAGGAGTCCCCCTCGGAGGAGGGTGAGGATGAGGAGGCGAGCAGTGACGAGGTTGTTGGCGATATGGCTCTGTGGCGTAGGGTTGTGACCGTTCCGCTGATCCTGACGGAGATCGCTCTTATGCAGGAAGAGGAGCCGGAGCAGGAGGAGGAGAAGGCCGAGCCGCAGCGAGGGCTCGAGGAAGAAAGTGCGGTGCCCAGGCGTCAGGGGCGCGCCGCCAGTACTGGAGGTGGAGAGGGGTCGACGTCGAGGTCGACCCCAACCGTTGGAGTTGAGTCGCGGGGTGAACGCCCGCGGCTCTTCAAGGTGAAGTGTCGCGGCGGACGCGTAGCCGTTCGTCACGGTCCCCGTCAAGGGGTCGGTCGAGCACGCCCCCGGCGCCCACTCGGTCGAGCGCACGGGCGTCAAGCCCGTCGACCCAGGAGGAGACCAGGGCGGGGACGCCGTTGGCCCCTGCCAAGGAGGCGGCGCCGGGTACGGCCTCGACCCCTGCCGCGGCTAGCGCTGGCGGGAGGGGTGGCCCCCGTCGTGCCTCGCAGAAGCCCCGGAGTGGCTCGAGGTCCATTGGTCAGACTCCCATGACTCCGCTGGGGTAAGTTGCTTCCCTGTCGATCCCGAGTATTTTTCGTTGGTCATGACTTGCGCTTATCGTCGTGTATGAGTTTCTTTTTGAGGGCGAAGCGCTTGTCGGAGGACGCGACCTTCACCCCGGCCAAGAGGCTGAAGACGGAGGCCGCGACCAAGATGGCCGTCGGGACCAGTCCTGCCGCCTTGTCCCCTTCGACCCCCGGCCCAGGTGCGGTGTGGGCGGCCAAGGCGCGGGAGGCGATAGGGCGCGGGCAGGCGCAGGCCGTCGCGGAGCTGACTCGAGTGGGGGAAGAGGCGGGTCGACCCGTCGAGTCGGCGGTGTCCGCTGGAGTGGCGGTCGAGGCTGTGCCCACCATCCCGTCGGAGGGGGGCGCGCCCCCAGCCCTCGTAGAGGTGGAGGTGGTCGACTTGACCTCCGCTGGTGAGGGAGAGACGTCGGAGCGCCCGGCGTCGAGGCGGTGGCCCGAGAACCTCGCGTCGTGGGAGGTGCGTCTGAGGCTTGAGCACGAGGGTGCGGCTGCGGCCGCGCCGAAGGTGCCATCATCGGCGGAGACCCTCGTGAGGGGGTCTCGGAGCCGCTGCCCGAGCCTGCCCAGGAGGGAGGACGGGCCGAGGAGCTTGAGGCGACGCCCGCGGCGGAGATGGCGGAGATGACGGCCCCCGGTCGGAGCCGGAGGGTACCGTCATGGCGCTGCAAGGAAGCAGCGCGACGGACAATGTCCGAGGCGACTGCTCGGCCTGTTGTCGAGGTCGGGTAATCGTCTTCTCGAGGTAATCAGCCTTCCAACTTAGTCGGCGTGGAGGGAGGGGACCGCGGCGAGTCTGCGACATCGGGTCCTAACGTGTGTTTTCTTCACCACGCAAGCGACGATCAAGAGGGGCCGGTGGTGGCCCGCAAGATGGCTCTGATGCCCGGAGCGCCCGGCTCGAGGGGGCGGCCCCCTTCCCCACTTTGGCAGAGCGGGTGAGGCTCCACTGGGGTGACCTCGAGATGCGCCAGGGCCTTATGCGGGAGGTCAAGGAGAGGGTGGACCGCTGCAGCAGGTTCTGGGGGCAGGAGCCCCTCGAGCTGGCCGACCCCCAAGACCCAGGGCGCACCCTCCTCAGGCTCGATGACCAAGCCGAGCTCGGGGAGTGGGGGCATCTGGAGGAGTTTCGGGCATGGCTTGCCCATGTGGTACGCGTGTCGGCGGAGGTCGCTTCCGCGGATTTGTTCCAGGGGATGGAAGTAAGTTTCGTCCTTTCTCTTTCGATTTATCTTGGTTATTTTGCTGCTTTTTTCTGATGACTTTCCTTCTTATCACTGGTAGATGCTGAGGGCGAGGTCGTACGACAAGTCCCAGTTCATCCTCTAGGCGCAGGAGCAGTGGAGCCAGCTGCCCATCCTCCACGCCTCGCTGGAGAAGGCGGAGGCCGAGGCCGCTCAGGCGAAGGTCGAGGCGGCCACCACGTAGGGGGCGGCCAAGGACGTTCAGGAGGAGTCCTCCCGGGCACAGTCGAGGGCCGAGGCCTCCTTCAAGGAGGTCGCCGAGGTCGGGCAGCAGCGGGACGCTGCCCAGGAGGCCCGGCGTAAGGCGGAGGAGGAGTCCACCAGGTTGAGGGAGGAACTGGCTCGAGCGGCGGAGCGTGTCCGGCGGCTCGAGGAGGACCTGAAGCAGGAGGCTGCCGACCGCACCTCCCTCGAGGGGTGGGCGTAGGAGCTCCAGGCGGATTTTGATGCAGTCTCCCGCGACCGCGTCGCTCTGGGGGAGGCGGTGGCTAACCAGAAGAGGTCCCTCGATGGTATGGGCAAGATCATCGAGGACGTCCGGGCTAAAAACAGTGACCAAGCTACAGAGCTCATCGACATCCACCACCAACTTTGGAGGGCCAAGCAGGACCACGTCGCCCTGGAAGCACACGCCAAAGGTGGGTTTTTTTATTAAGCTTTCCTGTTTTCGACCCTTCCTGTGCTTTTTTGGTTTTGACGGAGTCCTCTATTTGCTCTGGCAGAACTTGAATGGGACAAGGCTCGAGCCCACGAGGATCTGACTAGTCTTCAGAACCTCCTCGGGGCGGAGACGAGCCTGAACGAAAGGCTCGAGGGCGCCATCTCCGCCTTCTGCGATGACATGGGGGTCGAGGCGGAGCCGACGGTCGATGACGACGCGCGAGGAGACTCCCTCCTGCGCCGCTTCTACTCTATGACCCGAGAGGTGACGGAGCAAGTCCGTGCTGCTCTGCACGTTGGCGTGAAGCGGGCGCTCGCGGTCGTCCGCTCGGGCTACATCTACGACCTCAACGTCGTCGCCAGCGGCTTCGTCGTCGACCCGGGGCTGACCGATGAGGCTAACGTGGCGAGATGTCACGAGCTGATCGAGGCCGCCGAGGTGCCCGGAGGCGAGCTGGCGAAGCTCTTCGAGCCTGAGGTGCTCCCTTCGGGGAATGGAGATGGCGGCGAGTAGTCGAGGCCTGCGTGCCGAATCTGGACAAGAAGGTCCTTGTAATAGGTTAGCTTTTGTGACAATACGATGTCGAGCCCCTGAGGGCTTTTTAATGCATTTTAGTCGAGATGCATCTGGGTGTTTTTATTTCTCGAGCTGTCTCTATTTCTCTCTGCCTGAGTCGTTGCTTGTGGGATAAGTATTCGACGCACGCTCGTATCCCTGGAGGGGGGGAGCGAGTGGGGGTACCATAGCCCTGAGGCGTAGGAGAGTCCCCGGCTCGACGACCCTCGACCCTTAGGGAGTTCGACGCGTTTTTTTACTCAGCCGTGAAGCGTACTCGGGGCAAAGGTGGAAAGAGAAGGCCGAGTTTCGAAAAAACGTTCGGGGTTTTTAGAGAGCTTAGGAGGGTGTCCCCTGTCAGCCCCCGAGGGAGGCTTGACTTTGCCGGAGCAGAGTCGAGGCTACCTTAGAGTTATGAATGAATGTGAAATGTATTTCGAGAACATTTTATTCATTCATAATGCAATAAATGTACATAATGCGGAAAATGTACGAGACCTCGAGGCCTTAGGGGTAGAAGCGACGTAGCTGTTCGATGTTCCATGCGTTGGTGAGGATCTCGCCCTTGTCGTTCTTCAGCTTGTAAGTCCCCGGCTTTAGCACCTCTGCCACGATGAAGGGTCCTTCCCAAGGTGGCGTCAGCTTGTGACGTCCCTTGTTGCTTTGTCGGCGGCGCAACACGAGGTCGCCGACGTCGAGGTCCCTTTTGCGTACGTGCTTGTTGTGATAGCGCCGTAGCGTCTGCTGGTACCTTGCTGACTTGAAGAGGGCCGTGTCCCGGGCTTCCTCGAGCTGGTCGAGGGAGTCCTCTCGGGTTGCTGCGTTGGCTTGCTCGTTGTAGGCCTTTAGTCGAGGGGACCCGTACTCGAGGTCAGTGGGGAGGACGACTTCAGACCCGTAGACCAAGAAGAACGGGGAGAACCCCGTGGCTTGACTTGGTATCGTTCAGAGACTCCATAGCACAGAGGGCAGCTCATCGACCCATCTCTTGCCGTGTTTGTTTAGCCGGTCGAAGATCCTTGGCTTGAGGCCCTGCAGAACCATACCGTTGGCGCGCTCGACCTGGTCGTTAGTTCGAGGGTGGGCGACTGCAGACCAGTTCACCCTGATGTGGTGGTGGTCACAGAAGTCTAGGAACTTTTGGCCGGTGAATTGCGTGCCATTATCGGTGATGATGACGTTGGGGACCCCGAAGCGGTGGATGATGTCGGTGAAGAATAGCACGGCTTGTCGAGATTGAATGTTGGCGATGGGTTGAGCCTCGATCCATTTCGAGAACTTGTCTACGACCACGAGGAGGTGGGTGTGACCACCTTTTGTTTTCTTCAGGGGGCCGACCATGTCGAGCCCCCATACTGCGAATGGCCAAGTTATGGGTATCATCTGAAGAGCTTGCGCGGGTAGGTGGGTCTGCCTGGCGTAGAATTGGCATCCCTTGCAAGATCGAACAAGTTTGGTAGCATCGGTGATGGCTGTCGGTCAGTAGAAGCCTTGTCGAAAGATGCTTCCTACCAGCGTTCTTGGCGTCGCGTGGTGGCCGCAAGCCCCCGAATGTGGTCCTTCAGTAGTGCCCTCCCCTCCTCGAGGGTGAGGCAACGTTGAAGTACACCGGAAGGGCTGCGTCGATACAGCTCGCGGCCGTCCCCATACAAGATGTAGGTTTTGGCGCGTCGGGCTATGCGTCGGGCTTCGGTGCGGTCTTCTGGGAGCTCGCCCCGTACTAGATACTCGAGGTAGGGTGTGCGCCAGTCCGTCGAGGGGGTTGGTGTTGCGGCCGTTCCGTCGATCTCCATGACTTCTTCCCTGTTCAAGGGATCGGTCGAGGGGGGTGGATCGACCCCTTGCTCGAGGGTGGGAGCCCCCGAGCCTAGGTCGATGGATGGCTTATGAAGGTCCCTTGAAAATACGTCGGGAGGGACTATACCTCGAGTGGACCCAATTTTGGCCAGCTCGTCAGTAGCTTCGTTGTACCGGCGGGCGATGTGGTTGAGCTCGAGGCCGTAGAATTTGTCCTCGAGCCTTCGGACCTCCTTGCAGTAGGCTTCCATCTTGGGGTCGTGGCAGCTCGAATCTTTCATCACTTGGTCGATTACCAACTGCGAGTCCCCCTGAACGTCGAGGCGTCGGACCCCGAGCTCGATGGTGATGCGCAGACCGTTGACGAGGGCCTCGTACTCGGCTACGTTGTTGGAGGCGGGGAAGTGGAGGCGAATGACGTAGCGCATGTGGACCCCTGAGGGTGATATGAACAGCAATCCAGCGCCTGCCCCCGTCTTCATTAACGATCCGTCGAAATACATGGCCCAGAGCTCGGTCTGAACTTGCGCCGGGGGTAGTTGGGTGTCGGTCCATTCTGCAATGAAATCTGCCAATACCTGAGACTTGATAGCCTTCCGAGGGGCGTAGGAGAGATTTTCCCCATGAGCTCGACCTACCACTTGGCGATTCTTCCAGATGCCTCCCGGTTCTGGATTATCTCCCCGAGGGGGAAAGATGAGATCACAGCAACCGGGTGGCCCAGGAAATAGTGCCGGAGCTTGCGTCGAGTGAGGACGATGGCATACAACAACTTCTGGATGTGGGGGTATGTCGTCTTAGTCTCGGAAAGTATCTCGCTCACGAAGTAGACATGCCTCTAAACCGGCAAGGCATGTCCCTCTTCCACCCTCTCGACCACTACGGCAGCGCTGACTACCTGCGTAGTTGCTGCGACATAGAGCAAGAGGGGCTCGGCCAGGCTCGGGGGCACCAAGATAGGTGGCGAGGTGAGCAAGGCTTTGAGTTTGGAGAGCGCCTCCTTGGCCTCGACGGTCCATGTGAAGTGTTCTGTTTTCTTAAGGAGACGATAAAGGGGCAGTGCCTTTTCCTCGAGCCGTGAGATGAATCGGCTGAGGGCGGCGAGGCACCCTGTGACCCTTTGTACGCCCTTAAGGTCCTTGATCGGGTCCATCCTGGTGATTGCGGTTACCTTTTCTGGGTTGGCCTCGATCCCGCGTTGGGAAACTATGTACCCTAGGAGCATGCCTCGAGGGCCCCGAAGACACACTTCTCTGGGTTCAGCTTTATGTGATTTTCCCTGAGGCACCCAAACGCGATCTCGAGGTCCCCGACTAGGTTCTCGACTTTCTTGGATTTGACCACGATGTCATCGACGTAAGCCTCGATAGTTGGCCCTATATGTTTTCCAAAGACATGGAGCATGCATCTTTGATATGTGGCCCCGACGTTTCGCAAACCGAAGGGCATAGTGAGGTAGCAAAATATGCCAAAGGGGGTGATGAAGGAAGTCGCGAGCTGATCGGACTCCTTCATCTTTATTTGGTGATAGCCAGAATACGCATCAAGGAAGCAGAGAGTTTCACATCCCGCAGGCGAATCTACTATTTGATCAATACGTGGTAATGGAAAAGGAATCTTGAGACATGCTTTATTTAAACTAGTGTAGTCTATGCACATCCTATCCTTTCCATTCTTTTTCTTGACAAGTACGGGATTTGCTAACCACTCGGGATGATGTACCTTCTTGATGAATCCTGCCTTCTTGAGCTTGTCGACCTCATCCCCGATGATTCTGCGCTTCTCCTCGTCGAAGCGGTGCAGCCGTTGCTTCACCGGTTTGGATCCGGCCCGGATGTCCAAGGAGTGCTCGGCGACGTCCCTCGGAATGCCCGGCATGTCCGAGGGACTCCAGGCAAACACGTCAGCGTTCGCGCGGAGAAAGTCGACGAGCACGGCTTCCTATTTGGGCTCGAGGGTGGCGCTGATCGTCAGCGCCTTCCCATCCGTGTGGCCGAGGTCGAGCGAGATGGTCTTGGTGTCCTCCGCAGGCTTGTAATTATCGGCGTGTCGCTTGGGGTCGGGGATCTCCTGGGAGAAGTGGTCGAGGGCTGCGAGGATGGCTGACTCCTCGACCGCCTCGGCGTTCTCCACACACTCGACGTCGCAGTCATAAGCGTGCTCGTAGGAGGTGTCGATGGTGATGACTCCCTTGGGCCCCGGCATCTTTAGCTTGAGGTAGGTGTAGTTCGGGACCGCCATGAACTTGGCGTATCCCAGTCGACTGATGATGGCGTGGTAGGTACCGTGGAATGCGACCACCTCGAAGGTCAGATCTTCCTTCCGGAAGTTCGAGGGGGTACCGAAGCAGACGGGTAGCTTGACGCGGCCGATCGAGAGTGCCTTCTTCCCTGGGACGATCCCGTGGAATCCCCCCGTGCTGGGTAGGAGCATGGTCCTCGGGATCCCCAGGAGGACGAGGGTCTCGGCGTAGATGATGTTGAGGTTGCTTCCCCCATCCATGAGTACCTTGGAAAGGCGGGTGTTGAGTATGATTGGGTCGACGAAGAGTGGGTAAACCCTGCATTGGGGACGTGCTCGGGGTGGTCGTCTTGGTCGAAGGTGATCGGCACGTGTGACCAATCAAGGTATCGAGGAGCTTGAGCTCGAACGGAGAAGACCTCTCGACTCTCACTCTTGCGCTGATGCGTGCTGAGTCGAGTCGAGGGTCCCCCAAAGATCATGAAACAGTCGAGGATCTCGGGGAAGCCCCCGTTCTTGCCATCGCCCTCGTCTTGCGGGTCCTCCTTCTTGTTGTCTTTCTTGAGGCCGAGGGAGCAGAAGTGCTTCTTGAGCATGCGGCAGTCCTCGAGGCTGTGGTTGGCCGGTCCCTTGTGATAGGGGCAGGCCTCTTTCAGCATTTTGTCGAAGACGCCCCCCTCGAGAGGGGGACCTCGAGGCTTCTTCTTGTCTGTCGCAGCGACAAGATCGTAGGGCTCGACGTTGCGTCGACCCGGCTGGTTCTTCTTCTTCTTCTTCTTCTTCTTCTTGTTATTGTTCTTCTTGGGCCCATTATCCGAGCCCCCGGGCTCATCTTCCTTGGCCTTCCCCTTGCTCGGGGATGCTTAGAAGAACACGCCAACGGCTTCCTCAGCAGCCGCATAGTTGGCTACGATGTCTATAAGCTCGTTGGCGGTCTTGGGAGTATTCCGCCCCAGCTCCCACACTAGCTCCTTGCAGGTTGTCCCGGCGATGAACGCCGTGATGACGTCGTGGTCGGAGATGTGGGTGAGCTCAGTACGTTGCTTGGAGAAACGCCGGGTGAAGTCGCGGAGGGTTTCCCCTGGCTTTTGGTTGCAGCTACGGAGATCCCAGGAGTTTCCTGGCCGCACATAGGTGCCCTTGAAGTTCCCCTCGAAGATCCTGACCAGGTCGGGCCAACCATGGATCAAGTCCGGGGAGAGCTCCTCGAGCCACCTTCGAGCGGTGTCGGAGAGGAAGAGCGGGAGTTGCCAAATGATGACGTGGTCGCTGTCGGCTCCTCCTAGCTGACATGCTAGCCTGAAATCAGCGAGCCAGAGCTCCGGCTTGGTTTCGCCATTGTACTTGACCAGGCTGGTGGGCGGACGGAAACGAACAGGCAAGGCGGTTTGCCGGATTGCCTTGCTGAAGACTCGTGGCCCTGGTGGCTCCGAGGATCGACGTTGATCCTCGTCGCTGTCGTAGCGCCCACCTCGATGAGCACTATAACCTCGAGCCTCCGCATCACCGTGTTGGCGTCGTTTGTTGTCGTTGATGTCGTATCGCGCGTCTCACGGTTGTCGATCGTCGAGGATGCGGTCTCGAATTGGTTGCCGCTCCGCTCCGCTTTGGGGCGCCTTGTCTTGGTGGACAGATACCTCTCGATCTTGTCGAGGGGGTACGTCCCGCCGCTCGGAAGCAGCTCCTCTGCGCCTCGAGGCCGAGCTCTCCGCTTGCTGAACAACCGCGGTTTGGAGAAGCCCTTGGATTTCATTCCTAATGCATCGCGCTTGGGGCGTCACTGGTGCCGGCATGTCTCGATGCAGCATTGCGGCTGCCACGACATTTTGGCTGGCACGGTTGTAGACGTGGCGCTCGTTTGCCCCCTCCTCGATGATCTGTCGATGGACTTCCCGGGCCCGCTCGCGGGCTCCCGCACCATGTGGCCACCCGCGATCTCGCTCGAGGGCATGATCGAGCTGCTGGAGTCGCAGACGCTCCTCCTCGAGCTTGGCGAGCAGCTCTCGGACTTGCGCGACCTAAGCGTCCTATGGTGGATCGGCTTCGACTGGAACCGGGGGGTCGTCGTTTTGCGCTGGGGTAGCGTTGCCCCCTCCTCCTTCATCCATGGCTACGGCGTCGTTGACGTCGTCCTGGGAGTCGACCGGATCGATGAGGTGGAAACACTCTCGCGTGGGATTGTAACCCTCGTCGGGGGAGTCCGAGTCGGGGTAGCCGTGCTAGAAGTTGGGGAAAGATCCCCTGCATTCCTCTTCTAGCCATTGCCGTACCGTCCCCCAGGTCTGACACCCTAGGGCCGGAGCTCGTCGTGACTCCGGGCGCTCGTCCAGTGGAGGGGTGGTGACGAGGTTGATCGTCGTACGTAGCAGGTTCCCTGGGGAGCCGTAACATGCCTGCATCTGCGAGCCTACAAAAGCAGAACAGAGTCTGGCGCTGTTGTAGAGCCCATGTGAAAACAGGTTGTGCGGTGGCGCGGCCGAGTATGTCGGAGAAGCCACGGGGACCCTCTGAGATGACGGTATGGCAGAGCCAAAGTCAGGCTCAGCGAGGTACCCGCTCCCGACCCGCGAGCATGGGTCAAACAGGCTCCCGAAGGGAGGAACTGTGTCACCAGCTGAGGCCGGGGGGACGACATCCGGCGTCTCGGGATCCGCGCGGTGAAGAGTGCGGCGGCGTCGTTCGCGCCTCCTCCTGGTCGCAGGCGACAGGCGCGAGTGGTGGGACCGTCGTCTGGTCCTCCTTGGCCCCGGAGTACCGGAGCTGCTGCTGTCCATGCCACTACCTGAGAGTAGAACCATGTCGTGGCCGTGGCCCATGGACATGAACTCTAGGCTCCCGAACCAGATGATGGTGGCGAATGGAAGTGGTGGGATCGTGGAATCCATCTGGGAGAGTAGTTCGGAGTTCATCGACACGCAAAGCCCCCTACCTGGCGCGCCAACTGTCGGTGTTATGACCCGGGGGGTCAAGGCCACCGGCTAGTAAATTTGTATATTGCGTGCTCCCTCTCCCAGATGTGATGCAAGAAGAACACAAGATTTATCCTGGTTCGGGCACAGAAGGCCCTACGTCCAGCGGGGGAGGATGGATTGTATTATCTCGCACCGAAGTGCTCGTACAGGGGGGTACAAGCAGATTTACACGGGGATGCTCAGAGCGAGCTAAGGCCTAGGGCTAGCAGGGCTATCCTAGGTGGTCGGTTGGTTGCTTGAGAGGTTGATCAAACAACTGGGTGTGTGGTGTATGCAGGTCAGAGCTGATGTCCGAATGCGAATACCCATGCCCCTGCCCTTTCTTCTATCCCAGCGTCCCCTTTTATAGACCAAGGGGAGGCCTGAGAGTACAGAGGTCCTAGACTGTAGAGGCATGAGAGGCGTGTCCGTGGCGCCATGCTGGCGAAGGGACGTCGACCGCTGTAGAGGTGTGACCTTCCCGTCCTTCCGGTGTTTCGGAGTATGGTGATGGTGGACTGGACGTTGCAGCACGTCATGGCGCAGCAGGGTTGACCTTCTGTACAGCTGAAGCGGGACAGAGCGGATAGGACGGGTCCCATGCCGGAGTGGTTGAAGACGATGGTCGAGTCCCCTAGTCGAGGGGGGGGGGGTCGAGGCCAGCGTGACTCTGTCGTATCCCTGAGGACACAGTCAAGGGCCGTCCTGTTCATGACTCGAGGGGGTGTCTCCGGATTCCGTACCTGCAACGTGGCTACAGCGGTAGCGCAATTGGCGGAGGTCCAGGGCATGGACGGTGAGTTGATGGATTTGATCGTGGTAGTGGGTGCCCATGGCGTTAGGCGGGGGCAGGTAAGCGCATTGGATCCCCTTTACCCCATACCGGGAGCAGGTAAGTCGATCGAGCTTCCGTCTCGGGGGTCGTTCGTTCGACCCCCTGTCCGTCATTCGAGGGGTCGAGGCGGAGGCGGAGGGGTCGTTCGTTCGACCCCTGTCCGTCTGTTTTTTCAGTAGTGGGCCGGCCCACGACTGGTTGCTGTTGCCGGTAAGGGAGACCTTTGTGTGATCGGCCTTTCTCCATTGACTTGAACGGCTGATCAGATCCTGTCTTAAAAATAATTGCTATGTTGAGCGTTAGTTTATCACAGGTTTAGGGTACCCCTTACCTTTGTACCCGACATCGGTGGAATGTCAAATTCCAATCCAAATAGTTTAATTTATTAAAGTACATTTCAATTTCTCCAAATAGAGGGATCCAAATAGCCCCTTAATATTATTATTATGGCCAACAGATTATATACGTTACATGCATAAAAAATAAACTTACACTTAAGTAGTTATCAGATCTAAAAATTGCAAACGGTAATAGGTTTCACGTTATCCAAATTACCCTCTCACCTGACATGCTAATCACGTCAAATGCAAATCACGTTGACACACATATAAATCATACCCATACAAATAAAGTGCATTAAGTCACATATAAAACTATATAGTAACTAAAATATATCAAGTCCAAATTATAAAATAAAAAAAGATTTATCATCCGACACACACGAATGCATCAATCAAATTCAGAAAACGATTTTTATATCTAAAGTTTTTCTCATTTATCCGATCTTCCAAAATATAAAATTATATAACTATATATTTTATATATTACCTTCTGAAAGGTAATAAATTATTGTAACCGTCCTATTGAAATTAATAAACTGTCTCATGAGGGTAGCGTAGCCAAAGCCCAACATAAATACATTTAATTTGTTTTGGCACGACGATTCACCATGTCTAGCTTTGTGAAGGTGTTCGCAGCAATGGCTCGTGAACCACCGCATTCACCGCGGCAACCAGCTTCTGCGGCATGCGAAAGCCATCCCCGTCAGAGTAGAACCGATGCCCTATCTTGTAAGTGTTCCAAAAGATGTCTCTACAGGGCCTAGGAATAACACTTTCCTCACTGAGCGCAAGCCTAAGAAGCTCCCTCTGTGAGTCTACGAGGAGGGCCTGAATCTTTCTCGTCGCCACATCAATGGAAGCCGCTGCCATCACTGGATCATCACCAACAGCACACAACAGGACGCTGTTAACATACCCCTCGCTCATCTCCTTCTTATAGGTTACAGTATCATTTTTTAGACGAAAGGCAATGCTCATGTGTTTGAGCATGTTCTTGTACTCTGGATCCCTGATCATGTCATCTGAAAGCTTTGGCCCGAGCAAGTATAGCGATGGCACCACAACGGGGCCCAATGCAATGCTCACCTCCGCGACAGACATGTACTCTTCCATGGTCGGGACATGTCCTTTCGTTGTCCACTCAGCCTCGATCATGAAGGACCTCACCAAGTCACCCCACTACACAGAGACAAATGAATTGTTAGAGACAACAACTTCATTCAATAGAATAGAACTGAAATGGATGCATATGGAAGTCCATCAGAGCCTTACAACTTCAACAATGTGGTTGACGACACTGCGATTCTGTATCTTGGAACCAATTACTGCGATCTGGTTGTTTGTGTCATAAACAGCCCGAAATAGGATCTCTACGTCCTCAGAACAGAATTCGATCGCTTCGTGCATGTCCCACCTGCAATATCAGGTCAAGAAGAAGAAACAATAATGTCTCTTGTCTTCCACCACTACTAAATTAATCCAAGGCACTGAATAATTAACATCAGTGTACATTACTTCTCAATCAATGTGATGAAGTTCCTTAGCTCTTTTGCAGATCCTCCACCATCAAAGAAATCATCAACCACTGTGGTCAGAATACCATTTTGGATCCACGCGATGCTAGCGTCATATAATTCAGAAGGAAACACGTTGGAAGCCATAAAGGCAAAGACATCCAACTTTATAGCTCGTGCAAATTTGAGCCGATCCAAGCCAACCTCCTTCACCCATCTATCAGTGCCACCAAGAACATATCAGCTATGAATTCATCTTCTTGATTTGAATATTATAAGCATGGAGGATATATAGATACATAGCATAACATACTTCTCGATGAATTGAAGTTCTTGCTGGTAAATAGATTGGGATAAATGGAAATCTTCGACCGCTAGCGCCAGAATATTTTCGGTTGCATCACATGCCCTGATTCATATTCAATTTACAACTAATGAAAAACACTTCTTTTTATACTGGCTAAACATTAACATATAGTTTATTTTTCCTTAGAAGAGGAACTCACAAATATGCAGACTTTTGCATCCGGATACCCATGGTGTCAAAGCATTCAATGTTCCTCTTGTGTTTTAGTGGTTCTAGGGTGGCCGAGTAAAATTCAGATTTCAGGGCATATTCCACCTAAAGACATAAAATATTTTCTTTCATTACAAGTAATGGGGGTCTAACAAAAAAATATTTTTTATGGTGGTCACCTCTTGAAGAGAGATTGATCTTGACACTTTATTGGAGCACAATTGTTGCTTTAGTAGTTCACCCGACCATGAACCAATGCTTTCTAGAATCCCCTCATTTTTTGTGATACATACTAGTGAAGCTTTGTACAATTCGAGCAAAGCTTTTGTATCATTAAGATGCCCTTCAACTGAATCATGGAAACTAGACTCTTGAGCAAAGCTAGAAAATACATCTGCACCAAAATTTCAAGTAGTTTATTAGCATTACCACATTTAAAAAATAAACGTGAAAACAATCTCACCATATATATATATGGTATACTCCATAGCCGACCAACGAATAACTTATTCTATGACCGGTTTGAGTTATAATGATTATACTAATTAATGAGATTACTATGATTCTCCCAAGTTGTTTACTATAATGGTATGGTAAATATCATCATGAGTAATATATAGTATCATAAGTATATATTAATCCACAAGTACCACAGGAGATGTCATATCCATGCATGCGCAACATGCGAAATCCCATTGCACATGTCTCCATATCCATGATGATATCATCACCATTTTGCATCAAGGACCTGCATGTCCAAATCTAGTGAACTCAAATGAGCAAATGATATCATGTAGGGAATGTGGATAATACATTACCTATATGTCATGTCTAATATGTTCTTTATTTCACAAGAAAACCTATGTGATATTCCCATATTTTCAAGGAGGTCAACCAAGAAAAGTTGTGAATGCATGTTTATAGGATAGGCCGTTGGAGCTGCAAAAATAACTTCTGATATTAATTCAACAAACATTTATTTGCATTATCAATGAGTTTCCAAAGGGACACACCTGAGTCGACAAACTTGTTTCCAAGGAACTCTAGATACTTAAATGCATTAACGTTATGGCTATGGATTGCGAAGGCAGAAGTTGCAGAGGGTGAGTTGAACAATGATCCATTCTTGCGTTGATATGTCTGAACGTCATCCCACTCTAGTACATCTGTTAATCCTTCTGCTATGTATGCCATATAAGCTTTTCTTCCTAAAGCCATACTATCGACGGTTGTAATTCTGTACATGTAATGATATTATAAAATCCATAAGGATGAAACTTAGGAAGGCAAATTTGGAATGGAAAAGAAATTAAACTAGATATAATTATGTCTCTCAATAGATATGCATGCAATTGGCATTGCCAATAATAAAATATGTTCTTTTTCCAAGGAAACTGAAAACATCATTGCTACTGCATAAAAGGTCATCACTATGGGTTCCAAACTAGCATAATTGTTGGTTTGAGATCAACATCCATTGATAATAAGTTCCAATTATGAACAAAAAACATGCATGTAAGAGTTTTCATTTTTGTAATGACAAACCTTTGCAACGCCATCTCCCGAAGCAAGAAGATCTGGTCAAAATCAGATTGTTTTAGTGGAAATTCCAACCCCAAGTCAATTCCCGACCTTATCATGCCAGGAAATATGATGTTGAACCCTACTGGCGCCTCACTCTTTTCATCCATAATGTAAGATGAATTATTTTCAATGAAGTGGAGCCCTAAAAGGACAAAGGTCCATTGCAATGGCAATAATAACTAAGTTCGAAGTGTATATAACAATGATATACTTGTAGATGTGACTTTAGTGTTGTTACCTTTCCTAATGTGCTCATCACCAACGTTCCATGTCTTCAGTGCTAGAATACAAGCCAATGTGGAGGAGATACAATCCTTTCCAAGCCAACGATGGCTTAGGTGGCTAAGACCCCAAGATCCATTACTATTTTGGTTTTGCAGGATCCACTCCACATAACCTCGAAAACGCGGTGCATGAGGATCCCCATGTGCTGGCACCATTGCAACCCAAGCTGTATCATACGACGATGGAAGATACTTGGGGTTTAGGAGCCTTTTCCGGATCCTATTCTCTAACTCCCACGTGTTCTGTAGCAGGAAGGAGCACGAGTATTACCAAACTGCTCATGTTTCTTACCAAGAGTCATCATCAATGGACCAAACATTTTTTGTTGCAATTCTTGCCTTATCATCTTTGAGGTCCAATTTTATGCCGCCAGATACACCCTTGGCACATACTACATGAGAAATAAAAAATGTTTGTCATTTGCATGGAGAAACAAGATATATTTTGCAACAAACTGAGCCATCATGTTAGGTCTTCATATAATATTGTAGAGAAACAATGTTATATGTTTCCAAACTAAGCCGTATGTTAGATCTTAATATGTTACTACTTCCTCAATATGTAGTTAAATAGTTATAATGGCATAATTGATGATTTTATAGTTTTTTTTTGAAGGAAACAGGAGGGGGGGAACCCCCTACTGGGCTTTTATTAGAAAATAAAAGGATACATGTACAGGTACAGAAAAGAACACCTTATGAAACAAAGAAGGTGGATGATTTTATAGTTGCAATTACTAAATTGAAAAGTACTATAATGTATATTTAAAAAATTACAATGCATATTTGTGGCTATGTAATAGTCTGAGAGAACAATGTTTGCTCATTTGTATGGATATGATAACAGAAGTTGGTATTTTGGCTATATACAAAAGCTTAATTTTAGAAGATGGTTAGCTAATATCTTGGGGTGCTACTGGTGCCTACTATAAATTGTATTTGCAATTTAAGAATCAATTATATATAGAATCAAATTGGCTACTGATATCATCAACTTATATTGAAGCCCAACACTAAATTCTATAGCTGGGCCATTGACTTACTCGACCATCGAGTGTTGAGTCTCACTTCCCCTTTCCCTATCCATTCGCTTCGACGAGTCACTTTCCTCTCCCTCCCCGTTCGCTCAGACTCTTCCAAGTACCATCGGAATCCGTAGCCGCTCCCTACCTTCTTCCCTCCGTGTATGACTGATATTTTTTCCCTATCGTCTCCCAACGCCGTGCAAGCAACACACTTCTCCCACCAGCGACATCGGCCATCAATGGCATGCGGGATGCCGATCATGACGCGTTTAGCTAGCGACAACACTAGCTAGGCAGCCAATGCTTAATGTCAATGGCCAAAGTCGCTGCCTTCGCCACCCGAACCCGTCCTAGAGAGGACGCCAATGTCTCCCTTCACTTCCCATCGTGCTGCTGGGCTGGCACGGCTCACTCAAACTTTCGGGCCAGCCCGAATCGAAAAATAGCCTCACATGTTGTGCCTCGGCATGGTGGCCGATTCGGCCCGGCCCGAGAGGCATGACATGTCATGCAGCCCCGGGCCCATCGGGCTAGGCTGGGCTAGCCCGTTGGACATCTATATTCTAATTGTGAGAATTGTATCCGACTAATGCAATAATATATATTCAAAAAAGAAAAAAACTATCAAACTGTACGTTCATGGAGGCATGATCTGATTGAGAGACGATGGACTGGTTACCTCGTCGAGAGCGTGGTGGCTGCCGGCGCTGGAAACGCGGTGGCTGTGTCTCGGCCGTCGTCGTCGTCCAGCAGAGCGACGACTGTACCTGCGGCAGAGGGAACGAGGTGGCCGTCGTGGACATCATTTTGCCTTCTTCTCTCCGTTCCACGTTTGAACTCCGATCCGTCTATTTATATAGTACTATACTATACTACTCCGTACACGGTAGTAGCGCAGCGCATGTGAAGGCGGCTATCCGAAGCAGGCCAGCAATAGCGCAAGTGAATGGGTTTGCGGGTTGGGTTTCCTGGCAGGGATTAGGTAGGAGCGTGTTTGCTCTGCTCTACCAGAAAGTGGAGTTTGATTTTGTCTACTGCTTGTTTACTAGAACTACTGGGTATGATGACTAGAAAATCATGTGGTATTGACTAAAAAAACATGTGGTATTGACAAATGGACATACAATATATAATCCCACGGAACATGCACCGGGAAGCATCGGGATTGTTTTTTAGTAGCTAGATCAACCGTGGAGCTTGATGCATTGACAATTGTGGGCAATTGCGGACTGAATTCAACATTGTAGTCAATCGGCGCGTGCATCAAGCTCCACATTCTTGCCAAACACAGGGAAGCTTCGGAGGAAAGAACGGAGAAAAATAGGAGGTTCAAAGGAAGAAAAAAAAATACGACGTAATAAGAATTTGTGAGCAACGTGCATATCCAGCACCTGCTCACGCAGACCGCGCAGGGCGGGCTGACGACTAAAAATATCAGAATCGAAATTGCATACTAATAATAATAACTATATATACATTCGGATTGACTAAAAATCTGTCGAAACTGGATAGGTATTCAGATTTTTTTTCTCCCCACGAGGCTTTTAATTAAATTGCTATTTATTGCTATAGTTTTTTTTAATAAATCTGTCTGATTGTGACTAGCTAAGAGAAGATATATATCCTTGGTCACTATGCATGGACCAAATATGGAGCCAGTAGTGAGCATTCAAGAATATAATTTGTCGATGCTCAAGTACTCTGGTTAGCTCCCAGGAGGTAATACCTTAAATCAAATTTGTACCGTTGATTTTTCTAAACTTAATAATTTACTAAATAAACTAATGAATAAAAAACCAAAAAATAAAACACTATGTGGCCGGTAATGATGCCGCCGGACGCCCCGCTGCTGGACGCGTTGACGCCGTCACTCGACGCTCCGGACGACGCAACCCGAGGGAGGCTCCGCCGCCACGAACTGCCCCGCTAACGTCGTTGAAAGGCTGCTCCTTTGCCGACTGCGGCAACCTATTTTTATTAAATAAAAATTAAATAAATACTATTACCTCCTAGATGATCGTGGCCGTTGGATCGGAATAAATAGACGATCCATATTTATTCCGGAGTACCGTAGCAAAAGCCAAAATTCTTTTCAAAAGCATGATCATTATCGAAGTGACAACACGTGGAAGCGGTGGCCGCTCTCTTGGCAGTACTGAAGGATGTTTGAACACTTTATGAAGCCCTACCAACCAAGTTCCAAACATGTGTGTGACTTTTCTATGCCGTGGAACTGTGGAAGACCTAAAAGCCTCATGAATTGTTGACCAAATCTAGCAAGCAAGACGTACGGCGACGAAAAAAGCAGTCGGTTTTGTTCTCGTACCAATCACCTATTTCGGAGAAAAAGAAGTGAACAAGGAACGGAACGTTGGTTATATTAGCTTTTGAACTATTAGTGTACTGTATACACGTTTCAATTGCACCTCTATGCATGCAACCAGTGCTGCTTATTAGCTATAAAAGGGTTCGCATCGGGTTATTGTCACGATATCTAACCACGATTCTCTACGTACTCAGAGAGATAGAAACAGAGTAAATATGCAGGGGTTGGCAGCAGCAGCCGCGACACCTCCGTTCGTCAGCAGCAGACGACGAGGGGCGGCGGCGTGGAAATCGAAACGTCATCAGCAGCCATTGCTGGCAGCTGCGGCAGGACGCGCTGCTCCACAGCTGCAATACACCAGAGGTACCTATGCCCATATCTCCACAGCTGCAATACAATACACCAGAGTATATATATCTCGTCTATTTCTCGATCTTCTTTTATCCTCCGGCCGGTCCACACTGCACGTCGTTTTTTTTTTAATCTCACCTTTCTTGCTTTAAGTTTGACGCTGCAAAATGTTACCCGGCCCGCTCCGATCTGTCCCAGATTATATAATTTATTTTTAACTTTTATTAATTATATTTTCATATGATATCTATTTCGTCGGAGTCATTGAAAGCTCGCTCTGTCAAACACCCCCGGCCTCATTAATTATCCTTGTGTGTCTAATTGTTCACATGCACGAATGAACAGATAATGAACGACAGAAGGCACGACACTTAACTGATGCACCTTCACACGACGCACGAGAGAAACGACGACACAAGGACGAACCAAGAGATCAGCTGGCAGGGATGATAGACGCCATCAGGAGAAGTTTGAAGTTCACTGATGATGGCGAGGCCAGCCTTTCAGCTTATGACACGGCATGGGTCGCGCTTGTTAAGAACCAAGCAGAGGGAGGTGATGGCCCCCAATTCCCCTCATCCATCGACTGGATTGCTCGGAATCAGCTGCCGGACGGATCATGGGGCGACAAAACATTCTTCTTCATCCATGATCGGATCATCAACACCCTAGCATGCGTCATCGCACTCAAAACATGGAACGCTCATGATGACAAGTGCAATAAAGGTACGTGTGTGTGTGTGTCTCTATATTATCTTTAATTTGTTCTAAATCATTTTTTTTATTTTGGCCATTAATTTCTAAAACATGATGCATGTTAACAATATAAGTTTTATATTTTTAGATTTATTATGACAACTATTTTCATAATATACAAGTGTTACATATATAATTTACATGTTGTGAAACTACATAGAATTTTTTTGGTTAAATTAAACATTAAAATATTTGATTTAAGTAAAGTTAATATGACATATAAAAGACAATAAACATAGTATATATTATTATATAAGTTAGTCTAATAAACCTCAGCTACCTAAAAAGAGGAAGGTATGGATGTGCATCTCATCATTTAGGTTCAAGTTCTCTATTCAACTCATTTTATGCCTATTTTTTTCTTAATGAAAAAACACCTAGCTAGCATGCTCCAACATGGGCTAGAATCTTATGTTACATAAGTATTAGAATTTAGTAGATAAATTTACTATATACAACTATTATTTGATACTCTATAATCTATACATAGTTCCGATAAATTTACCAATTATACTATATATATATATATATATATATATATATATATATATATATATATATATATATATATATATATATATATATATATATATATATATATATATATATATATATATAATATTTTCATCTTTGTATTGCACCTTGATGGATTGAACCTTTGCCTATAGCGCTACCCAAATGTCGAATGGATAATGTATTTTGAACCTTTGCCTATAGCACTACCCAAATGTCTAATGGATCATGTATTTTGAATGTCGTCGTTGGAGATAGTATTTATTTATTTTTCATAATGGTAGAGATGGGTAATTTTTTAGAAAATGAAATAGATCCAATGATCATTATAGATAATAATGATGATTAGATTCTACCATATTAAAGACAATTAATTAGTGCAAGACTTTTTTTAGAATTTATATTTTTTTCTAGCATGTCTTGTGAGAAATATGAAGACATCTAATTAACAACATTAAGATTATAGTAACCTTTCAAAGAGTTGTTAATATATTCATATCCTAAGTAATCTGAAGGGGATCAAATTTGATTTGTTGTAGGTCGGTCATTCATTTGCGAAAATCTATGGAGGATAAACGAGGATGACGAGGACTGGATGCTAGTCGGCTTGGAGATAACCCTCCCCACATTGCTAGAGAAGGCCAAGGACTTGGGCCTCGACTTGCCTTATGATGAGCCCGCCTTGCAAGAGATATATGCCAAAAGAGATCTAAAGCTCGCTAAGTATGCATAACATCACTAGATATGTTCTTTTATATTTAGTTTCTTTTGTATGAATGGATTCGATTGAATATTTCATGCTAGAATAATACTACACTCCCTCTCTATACATTCTGAATTATAAATTCTTTTGATTTTTCTTATTATATATCTAAATATAATGTGTGTGTATTTATATATGAAAAAAATAAAATTGACTTACAATTTAGAGGAGAGGGAGTATATAATAAAAGAAGTGTTTACAAAATACTAGAGCTCCTAGACGCTTATAGGTCATCATAATTTTAGATGCGTTGCTAATATTTGTCCTAACAAAGAAAGATATCAAGTATTACAAGGTCTATAGCACCAATATTTTCACCAAACCATCACTACTTAGAAATTGCACTAAAAATGGTTGTAAGCCTTATCAAGTAATAACTATAATATAAATACAAACTAATTATAATTAAGATATAAAAATTCAGGTGTCAAGTTGTACTTCTCAACTCATATACTATTAATATCAGTATTTATATCTTTTTTTATCAATTTATAATAAGGTGTCGGCCAGTGAGCATGCATGCCTCTGGCCAGCCAATTGCATTGGAGTCTTATCAACCTTTACTTTATAAACCTGAAAAAAAAAAATCAGCAAACCTGAGGCATTAAAATTCTAGTGTTTAGGAATTGGATTTCACAAATGGGTCTTGAACTCGACCTTTTGATCCTCTTTTAAATGATGTGATGTCATCTTATTTGTATATAGGATCCCTAAAGATATAATGTATGCCGTACCGACGACATTAATTCTGAGTATAGAAGGAATGCCGAGCTTGGATTGGAAAAGGCTATTTACGATGCAGTCCCCAGATGGTTCATTTATGTCATCACCTGCTCCCACGGCGCATGCTCTCATGGAAACCGGTGACAAGAAGTGCCTTGAATTCCTTGATGGAGTTGTCAAAAAGTTCAATGGAGGAGGTAATTATAGTTAATTATGAACACATGAGCTGTGGAACTTTAGCCTACATTACATTACTAGAGCTTTAGAGCTTAAAAGTGATGAGCTAAAATTTTCTAAAGCTTTTATTAGAGTTGTAAAGTTTAGAGAAGCGGATCTAAATAGACCCTTATTAATGTTCTCAATGAGTACACATATACTTTATGCATTGTATTTACTATGTATGGTTTCACTTGATTTCAGTCCCATTTACCTATCCTCTCGACATCTTTGAGCGGTTATGGGCGATCGATCGGTTGGAGCGCCTAGGCATTTCAAGGTACTTCCCAAGTGAAATCGGGGAGTACTTAGGTTATGTCTATAGGTACGTATGAATGTATGACCAAATTAATGAACCTCTCCACCGTACCAGCAATTTATTTATACATACAAGAAAAATAATAGCCCATATATATATATATATATATATGTGTGTGTGTGTGTGTGTGTACATACAGGCAGTGGAGTCAAGAGGGCTTAGGTTCGACTTGGGACTGCCTGCTCACTGACATCGACGACACAGCCATGGGTTTTCGTCTCCTCCGGATGCATGGCTACAATGTCAATCCATGTATGTACAAGTAATTTCAGTTTTCAAGGCAAATGAAATGAAATGAAGGATCTTTTTCTTTTCAATTCGCCATAGAATTGACAAATTAAAAGGGAAAAAAAATCCTTCCTTGACATGATATAGGTGTATTGGAGCATTTCGAGAAGGACGGCGAGTTCGTGTGCTATCAAATGCAATCGAAGCAGTCAGTGACGGCAACGTACAACCTGTACCGAGCCTCTCAGGTGGCCTTTCCCGGCGAGAAGATCCTGGAGCAGGCGAGCGCCTACTGCCGAGGCTTCCTGGGCGAGAGGCGAGCCACGGGAAGGCTGGACGACGACAAATGGGTGATCGCCAAGGACCTGCCCGGCGAGGTCGGCTACAGCCTCGACTTCCCCTGGAGAGCGAGCCTGCCACGCGTCGAGACGAGGACGTATCTGGAGCAGTACGGTGGCGGCGACGACGTGTGGATCGGGAAGGTCCTGTACCGGATGCCTCTCTTCAGCAACGACGTCTTCCTGCAGGCGGCCAAACAAGACTTCGGGAATTTCCAGAGGCAATGCAGGCTGGAGTGGCATGCCCTTGCCAGGTGGTATGACAGGAACAACCTCCAAGCCTACGGCGGCGTGGCTCCTGCTGCAGACAGCAGTGCGCTGACGGCCTACTTCTTGGCTGCAGCCAGCGTGTGGGAGCCCAGCCAGGCCGCCGAGCGCCTCGCGTGGGCGCGCACCGCGATGCTTGCCGATGCTGTCTCAGGGTACCTCCTGCACTGCGATGATGGTTCTACTGCTGCTGAAAGCAGGAGGGACAGGCTTATCACTAAACTGCTGGCTCATCCTAGGTACTGTACAGTATATGCATACATACTGTTACTGTCTCTGTATTATTCTAGCTAGTAGTATGTCTTCTTCTTCGAATATTTACTTACTATATATATAGTTTTATATTATTTACTTATTATTACAGGGATGTGGAGGAGGATCCGACGACGACAGAGGCAGAGAAGGTCCTCCTGTCTGCAATTCGTGAGCCCATCGACGACCTGCCTGCTTCTTCGCTTGACGACAATGCTTCTTCCCATGGTCTTCGTGAAGCTGTATGTATATATGATGCATCAATGGATCTACTGTTGTAGTGTTGTTCATTTTGCTGTTTTGGCACTCCTAGCTAGTATTTTGCAGCCAGATCGATATTTCATGGATGATACCGACATGGCTTTGCTGCTGTTGCATGTATGCAGTGGGTGCAGTGGCTCCGGTCATGGAGCCATGCTGACAAGGCGTCGTCGTCGTCGTTAGTCGGGGGAAACACTGCGTTGCTCTTAGTTCGTGCGATGGAGTGTAGTTCGAGAAGGTACATCAGCTTATTGACCAACAAGAACGGCAGCTATCTGGATGGTTACTCCCAGCTCCAGCAGTTCACCCATTCCATCTGCTCCAAACTCACATCTATTGCGGCTCATCAGGTAGCTACTATCATCACTGTATATGTGCATGTATGCGTCATTACAAATTCAAAATTGCATATACAGTAAGTATATCCTCTTTTAACTGCATATGCATGCTAGCTTTCCACCCATGCGTTTTACCAAAACACAAAACGCTTCTGATCAATATGATAAAAAAAAAACAGAATGGAGGAGACAACAAGGAAGCTGCTGCTGCTGCTGATAGTACCTCGGGCCACCAGCAAGTGGAGCTGGAGATGCAGGAGCTGGCTCAGTGTGTTTTTCAGAGCTGCAGCTCCATCGTCGATAGAGCCACCAGACTGGCGTTTCTCCATGTGGCCAAGAGCTACTACTACGTCGCTCACTGCTCACCTGAAACAATTCGTACTCACATCTCCAAGGTCATATTTGAGGATGTTGTTTAGCAAACTAAAGTGCCCTGGAAACGGCCGACTGTTTCTCTTCTGTTAATCAAAGAGATCTTAGTACTTCTAACTTACGAAGAATCAACCCCTCACTACAGGAATCCGGGGATTTGCCGAGTGTCAGATTTGAGCACTCGGTAAATAATTTATCGAATGTTAAATTAGGCACTCGGCACAAATGGCAAATCGATCCTCTGTACTAAGTAATTCAAATCTAGCGATGATGGCGGCAAACCTATACGATCCAACGGACGGACTGCCCCCAAGTCTAAACCACTTGGTGCCTCTTCCTTCCAGTTGACCGCATTTCATTACTACCATTGGTTCTTTCCACGATAGCAAATATAGCCAACCGTGATAGTATTACCCATATGGGATAACACGAAACATAAATATAAAAGTAACCATTTATACTAAGCAGGCTAAGCGGTTGCTTTTACTTTTATTAACAGGGTAACAAGGTAGGTAAAACAATAATCAAAGAAGGTAATGCAGCAATTAGGATTCAATCAACTCCTGTCACCTAATGCATCATAGTATAAAATACTCAGGTAGATTAATTGTAACAAAAATGAGAGGCTTAAGAATGCTCCGGGGCTTGCCTTGAGTGAAGGTGGAGGGCTGATGGTCAGGGCACTCGGGGAGGTTAGTGTCGAGCTCGTGGTACTCCTCGTTTAGCTCCTGTACCTCCTGGACTTCTGTCTCTGTTGGCTCCTAGAGTTCCTCCACGGATCCTAAATGATTGCAATGCATAAATAAATAACTAAATGGTGCAGGATTGATGCTTGAACAAGATTTAGCACACTAAAAGAGATTCTAAGCATTTAACAACTTAAACTACCACAGAGCCACTTAGAACTAGAGCTACTAGCTTAACAAGGTAAAACATGCTATAACTTATTTTTTACAGAAACTATACCTAAAAACATATTTATCATGAAAGTTCCATGATTTATACATGCACATATTCATCACAGGAATTAATCTAAGAAAACAGCAGAAACACAATTATCTTTGATATATGCAGAAACAACTAATTAAACATTAGTACTGAAGACATTCTCCAAAAATTATTTTTTTATCTTTTTAATAGAAAGATCATCATTTACAGAGTCTAACAAAACTGATCTCACCATTTTAGGATTTACCAAACTCTAGATATAAATTAAACAAGCATTAGCATATACTGAAAATAAGAAAAGGAATTTCATTTCGGAAACCGGCTCGAGACACGCAGAGGCGTGCGGGGCGACTGACAGGCAGGACCCTCGATTACTTGAGGTCTGTCTGTCGACGTGCAGGGAACAGAGGACGGTGCTGACCGGCGCGTTCTCGCCGGCAGTGAGGTCTCCGGCGGTGGGGTTGGTTGTGCTAGGCTTGGGATGGTGACGCGCATCCACTGGTGGTGTTGGTTGAACCGGCGCGACCGTGAAAGTGGTCGGCGACGTTCGGTGGCGGTGCAGCTCGGCGGTGCGACACGGCGAGGTGATCACCGGCGATGTGAGGCTTGGCGCTGGGTTGCGTGAGCATCGTGGTGATGTGGTGAGTGCGGTTCGAGGGTCGGTTGAGCTGGAGGGGTTCTGTGAAAACCTGACCACGTGCAAGCTCCGCGGCGGCGGCAATGGCGCACGGCCAACGGTGCTGTGATGACACAGGTCGAACTAGAGCTAGGAAAAGGCGTTCTCACCTCGGCTAACTCCGGTGAAGCTTCCACGAAGATGGTGAGGGATGAACACTGCTCGGTCGGTGCGGTGGCGACTCGGGATCGAGGAACGACGGAGGTGTTCCGGCGACTAGAGTCCTTGGCTGGTTAAACAGAGGCGGACAGCGAGTGTGCGGGGCAAAGGCGAAAGCTAGAGCGAGATGGATCGAACAGAGAAGCTCGGGTGGTGGTGGATTTGAGAAGAAGGCGCTTGCGGTGCTCGGGGCTCTCGGCGCAGCGAGAACAGAGGAATGCGAGCGAGTGAAGATGGGTGCGGACGAGTGTGAGAAGTAGAGGAGGTATAGGCGCTCCTCTTTGCACGGTCATGGCTGACCGGCGCGGCCAGTGGGGCCGTGACGTGATGGTGCGGCGCTGGCGTGTTTGCGGCGAGCGGCACAGAGCAGGACTTGGTCTACGCGCCGTTAGCGCGGATTCGCGTTCGATTGCGAGTGCGACGCGGCGTAGAGCTGATCGGACGCGGCACTGCAGCGGCGTTACTGCGAAACGACGGCGGGGCGCGCGGCAGTGCGGCTGGCAGGTCTGCGGCGGCGAAGCAAGGCGTCAGCGGTGGTGAAGCGATGCAGGCTCGGTCCTAGCGCCGTTAACGCGGGCGCGAGTGCGGACGCGACTGAGACAGAGCGAGCGCCGACAGCGATGTCGGTGCAGGGCCGCAGCGGCGGCGATAGCGTGTTCCACTTCCGCGGTCAGGCATCGTCGGCCACACGGCAGACGACGCCGACGTACGGTTCAGCCGCGGTCGGGTGAGTGTGCGCGGCCGTGCGCGCGGGAGGGGGGGGTCGATATCGAGGGGAGGGTCGATCGGCTGATCGAGCCTCTGACTCGGGGGTCGTTCGTTCGACCGTATGTCCGCCATATCGAGGGGTCGAAGTCGAGGGGGGGTCGATTGACTGGCTGATCGAGCCTCTGGCCCAGGGTCGTTGGATCGACCCTCGGTCCGTCCTTTATCGAGCGGCGGTCGAGGCCGAGCGGGCCGAAAGCGGTACCCGACCTGTTCCGGTCCTGATTTCCTTTTCCCATTTTCTTTTATTAGATACCAACTGAACTTGCTTCAAAACAGTTTCAAAAACTCCAAACTAAGTTTTGACACTTAAACAAAAGTTGTTCAGAATATTATTCTCTACCTTTTTCGTGTAGATCATAAATTCTGAAAACCATTAGTTCAAGAGTCGAGGATTAAAAACTTATCTAAGCTATTTAGGAAAAGAATTTACTTTACTCTTTAACAGATAAAACTAAGCATGGTAAACAAACATAAAGCAAACCATACTTTACTCTAGGCACAACAAGGTTCATCTAAACAGATTGATCACCAGATTAAGCACAAAACATCTATTAAATTCTAGTTTCAAAACATAACAACACACACATGAAATGATAGCATATGCAACTTGAATGCAATGAAATGCTTGTGCTTAGTGGTTAAGGATGATCCTAATGCAAGCTTGACACAGGGTGTCACAGCCCTTCCCCTCTTAAAGAAATCTCGTCCTGAGATTTGAGTTTTAGTACCATTTATTATAAAAGACGGGGTAATTTGCGATTATGTAGGCTTCGGTCTCCCAAGTTGCATCATTGGGACCATGATGACTCCAAAGATCCTTGAAAGTCTTCACTTCTCGGTTCCTAGTGACTCTTGTCTTTGTATCCAAGATCTTTTCTGCTTCCTCAAAGTATTCCAAGTCTGAGCCGATTACGATGTCTGAACTTGGAACAGATTCTTCTTCTGGAACTCGAAGACACTTCTTAAACTGAGATACATGGAAAACTGGAAAGATAGAACTCATCTCTAGGGGTAACTGTACTTGGTAAGCCACCTTACCTTTCCTGGCGATGATCCGATAAGGTCCAACATATCGGGGTGCCAACTTCTTTTTAATTCCAAAGCGACGGACACCTCTCATTGGTGATACCTTAAGGTACACATAGTCACCAACTTGAAACTCCAAAGGTCTCTTCCTTTGATCTGCATACCCTTTCTGTCGAGATTGAGCTGCCTTGATATGTTGTTGAACAATGCGGACTATTTCTTCTGCTTCTTTCACATAGTCCGAACCATAGAATTCCTTTCTCATCCACTTTGAAATTCAGAGATTCACTGGTTTCCAACCTTTGTCTGATTTGCACAAGCTCTTTGTCCGATTTCTGTCCATCAATAATGTCACTATCCAAGGTACACTGGATAACAATATTATTTAGGATCGAAGGGTGCATTAGATCAAAACCATCTTCTAACAAGGGTTGCAACAAGTTGCAATGAGATTTGCGGCTCAAAGCATCTGCTACAACATTTGCTTTTCCAGGATGATAATGCACTTCCAAGTTATAATCCTTGATTAACTCCAACCATCTTCTCTACCTCATATTCAATTCAGACTGGGTAAACAAGTACTTCAAACTTTTATTATCCGTGAAGATGTGGCACATATTACCCATCAAGTAATGCCTCCATATCTTCAAAGCATGCACGACTGCTGCTAACTCCAAGTCATGGGTCGGGTAATTCTCTTCATGAGGTCGTAGTTGTCGTGAGGCATAAGCAATGACTCTTCCATTCTGCATCAACACGCATCCTAATCCAATGGTTGATGCATCACAAAACACATCAAAAGGTTCCTCCAAATTTGGTTGTGCCAAAACTGGTGCAGTTGTTAACAGTGTCCGCAAGGTACGGAACCCTGTTTCACAATCTACGCTCCATTCAAACTTCTTGTTTTTCTGTGTTAACCTTGTCATAGGTTTAGCTATCTTAGAAAAGTCCAGGATAAAACGACGGTAGTATCCGGCCAATCCTAAAAAGCTGCGAACCTCATGCACGTTAACGGGTGCTTTCCAATTCATAACTTCTTGCACCTTTGTGGGGTCCACTGAGATACCCTCGGCTGACAAGATGTGACCCAGAAAAGGTACTTTGGTCAACCAAAACTCACACTTGCTAAACTTGGCATAAAGCTTATGCTCTCTTAACCGTTTCAGCACTAAACGCAGGTGTTCTGCGTGGTCCTTCTCATTTTCCGAATATACCAGGATGTCATCAATGAAAACTACCACAAACTTGTCCAACTCTTGCATGAACACTGAGTTCATCAAGTACATGAAATGCGCAGGCGCATTTGTCAATCCAAAGGACATCACTAGATATTCAAAGAGACCGTATCTTGTGGAGAAAGCGGTCTTGGGTACATCTTCCTTTCTGATCTTAATCTGATGGTAATCAGATCGTAAGTCTATCTTGGAGAACACTTTGGCTTTAGACAACTGATCAAACAACAAATCAATCCGCGGCAACGGATATTTGTTTTTATGGTAACCGCATTGAGAGGGCGATAGTCCACGCACATTCTTAAGGTTTTATCCTTCTTTTTCACAAAGATGGCGGGACATCCCCACGGTGAACAACTCGGGCGGATCAAACCCTTTTCCAGCAACTCCTGGAGTTGTTTCTTGAGTTCTGCTAACTCGTTAGGTGGCATCCTATATGGTCTCCTGGATATAGGTGCTGTTCCGGGAGCTAGCTCTATAGCAAACTCGACTTTTCTGTCTGGGGGTAACCCTGGAAGATCATCAGGAAACACATCTGGAAACTCACAAACTACAAGAATCTTATCCAACAACTCTGCAGTGATAGCAAACATGACTCCCAGCTGATTTGGATTCTTCGATAAGAAGATTCCGAAGGTAACTCCATTCTGTGGGTTGGTGATAGATACTGCTCGTTGGGCTATATCTAGATGCACTTTCCAAGCTTTCATCCATTCCATTCCAAGGATTACATCTAGGCCTAGCTCAGGTATTACGATGAGGTTGACATGTATCGATGTCGTCCCCATGGTAATTTCTACATCCTTTACCATTTTACGAGTATATAGGACAGCTCCTGCTGCACTAATTTGATACTCCTTTTCTAATTCTACCACCTTCTGTTGACTTCGCAACACGAAGTTCCCACTAACGAAAGAATGCGATGCTCCAGAATCAAACAAGATAACTGTAGGACATTGATTAACAAGAAACGTACCAGCTGTGACGGGTTCTCCTTCTGGTACTTCCTCCAAGGTGGTGTGGTGGACATTCCCTGTGCGAGGCTTCTGGGGATAGCTGAACTGCTTTCTGGGCTTCGTACAGAAGCGAGATAGGTGACCAGTTTGTCCGCAGTTGAAGCATGGTCCCACTGCATACGGCGTCTTCTGACTTCCAGCTGTAGGTGCTGCGGCTTTACCCTTATTCTGCTGCAGGGGTGCAGTGAAAGGCCTCTGGTAGGTGGGACGAGCACGAGCATTGGTCATCTTCCCTTGAGGTGGTCGGAAACGTGCACCAGCTTGTGGTGGACGAAACACTGGCCTTGAAGCATTGGGACCCCTATTCTGGTGGGATCCTCCCTCTGGGATGCGTCGGCGCGTCTCTGCCAGCAACCTGTTATCATTGGTTTCTTGATTCAAGCAGTCACTGATGAAGTCGCTAAAGGTGAGGCGGTAGTTGTTTCCCATCTTGGACAGAAGAGCGGCATTCATGCCCCTCTTGAAGCTGGCGATCTTCTTGGCATCAGTGTTGACGAAGTCAGTGGCATAGCGAGCCAGCCTGTTGAAACTGATGAGGTACTCTGTTACTGATCTGGTCCCCTGGGACAGTCTCATGAACTCAGTAAGCTTCATCTCCATCACACCGTCTGGAATGTAGTGACGACGCATAGCTGTGGAGAACAAGTCCCATGTAACTGCAGTGCCGACAAGCAGGTTATCACGGTACTGGGACCACCAAATGCTTGCTGGTCCTTCCAGCCTATGCGCGGCATACTCCGCCTTCAGCTCCTCCATCAGACGCAGAAGCCAAAACTTCTGTGTCATGGAGTGCAGCCATTCATCTACCTCCAGCGGTTCAGTAGCTTCCTTGAAGATAAGAGGGCGGGTGTCCATGAAATCCTTGTAGGAACTGTACTGATTAGGTGCGCCCCCCTGCTATTGCCTGTGCTGCTGAGCTGTGTTGGCAGCGATGTTGCGCAACGTTTCATTCATTTGTCGCTGCATCTCTTCGACACTTCTTTGGCTACCCAAGAACTGGCCAAAGAACGCTTCCGGTGTCATTGGAGGTGGCGGTGGTGGTGGCAAGTCCTCTCTCTGGGATGCCTCTCCATCACCCCGATTGGTGCGACGAGTGTTAGCCGTCATCTGTATAGCCCATTAACAAGCAACAATTAGGTGATGCTATATTGAACAATGAATAAATACCGTGCTATACAAAATGTAACATTAAGCACACGACCAGATATAATTATTCATCTTTCCACATAACATCACAGAATTAATTGCTCGTCATAAACATACAAATAACATTCCAAATCCTTCGCCAGAACAACGCCTGGACTTAAATTCCAAATTCGGCTTACACATAACGAAGATCCAAACAAAACAGAGTCTTAAACAACATCATGATACAAAAGCTCCTTGCGCGGAAGATCAACTCCTAATCTAGCGCTCAGTAACCGTCGGAGTAGTCGTGCTCTCCGATGTTTTCGTCGAGGTTGTCATCGTAAAAGGGCTCGTCGGCGAAGACCTCGTTCGGTGAGTCAGGACCAAGGATTACTCCATCCTGTGGCTCGGGCTCCTCAGGTGCAGGTGCTTCGGCGGCTTCAGCTGCTGCTGCTGCCTGCTGCTGGTGGAGAGCGTGGAAATCCTCGTGCAGGTTATCGATGTACTCCTGCTGTCCATTGAGGTTTCCCTCTAACTCTGCAACTCTGTCCTGCAGGTCCTCCGATTCGGTCCAAGCTTCATTCCTGGAGTTGGTGTGCTCACTGACCACGCGAGCAGCGATCTCCTCCTCCAACTTAGTCTGAGCCTGATTGTGCTCCAGAGTCATCTGAGCTAACTCTGCCTGAAGGGTCTCGACGGTTGTCTCGAACTCCTGCTGCAACTGGCGTTTACTTTCCATCGTGGCGTTGTGGATTTCTGCAACATCTGCCAGACTACGCTCCAGACTCTCACAAGTGCCTAGAAGAGCTCCAGTGGCACCCATGACTGGGGTCTCACAAAAAAAAAGCTCCTCTTCGTCTCCTGTCAGAGTTGTCTCCTCGGTCTGCATCCAATCCACAGGAAAAGTTGTTCCACGTGGGAACACTCCCGGCCACGCGTCTGCAAGATCTGCGGGAAAACGAGCGATGATGTCCTTTAGCACCAGGTATGCTGCCCTATTGGCTCCATCTTTAGCACAAGCTCCCTTGGTAACGATCGTCCATCCTGCCCAGTCGGGCCTTCCTTCCAGAGCTTTCACTCTGACCTCAACCTGAACCAGAGAATCTTAACCATACTGCTGCTTCTGCCAAGAGTACTTGGGTTCACTGCCCTCAGAATACCCAATGGCGTGCAAAACTCGCCAAAGGATGGTTGGCAGCCCAAAGTACGTCAAAAACCTTCCCCTGGTCATCTTCCTTGCCAACGGGTGGCGAGGGACTCCTGCTCCTCCGGTTGCCTTCCTGGCGGTCAGACGGGTACGAGGCATCTGTAGAAAAGGGGGTTTCGACTCTCGTGAGATAGATATTAAGTTGGTCATTTTTATCAAAAGGGATGATTACCACTTAAGGGGAGGGATGACATGGTACAAGAATATAAACATGATGCATGATCGTAAATACGTTCTCACTCAACTAGAAAGACTCGTAAGTCCTAACGTTCTAGTCGGTGGCAAGACGATCTCTCATTATGCAGTTATTCGTTCTACACGGTTGCGTAGTTAGTGTACCTACAAAAAAAATTCATCTCAGCCCAAAAGAACAAAACTCAATGTAGAAAATCACCGGACACTTCCTGATATGCACTAAGTACATACCAGTTAGATACCAAAACCTTATGCACCAAGCTTGGAAAACCCACCCAGCATCACATACTTCTCAGATATGTCTGCGTGAAAGCTCGCATATCCTTAAGTAACAAGATATCACTTCCCTTGACCAACGGTTGGAAGGTCTACTCTCACATCTCCCAAATTGTTTTCAATGCAAATTATCGAACCTAATATCATCCTTCCCAAGAATGATATCTCGGCAAATTACAAAGATCCAGCAGGAGCAAAAACCCTGAACCAAGTTAGTATAACTAAGCCACCTGATTTCCTAGTATAGGGCTAAGGACTAGACTCTGGCACCCAAGTTTCAAAAGTAGTTTATTAAAATAGTTTTGAAATACCCGTTTTGTTGAAAAGTTGCTCAAACGAATGAGGATACCTGAACAAAGCTCTGATACCAGCTGTGACGGATGGTTCAGATTATAAGAGATCAAGTACCAAAGTCGCTGATTTAACTGCCACTTAAAACACTTGAGCCCATATAATCCCGGTAGTCCGGAAATCTCGAAGGATTTCTAACAATCGAGGATCGCGCAAACTCAGGTATGCACATTCGAACGAGCCACAAATAAACCGAAAATACTTGAAGTACGAATAAAGTTATTACAACACTTTGTTCTAGATAAAAGTAGTACTTACGCCACAACACCTGTGGCCGAAAAAACATTGTTTGAAACTTTGAACCCGAAGTTTGACTCCACACTTAAATCATTAAAAGGTTGGGGTGCCCACGAGGTCATGTCCGACAATAGCAAAAGATGAGCTCGTAGAAAACCTTGCCCAAGGCCTACTCCTCTTCTACTTCAAAAGGATAGAGACAGTGCTTACAATAGTTGAAGTATACTTGGCCATCTGCAACAAACGGGATAAACCCTGAGTACGGGAATATACTCAGCTAGACTTACCCGTCTAACTGAAAATAAAGACTCCAAGGGTATGCAAGGCTATTTATGTGGATCTAGGTAAACTTGATTTTGCGGAAAGGCGAACAAGATGAAACTAAAGATTAGAGAACAGCCATTTTTCATCCTATTATTATCTCTAGGTTTGCACCTGTACTAGAGCACTCACTTGAACTACTCAAACAATATAATAACATATATCCAATTCCTTCATCAATATTTTAGTAGAACCATTACGATGTCACATGGAGTTGTACCGTGGTGAAGCTCAGCATAATCCCCCATATCCAGTGGGGGCGGCAATTCGAATCGATATACACCAGCTGGTAAGATTACCTTTAACACATGCCCACACTTTCCCCGTCGGGTCCATGCATTGGGTTACCGCTCAACAAAGTCTAGGTGGTAACCGTCGCGGGCTCGCATTGGTCCACCCAATTGTAGAAATCAGTTGGCCACCACGGGGCAGATCGTATCTACAAACTAGAGGATGCTCACAGCAGATTGAGCGCCGGCCCGGACAGTGTTTACTCGGCTTCGGGGTCGACACTCCCGACGGCCCCTATGTGAAAGGGCGCATTCAAAGATGTAAGAGGGCCACCATCGTGTACAAACCTATACGATCCAACAGACGGACTGCTCCCAAGTCTAAACCACTTGGTGCCTCTTCCTTCCAGTTGACCGCATTTCATTACTACCATTGGTTCTTTCCACGATAGCAAATATAGCCAACCGTGATAGTATTACCCATATGGGATAACACGAAACATAAATATAAAAGTAACCATTTATACTAAGCAGGCTAAGCGGTTGCTTTTACTTTTATTAACAGGGTAACAAGGTAGGTAAAACAATAATCAAAGAAGGTAATGCAGCAATTAGGATTCAATCAACTCCTGTCACCTAATGCATCATAGTATAAAATACTCAGGTAGATTAATTGTAACAAAAATGAGAGGCTTAAGAATGCTCCGGGGCTTGCCTTGAGTGAAGGTGGAGGGCTGATGGTCAGGGCACTCGGGGAGGTTAGTGTCGAGCTCGTGGTACTCCTCGTTTAGCTCCTGTACCTCCTGGACTTCTGTCTCTGTTGGCTCCTAGGGTTCCTCCACGGATCCTAAATGATTGCAATGCATAAATAAATAACTAAATGGTGCAGGATTGATGCTTGAACAGGATTTAGCACACTAAAAGAAATTCTAAGCATTTAACAACTTAAACTACCACAGAGCCACTTAGAACTAGAGCTACTAGCTTAACAAGGTAAAACATGTTATAACTTATTTTTTAGCAGAAACTATACCTAAAAACATATTTATCAGGAAAGTTCCATGATTTATACATGCACATATTTATCACAAGAATTAATCTAAGAAAACAGCAGAAACACAATTATCTTTGATATATGCAGAAACAACTAATTAAACATTAGTACTGAAGACATTCTCCAAAAATTATTTTTTTTATCTTTTTAACAGAAAGATCATCATTTACAGAGTCTAACAAAACCGATCTCACCATTTTAGGATTTACCAAACTCTAGATATAAATTAAACAAGCATTAGCATATACTGAAAATAAGAAAAGGAATTTCATTTCGGAAACCGGCTCGAGACACGCAGAGGCGTGCGGGGCGACTGACAGGCAGGACCCTCGATTACTCGAGGTCTGTCTGTCGACGTGCAGGGAACAGAGGACGGTGCTGACCGGCGCGTTCTCGCCGGCAGTGAGGTCTCCGGCGGTGGGGTTGGTTGTGCTAGGCTTGGGATGGTGACGCGCATCCACTGGTGGTGTTGGTTGAACCGGCGCGACCGTGAAAGTGGTCGGCGACGTTCGGTGGCGGTGCAGCTCGGCGGTGCGACACGGCGAGGTGATCACCGGCGATGTGAGGCTTGGCGCTGGGTTGCGTGAGCATCGTGGTGATGTGGTGAGTGCGGTTCGAGGGTCGGTTGAGCTGGAGGGGCTCTGTGAAAACCTGACCACGTGCAAGCTCCGCGGCAGCGGCAATGGCGCACGGCCAACGGTGCTGTGATGACACAGGTCGAACTAGAGCTAGGGAAAGGCGTTCTCACCTCGGCTAACTCCGGTGAAGCTTCCACGAAAATGGAGGCGTCGGAGGCGAGACGGTGAGGGATGAACACTGCTCGGTCGGTGCGGTGGCGACTCGGGATCGAGGAACGGCGGAGGTGTTCCGGCGACTAGAGTCCTTGGCTGGTTAAACAGAGGCGGGCAGCGAGTCTGCGGGGCAAAGGGGAAAGCTAGAGCGAGATGGATCGAGCAGAGAAGCTCGGATGGTGGTGGATTTGAGAAGAAGGCGCTTGCGGTGCTCAGGGCTCTCGGCGCAGCGAGAACAGAGGAATGCGAGCGAGTGAAGATGGGTGTGGACGAGTGTGGGAAGTAGAGGAGGTATAGGCGCTCCTCTTTGCACGGTCATGGCCGACCGGCGCGGCCAGTGGGGCCATGACGTGATGGTGCGGCGGCGGCAGCGGCGCTGGCGTGTTTGCGGCGAGCGGCGCAGAGCAGGACTTGGTCTACGCGCCGTTAGCGCGGATTCGCGTTCGATTGCGAGTGCGACGCGGTGTAGAGATGATTGGACGCGGCACTGCGGCGGCGTTACTGCGAAACGACGGCACGGCGCGCGGCTGGCAGGTCTACGGCGGCGAAGCAAGGCGTCAGCGGTGGTGAAGCGATGCAGGCTCGGTCCTAGCGCCGTTAACGCGGGCGCGAGTGCGGACGCGACTGAGACAGAGCGAGCGCCGATAGCGATGTCGGTGCAGGGCCGCAGCGGCGGCGATAGCGTGTTCCACTTCCGCGGTCAGGCATCGTCGGCCACGCGGCAGACGACCCCGACGTACGGTTCAGTCGCGGTCGGGTGAGTGCGCGCGGGCGTGTGTGCGGGAGGGGGGGGTCGATATCGAGGGGAGGGTCGATCGGCTGATCGAGCCTCCGACTCGGGGGTCGTTCGTTCGACCGTATGTCCGCCATATCGAGGGGTCGAAGTCGAGGGGGGTCGATTGACTGGCTGATCGAGCCTCTGGCCCGGGGTCGTTCGATCGACCCTCGGTCCGTCCTTTATCGAGCGGCGGTCGAGGCCGAGCGGGCCGAAAGCGGTACCCGACCTGTTCCGCTCTTGATTTCCTTTTCCCATTTTCTTTTATTAGATACCAACTGAACTTGCTTCAAAATAGTTTCAAAAACTCCAAACTAAGTTGACACTTAAACAAAAGTTGTTCAGAATATTATTCTCTACCTTTTTCGTGTAGATCATAAATTCTGAAAACCATTAATTCAAGAGTTGAGGATTAAAAACTTATCTAAGCTATTTAGGAAAAGAATTTACTTTACTCTTTAACAGATAAAACTAAGCATGGTAAACAAACATAAAGTAAACCATACTTTACTCTAGGCATAGCAAGGTTCATCTAAACAGATTGATCACCAGATTAAGCACAAAACATCTATTAAATTCTAGTTTCAAAACATAACAACACACATGAAATGATAGCATATGCAACTTGAATGCAATGAAATGCTTGTGTTTAGTGGTTAAAGATAATCCTAATGCAAGCTTGACACAGGGTGTCACAGATATTGTTTTGGCGGTTTTGTCGTGAGAGAAAACATTGTATTATTATGCCTGATAAGTTGGGCACTTGCAATTCTCCAAAGCTGATCCATTTCCCTTCCAACATGGCCGTCTTGGCAACGACACAGTGGTGTTCCAGTCAGCTAGCTAGCACCGGTATACGGTATAAATGAATGTGCATGAAGCTACTTATTAGCTTAGTGCCTGCGAACATATGGTAGATAAGTATTCATGAATGTTCAGTTTTGTGATGGGTGATTGATCAACACTTAGGTGTTTCAGTTTGAGCGGTATATAGATTTTCCTACTCCTGGATGGCAATATATAGATTTTCTTTAGATAATAGATAAAAATATCCGGCTTCTACATTTAAGGATGTACACATCTCATTATTATAAAATTTTGGATAAAATAAAAAGAGAGAGCCAAAGTCTCAATATATAGATAGGCAGGGAGTGTAGCATTCTTTCAAACGAAGACCGGCCGGCCATAAAGTGTGTGAGAAGTAAAGCAATTGGGCCACATCCGTGCGCGCGTCTCCGATCTCCACACGTGTGCGCGTCTCCGACGTTTCAGTTCGCCATGTCCAAGCAGCACGACGCCTCCGACGACGGCGGCATCCCCGCCGCCGAGGTGCCGGCAAAGCGCCCGCCTCTTAACAAGTACGCCCTCGCCTGCGCCATCCTCGCTTCCATGAACTCCATCCTCCTCGGCTACGGTACGCGCACGCACATGCTTCATACAATTCCATGCACTCGTAGCAACGTACGTGCACAGACAACAGGTGGCGGACATGCTCCGTCCCGGCCTCCTCGTCGGCGGGTTAGGCAGTATGGAGGCTTCTGAAGCTGTAAGGGCCCTAGAACACTATAGAACGTGGGAGATAGAGAGAGAAGGAGCTGTGAGAGAGGCGGTCCACGCGGGCGCATGCATTCGGCCATGGCGTCCACCGCGCAGAGCTCGACCCGAAGGCTCTTACCCGACGACGAGAGGCAGCGCGGCTAAGTCGACACGATGCAACTGCTTGGGAGGGGAATCGAACGGCAGTGCGGCGGTGGCTACGGATTTATTTTCCCGCCGCCGCGGCGGGTGTACGGTTGCCGTTCAGACGCATGAAGGAACTAACTGAAATGGCCCCCTTCCTCCCCTCCTTTCTCCCGATCAAAGAAGCATCACATGAAACCCACTTGGAAAGATTGTAGAGCTACGTGAGGTTAACAAATTTTCTTAAAGAATCATGGTCTAAAGCGGCTCGATCGGTTTGGAAGATCAAAGGTTTCAAAACAGTGCAAAAGAAACTGAAATCGAGATTCAGAGAAATTCAGTTAAGTGCAGGGAAAAGAGTGAATAACAGGTAGAGAGATTCAGAATCATTTGTCCTGTTGCATTATATAACAGGAATATCCAGTCACTAAACTGTTCAGATAAAGAGATTCAGAATCATTTGATCTATTGCATACTTGCATTGCATCTGCATCTAACAATCTAATACGCATGAAACTGAGGTGCTGGACGTCCACTGCCTCGGCCCCCGACATGGCGATGGCATTGGTTGGAGTGACGGTGACCACCGCATGCAGTGCGCCAAGGTGGAAACCGCACCTGAGGCAGTGCAGGTCGTCGACCGTCGGGGCTTCGGCAGCTTGCCTTCTCTTGGGTGTTGGCGCCGCTCTGTGCTCTTCCGCCTCATTCTCACTCTTCGGCAGCTCACCTATAAAACCACCGCACCAGCTCCGGCATCTCTTCTCTCTTGCCTTGTGTTTGGTGTTGGTGCGACCTCTCGAGTCGAGTCTCCACAGACCTCAGTTGCGTATGTACGTGGTCAATCACCGCCGGCCTGCAGCCGAGCCTCCCGCTAGGTGCTCGAGCGATCCAACAGAGCAGCGAGCACAGCCAGCGAGATGGCGCCGCCGGGGCTCATGGACGACGTCATCGGCGAGATCCTCGTCCGCCTTCCGCCGACCGACCCGGCGTGCCTCGTCCGGGCCACCCTGGTGTGCAAGCGCTGGCGCAGCCTTGTCTTGGACGACGACGACGGCGCCTTCCTCCGCCACTACCGCGCCTTCCACCGTGCTGGGCTTCTTCAACGACGAGCAGTGCGGCTACGACGACGATATCTTCGTCCCCCGCTTCGTTCCCACCACCACCACCACCATGCAAGCGCTCCCGCGGCCGCTTCCCCAGCCAGCAGCAAGCGTCGGACGGACCCCGCCAACGCCAAAACCTACTCGTGTCGTACCCTAGATTGCCGCCACGGCCGCGTGCTCTTCGACACCTCGATCCTGCTGGAACGATCACCACAGCTTCTCCCCACCCGCCCTCCGACATCGACCCGTACTCCCGAGTTCACGGGCGCGGTGCTCTGCGCCTCCTCTGCCGGCGGCGGCTGCGACCACCTCGATTGCAGCGCGCGGGGGAGACCTTTCCTCGTGGTCATCGCCGGCGTAAGTATCGGCGAGAACTTCGACGAAGACGGCGTGGCATGGGCTAGAGTCTACTCGTCGGAGACTGCCGCGTGGGGTGCGCCGATCACGCTTGACGACGTCGACTCCTTCGTCGACCCTGCCTGCTCGCCGGTCTACTTCATGCTCGGGTACGGCCGAAAGATCCTCAAGTACGACCTGGCCCTGTCGGTGATGAAGGCGCCGCCCCAGCAGCACGGGACGGCGAGCTGGGAGCCGCCACCGTGGAGGGACACAGCTTGCACCTGTGGGCGTGGGACGAGAGTGTTGGGGAGTGGGCGCGTGTCAGGGTCATCGACCTCGATCCGGCCATCATCCCAACAACAATCTCCATTTGTGACGCTGACCCCTCGAGTATTAAGTTCAATCTGGCTGGCTCCGTGCAAGGCGCTGGGCGCAGACGATGATCGTCAGGACATCTTCACGGTTGAACTCAAGTCTGGACGCATCACCAAGACAAGCAACACCAGAAATTACGGCTACATCTTTCCTTTCATGAGCTTCTGCTGCACTCCAGCTGCTCGTACTAAGGCACTAAGCTAATAAGTAGCTTCTTGCACATTCATTTATACCGTATACCGGTGCTAGCTAGCTGACTGGAACACCATTGTGTCGTTGCCAAGACGGCGATGTTGGAAGGGAAATGGATCAGCTTTGGAGAATTGCAAGTGCCCAGCTTATCATGCATAATAATACAATGTTTTCTCTTTCACGATAAAACCGCCAAAATAATATCAATCGATTTAGGGCCCGTTTGGTACAGCTCAGCTTCACTAGTGAAGCTGTTTTTTTTTAAATAGCTTTATAAGCAACTTTCTAGGTGAAGCTAAGTTATTTTGGAAAAAATGTTTGACAAAACAGTTTCACTAACAACTTTATGCATGGATATGTGAGAGAAAGGGGGAGAAAGTTGTGATAAGCTACTATTTTCACTCCACTTTGCAAATCTGTTTTTCTTTGTGAGAGGGGAAGAAAAACAGTTTCATAGATAAAGTTGTTTTAAAAAGAGGTGTTTGACAAAAAAAAATAGATCACAACAACTTTGCAAAGCTGTTATAAGCTGTATCAAACAGGACCTAGTGTCAAACCAACTCTAGGGACCCTTAGTGCATTTTGCTCTTACATTTGTATAAGTGTCGTCCATGTTGTAAAGAGCCCTGAGCAGAGCCCGCTAGCTAGCGCCGCCATGGACAAACGAGACTAGTACAACACACAGTGCACTGTGTTGGTTGCCACGTCTTCATTAGCTGGACACGCGGGCATCGTTTGTTTTGTTTGAAAGGGAAGGCTACCTATAGCTTCTACTCATCGATTCGACCTGACCTCTCTCTCCATTATTATTCAGCACACGTGTGGTCATTTCTCATTTCTTACTGTATTTTGCAAGGGTTTTTACATGACTGACTGCTACAGTACATGTACCTGCATGCCACTGCTCCAGGCCAGCCGATCGACCATCGTTATTATTATTATTATTACCTGTCCCAGTCGCCGCTGCCCCGGAAGCATGACACCGCCCGGCGCCGCCTCCGCCTACCGCTGCGCCGGCCTTCCTTGAGGCCAGGCCACAGTTCCGCCTTCCACCTCTCCAGCGTCATCTCCAGCTTCCTCTGCTCCACAGCAGCGCCTTTGGTGTCCACCAGGTGCCCGGACTGACCGACGACCACCAACTCCAGGTCGCTGCTCCGCGCCTGCAGTTGGCCTTGGCCGTAGAGCAGCGGCGGCGCGCGGGCGGCGTCCAGCAGCGCCACGGCCACGTTAACGATCCCCTGCGGCCGTAGCGAGCGCGGCCGACGGAGCTGCAGCGCCGCCACCTGCGGCCCACCACCGCGGCCGTGATCGGGGCGCACGAACGTGCTCACCACGATGCGCGTGACGCCGAGGACGGGGTCGGCGCCGAGTCCCAGTCCCCCCGCGACGCCGCGGACCTCCACGGTGACCGCGGCCGTGTCGGAGCTTAGGAACGCGGCGTCGACGCGGAACAGGAACCGGTCGTTCCACGTCGGCACGGCGCCGCCCGTGAGGTCCACGCACGTGCGCAGCTTGTGCCCCGCGTCCGCCCACGCCACGGCGTACGCGCGCACGCGCCGGCCTAGCAGCCGTAGCCGACGACGGTGCAGGTCTTGCGCCGAGATGACCGTCACCTCGAGCAGGTGCAGCGGGGAGGAAGACGGGTGTGGCCGTGCCAGCGGTGGTGATGACAGGGGTTCGTCGACGATGTTGCTGGGCCCCGGCGACATCCCGCTGGGCGACGGCATGGAGGCGTCCAACGAAGAAAGAAGCATCAGTTATTAGCTATTACCAGCCATGCAGCCGGGTCGGGCTATGATGAAAGGGAAAATATAGGAGAGGTCAGAGACAAGTTTAGGCTGCTTTGCTTGCAGAGTTGGTCACAGCGCAGATGCTGCGGATTTGGCGTTTCAAACAGATATTACCAGCGAAGCCAGCACCTTCGACAGCCAGCCAATTTTACCGGCAACCCGTAACCCTTACGGACATATATAACGGTCATTGGTTCTTTCCTAGATGCTTGTTTCTCCCTTTGTACAGTATAATTAATATATCTTTTTGTCTAGGTTTTTAACAAATTTATTTGAAGATATAAATATTGTATATTTTTTTATAAATCAAGTCAAACATGTGACATAAAAACCTAAAACAACACTTATTTTGAGATGGAAAGAGTAACCCTTTTTATTTTTTTTATTACTTATATCTCTATTATAATTAAAATCATCTAAAGTAAATTGAAAAACCTGATCTCACTTTTGACTCTATGTCCAGGCTTCCCACCTCCTTCGCATCCACGGCTACTCCCCGCAATTGGAGTCCTCCCACAATCCTCGAAGGAAGGAAATTCGCAGACGCAATCGAGGTCTCGCCGCAAACTTTTCCTCGCCCCACGCGCACTCCGACTCCTCCACGGGACATCGCCCCTCCTTCTCTCCCCCGAGGCGGCGGCTGTCACAGGCGACGGCGCCCCCCACGGGCGGGCAGGCCGCGGTGCGAGCGGTCCCCTCCCTCACCCCTACGCGGGCGGGTCCCGCCCTAGATCCACGGTCGCCGGTGTCTTGAAGGTCCACGCCGCCACTTGCAGGCCACAGCACCCCGACGCCTGGCCTCCGCCTCCGATGATGATGACGACGACCTCGATGCCCACGGCCGCGGCCACTGCTGCACCGTACGTCATCTCTGCTCCCGAAGTCCCGATTCGGCCTCCGCAGGCAGCAGCACATCCGCTTCCCCTCCCTCCGCCTCCTACGCGTCCGTACGTCATCTCTGCTTTCCTCCCAGTTGGGGTGACAACCAGTGAGTAGCTCGCGTGCGTCGATGTCGCCCCTCCCTTTTTCGTGACACAGAGGAGTTTGATGCCAAGGCGACCTGGCTAAGAGCGGCAGGCTGACGCCATGCGTGGCTTCGGCGAAGTGCTCAGTGCGTTCTCGGATCCGCTCCTTCGCCCTTGTGAAGACAGGAGGTGCAGGTCCAAATCACAGCAGCCCTGTTGCGACAACCTCATCTGCATACCCCTATGAGGAGACGATGGCAACATGTGTACAGTCTGACGAACCGACGATGATGGCCACAAGCAAAGCATCCCTGGCAATAAAGGTACTAATGAGATTGACTTGTTCTTTTCTGACTTGAATCATGTACATTTGTGCATGTATTGAGTAGAAAAGGGAAGTACATCCTAGAGATTAGAGAAGTATCTAGCTGAAAAGTACAGAGATTTAGAGAAATATGGAGCTACGAGAAATACACCTAGCTAGCTGTCTGCTCCTCCGATTGGAATACTAGATAGAGATTGTAATCCTATGCATTTCTACAGCTTATGCTTGTGTTTGAAAAATAGAAGATGCATCTTTTAATTACTTATAAAATTAATCTTGCAACTTTAATTAGTCAAGTTTGGTAGTTGTGGGCTCCATGCTATCCACTTGAAACACTAATCAGACCTATTTTCCTGTCGATTTAGGCAGGATTGGGATGGAGCCTCTCTTGCAATGATAATTGATAAAGCCCTCAGCATTGAGACCATTCTAGCATTAGAAAAAAAATTACCACTCATTAATGACGATTATAAAGCTCAGCTTGATTTTTTTTGCAAGTTATGTTCTATAGGTAATTTAATCCCCTTAGTTTTTGGCCAACTGAATTACTATCATTGAATTCTGTAGGCGAGCCGGGCCGTAGGCTGCTGGGGCGTCGTGGCCACCGGGCATGGGATGCTGGAGCGCCAGGATGGGAGGTGCCACTGAGATGGCCGTCCCCATAACAAGCGCAAGGCCGAGGCGTCTTGGACAGGCGATGCTCAAGCCACGGCACGACAGCGGTGGTTCCTCCGTTCGGTCTTGAGATTTCTGTGCGGAGCACGGGATGCGTGCACACGGAGGAAATCATGGCCTTCTATGTCGCCCAAACCCTCCATAGAGGCAGCAGGGTCTTGGTCATGAACACGAACAAACCTGGCCCTGCTGTTCAGGAAACGGTAAACAGCAACCTCGCCTATGCCCTATTTTGGATTACATGCCCCCTCCTCTCCTTTGCGATGTGTTTCAGTGTTGAGATGGGCTGTGTATTTCTCCATCGTCTGAACTTTAGTTATGTGAGCCATACTACATGTTCAAGATTGAATGTAAATTGATTAAGATTTGCACGAAATTAATATATATCCTGTTTAATATGTCTCAGAAGGTTTTTTTTTTTGAAAATGCCGTAGCGTTCGGTGTCGCGGGCAGCCCGACGAGGGCGAGAGAAAGGAGGAGGAGGAGGAGGCAACTGCTGCTCCAAGGACTACGTCGCTCACTGCTTCAACTCCTCCTACACCCTCGCTCACTGCTGCCCATGTTTACTGGATCTGCGCCTGCAGTTCTGTGTGCTTTTCACTGAATGTTCCTAGCCCTTCTGCTCTTCATCCTCCTCACCTTGGTGGCCTTTCCATAGGCAGTGCAAATGAGATCACGATATGTGGTTTTCTGGCTTGGGTGCAAGTACTGATGTTGAGATTTAGATGGACATTCTTGGATTCAATTTTTCTAGCACAGATTCAATGCGTACATATGTTCCTGTACATATGTTCCTATAATCTAAAGGGATAGTTGATTTGAAATTGTCTTTGCCATTCATGAATGAAAACTATTTGTTGTTGCTAGATTTGTAAAAGAAATCTTTTGCTCTAATAATTTATTTTTTCATGAAGTATTGATGCTCTTCTTCAAAGTTTAATCCACGAGTTTCCATTTTTATTAACACAAAATGTGTTATTTTAAAAGGCAATTTATATTGTGAGCAGTATACCAATTTAAATTGATTTTTTTTTCAGTTGCATGGTTTTGATCATACATGGAAATTGGAGGAGACTCGAGGGTGCTTGCACTCTGCCTACTGCCACACTGCTGTTGCTGCTCTCTACTTGCCGACAACCAAGGTGAGTTTGGCGAACCCGGAATGGTGTTTCTAGGTTTTAGTGTCTTTCATATTATCTTCCTTTGAGATCAATGAAGTGGGTCCTGTTGAGAAGAAAGTTGTCTCATGTGCCTTTTTTTATCAAACTTTTCAAGGCATTTTGGATTTCACAGATTTCGCAATCAGTCCTTACTGACGGTAACACATACTCCTCTATCCTCTGTTTTGATCTTCTCAATCTATTTTGTCAAATTTCAGATCTAAGGGCAAGGATGATTTTTTTTTCATGTATTGTTCTTTCCAGTTTTGGGCTAGAATGGTGTGACCTTATCACCGAAATGATTTTGGCTTGAAGATGAATACAAATAATGATGCACCAGACAAGAAATTTTGGAGCCTTGAAACCTCTTTTTTTGCTCGACAGTGATATTCAAATGAACTACTAAATTAAGTTTTGGAGACAGTGAAATGTGCTTTTGTGGAAACAAATTGTGAACAATAAAGTTTGGTATGACAGAATGGAGTATCTTAATATAGTGAACAATTATTAAATTGGAATGCGTAAAAAACAAGGCCACATTGTTGTAGTTTGAGGCTGAATGCAAGCTCACAGTTGAGCTCAGCTCTGCTATGCTTTACACTCTTCCTTACTTTCATACATGTTTTGGTTAGCATTAAAAAGTAATTAATAAGCATCCATGATTTTTGATAAGTGATTGAATTTTGACAGGTCGCAACACCTCAGTTCCTCAGCCTCGACTAGCACACGCCGACGCCATCTGACGGGCCGTTGTTGGACGCAGCGCAGGGCTACAACACGTGAGCAGCAGCAGTGAGCGAGGGTGTAGACTTGAAGAAGCTACTGCTGCTCGACGTGCTGCGGTCGTGACGAAGGTAGGCAGAGGGTCGGCATCTTCTTCAGTATGCAGACTGGCAAGGTTGTCTACAGGTTCATGGTGGTCGATCTGTTAGGTTGTGGAGGCTTCATCCTTACGTTATTTCTCAAAATTTCTTGATTGTCTTTTTTGTTTGGTTGCGACGTAGCAACATAAATGTTGACAAGCTGGCTTCGCCATCATCATCGAATTCCGGTGTGGCAATGTGTGTTGATCTGTCGCTATGGTCAGATCGTTGGTCTGCTTGTCGGTCGATCTCGAATGTGTTCATCGCTCATCACGCGCTGAGTTGGTCGGGAACAAGGCGATCATCGTTTGATTATTTTCATGTGTTTTCCCTAAAATGAAGCCGTAGCGTTAATACGGGCACTATACTAGTTAATATAAGTTAGCGAAGCTTTTGCCGACTCTTAAAAAAATAATGGTCATTGGTACTGCACACACTCAACTCCTGAAACAAACATAATCACCACATCACATTGCAGGAGATTCATGAAGATACCAGGTGTAGACAATTCTGTAAACAGGGCGACAAGACTAGACTAACACTCGGGCACTAACAATCACTAGTACAAAACGATACTACAGGGGATTCGAACATATTTGTGATTCGAACATATTTGTACAGATGTTTTTTTCGGAACATATTTGTACAGATGTTTTTTTCGAACGCACGTAGATATTGATTTCTACAAACGGTTTTCTTAACGAACCACATGTAGAAATGACTGTTCAGAAATTATGTTTTTAAAATAGAAAAAAAGTTTTAAATTTTGGTACAAGCACCGTTGCAAGTCGTGGATTTTTTTCACGGTCTCCTCCGTCGCAAGTCGTGAATTTTTTTCACGTAAAATCGCAAAATACGCTCTTGTGGTGATTTGAACCCAAGACCTCACCCTCAAAAGCCCACTAGTAATCCGCTCGCTCTTGTGGTGATTTGAACCCAAGACCTCACCCTCAAAAGCCCACTAGTAATCCGCTCGTCTCCATCGCAAGTCATGGATTTTTTTCACTTAAAATCGCGAAATGCGCTCTCGTGGTGATTTGAACACAAGACCTCACCCTCACGCAATCCCTCTTTTACCACTCCATCCATAAGTCATTTGTATCTAAATTCCGTTTTAGTTCACCACATTCTATATTAAACCGAGTGTAAATTGATTGTTTGAGATACTAAACGAATTCAAATGAAAAAAATGTAAACTACAAAGTTTCATAACTTTTCGAGATCTACAACTTCTATTTAGCAAGTTTTTCCATCCGATTAATTTCTACATGCGGTTACTTAAGACAACCGTCTGTAGAAATCGATTTCCAGCGGCGATTCATAACCGTTTTATTTCTACTCACGCACGATAACTAAAACCGCCCGTGCTATTTTTTAGGAGCGCCAACAAAAACCTCTTTTCTACTAGTGAGTGTGGCACGATTCAACATTCAAACCATCCAGGGGTATGAAACGTCAATTTAGGAACATACTCCCTCCGTCTCTAAATAGATGTCATTCTCGCTTCCCGAGAAGTCAACGTTTTCAAAATGCCGGTAATTATGTATTAAAATATATAAATAATTAGGCTTAGTAATTAGTATCATCGGAAAGATCTTTAAGTCTAATTTTTTAAATATAATTATGAAGACAACAATAAAGAAAAATGAATTTTGGGGTTCTGCATTAATAAATAATTAAATAGAATAAATAAGAATCAACAAGGCAAAAAGAAGGCAATGTATATCACGATGAAACATTGGTGACAATGAAGAAACATATGGAAAGCCTATTCTAGTACGTAGAAGTTGCATATCCCTAGTTTCTTCAGAAAAATAACAAAATGACAGAAGCAAAACTATCACCGCTGTAAACTTTCCTAAAATAAGACATGAACTTGACAATCAATTAGAAAAAAAATGCTAATCTATGAAGAAAACAGTCTTTAGTAAAGAACACTCCCATCATGAGTTTAGGGCACAAAAGATAAATTTCTCAGAAAGTTGAAAAGAAACTTACATTTCTGAAAATGCCATTAATGTGATAAGATATTTTGCATGATCCTCTAATGCACACCAGAGACTAGTTTGGTACGAAACATCATTCTTGGTTGAGTTTCCCAAAAGTGCTGCTATAGGGCTTTGTGACACGTACTTGTGAAGCCTCCTAAGAATGATAGGCATGACGAACCATGCCATCATTGTACCGGCATAGTGTTCCGCCAAGTGGAACAACTACCTTTTCACGATTTGGATATGTATCAAATAGCTGGTGGACATGAGGTGTAACAGCATCAGTCAGCTTCTTAAGTTTCTTTCATGCATCAGTTGTAGCATCTACCGTAGACTTGCGAGCATGATCCAGGATCTTAATCCAAGAACCCCCATCACCACCTGCAGTGCCAACCTCAGCGCTTTCTGTAGAAGGAACATTAGAGACTCTGAGAAGCTTCTGGCTTGATCCCAGTATCTAAGGAACATCCACGATGGAAGCTTGAAATGCCTAAGAATCCTGGTAACACACCATGTCTTGGCTTTGAAGTAATCAACCAATTACTGTCCACACCACTTGAAAGGGGCAACCTTGTGATCCTTGTCACATGATTCACTGTGGAATACCGATCCACCACCTTAATCTGGTTACGCTGCTGAACCACCTCAAAGCATCAGAAGACATGGATGGACCAACATATTTTTTTTAGATAAAGGATAGTATATATCCGGCTTCATCTATAAAACGATAGAATCAGATCAATTATTACAAAGTTTTTGCAAAGGACACTAATTAGAACTGCAGACACCAGCTTGCAGCCTACCAGAGTGACAAACAGATCGAAAAGACTTAAAGTAAACATGACCAATATAACTCGAGCACAACCATCTATTGGAACTAAAAAAATTGCAACGCTGACGTCTTTAGGTGCTTTCCAGCTTGGATCAACCTATCCCGCTGGTCATCATGCATTTGAAGACTTGCCCAATATCGAAGCCAATGTGTTCCTCTGAACAGGACTTGCAAGAAAAATTTTGGTCTACATTTGTTAAAAATCACTTTGTTCCTGGTTATCCAAATTTCCCAACAAAGCGCCACAGCCGCTGTTAATAACAATGAGTTATACTTTTTGCTTGCAATTTTTGACCACCTAATAAAAAGTTCATTTATATCATCCGGGGAAGGAATTCCAAAAAGTATATGCACTGTGCACCATAAGAACTTGGCATAAACACAATCGAAAAAGAGAAGTTTCTGGAGAATGACAGAAGCAACAATACGGGTCACCATTCCAGTTACACCTAACTAAGTTATCTTTAGTTAACAACACTCCCTTCTTTAGGTACCATAGATTTTTTTTTTAATTTTCGTAGGTACCTTTATTTGTCAAAGATCTTTTGACACTCGAACCCCATTATTAATTAACACAGCATACATAGACTTGACTGTAAATGTTCCGGACGTGTTAAGACCTCAAACAAAAACATCCCTTTGCTCCATTAAATTAATACTTTGTACATAGGCAACGATTCTATGCCAATTGGATAAATTCACTCCCACTAAATTTCGACGAAAAGAAATATTTAATGGGACTGAACTAACCACATCTGCCACAGAATCTTGTTTTCTTCTTACAATATTAAATAATGAAAGAAATTTGTCTTTAAGAGGCTTGCTCCCTAATCAAGTATCGAACTAGAACCTGGTTTGAGACCCATCCTTCACTTTAAACGAGCCCAAGTGCATAAAGGCGTCTTTGATATTCATAATAATTTTCCAGAACTGAGAATCAGAAGATTTTTTTTCACAGCTTTCTAGAGACTTATTTTGATATATTTGTTTCTCAAAAGATCCTGCCACATGCCGTCTTCGTTCATTAGTTTAAAAAGTCATTTGCTTAACAAACACTTGTTCTGAATACCAAGGTTTTGAATGCCTAAGTCACCCTGATCTTTAGGCTGACATAAAACCTCCCATTTGGCCAATCTATATTTCTGTTTTTGTTGGTCATTTTGCCAGTAGAAGCGTGATCGGAAGCAATCTATTTTTTCTAATACTCCTTTCGGTAGTTCGAAAAAAGACATCATAAACATTGGTAAACTAGACATCACCGAGTTTATTAACACCAGACGCCCCCACCGAAAGCAATTTTTCTTTCCAACCACTGAGTCGCTTTTCGATTCTATTTTCAATTTCCTTCCAATCTTTATTGTTTAGCTTCCTAGTATTCATAGGTATGCCAAGGTAACGAAAGGGGAATTTATCAATAACACACCCGAATAGCTGAGAATAAAACACTTCCTCCTCTTTTCCTTTACCAAAATAAAAGATTTCACTCTTGTGAAAGTTTATTTTCAGGCCCGATAGTTGTTCGAAGGTACTTAGTAAAAGTTTCATATTTACTACCTTTTCAACATCGTGGCTCATGAAAATCACTATGTCATTAGCATACTGAAGGATAGACAACCCATCCTGGACTAAGTGTGGAATGACCCCCTCAGCTTGACCTGATTCTTTTGCTCTTGCAATTAAAATAGCCAACATGTTGGCCACTATGTTAAATAGTACGGCGACATAGGATCACCTTGCATCAAGCCTTTTTTAGTTTGGAAGTAGGGTCCTAGTTGATCATTCACCCAACATATGTCTCCATTAGACTCTGACTAGCAGATGATTGACATGACCGACGCCAAATTGCTGCAATCCTTGACATTTTGAACTACTTCAATACCAGCTTGACATTAACAAAAAGGTTTCTGGAAAAAACAAGATGCCAGAAGAATTTCTTGTCATGAAACATGAAATAAATCAATACATGAGCTTCAAAGTCTCTAGGCCTACATAATCCAAGCAATAAGATAGTACATACATTTTGGTTTCTATAAAAATGAAATATTCTAGCGATTGAGCACAATATCAAATTCACATAATCAAAGCAATAAGATAGTGCATACATTTTAGTTTCTGTGCAAATGAAATATTCTAGCAACTAAGCATAATATCACATTGTGCAACAGTGACAAAGGATGAACCATATTTCCTTATAGTTACAGGTTTCACTATCCTTATGAGCTTATGCACCAAAGCACAGAATACAATGTATAATATCACAACTTGCAGTAAACAAAATCCTAAAGAAGCATGCATATGAAATTCCTATAACGGAAATTGTAGTTCAATGGAGCCGAAGCACCTAGCTGATAAATCTGGCTACACAAACTTCATTTTAAATGTCACTCCATCTGCTTCAAGAATAACCAGGGTGTCAAGTATCCCAACATAACAACAGATTCCATGACTGGCATCCTAAAATTGAATTTGAACTTCTATAGAACTAACACCAAACGCAACATTGCAGATCAAACACATAAGTGCCCTAGCAAGGCAACTAGTATACCAAGTGACTAGAAACAAACGGGAAACCAGCACGATTCCATTAAACTGTAAACGAGATTAGCACCCAAACAGTTCAGGTTCAAACAACAACTCCATCACTCGCAAGCATTCAGAAAACCCACCTTTTCAAACTGCTGAGCACTCCCGATCCCCACCAAACTCGAACCCCCAAAATTACCCAATCACAACAACTAGGGTTCATTCTCACAAACAAAATTAGGTAATCGAGGAGCGAAATTGAATGGAAGGATTTGATCAGTGCCGCGCTACAACACCCCGCAACCAACTGAATCGGGCGTGGAAGAGAATGAACCAGTATTGGGTTTGATCGAGAACTAAACCCACTCGCAGAAGGATTCCACCGAAGCAGCAACGATTACTTACCAGCAAACGAAGAAGCAGGAGTCAATTCCCGATGGATCTCGACTCCACTGGACCGAGAGGACCAGCAGTGTGGCGGAACCGGTGAAGTTGGGGGCGGCGGGTGAAGGATCCGGCAGGGACCAGGGAGAGGAAGCGACTGCCGCAGCAAGACAGGAGATGGTCTCGGCCACCTCTTACGCCACCGCTGGCTGGCTGCAGCACTCATCGGCTGCCCATGCATTGACTCGGGCGCCCGTATGGTTCATAAACTCTGGCGCCCGTACTTCCTGCCAATTAAGTGAATTCCATTTGCGTCCAAGACCTCATCAATTTGACCTTGCAGATCTTGCATAAACTCGAGCGCCTGTGTATAAACTCGAGCACCCATATTTCCTGTAATTAAGTAAATTCCACCTCAGTGTCCAAGAACTCATCAATCTGACCTTGCAGGTCTTGCATAAACTCGGCGCCCGTGCATAAACTCGGGCAACCGTACTTCCTGCAAATTAAGTAAATTCCATCTCAATATCCAAGACCTCATCAATCTGACCTTGCAGGTCTTGTTTCCTAGCTTGGAACACAGCAAGTGACTCACTATGAGCCAGTAGATCACGAGTGATACTGAGCATAAAATCACCAAGAGATACAATTCTTGTACAAAGGGCCTTTGAGATACATCACCTTCCCTTCCCTGCCCTGCTGACCTCATTGCGATGACTTTCATCTTCATGGAGACAACATGCACAACAACAACATTTATAAGTCCCTGACCTAGAACCAACTGTGCTTGCTCAACTGTAACTAAAATAACATTCTGAATGTTCAATAACTCATTACAGAAATGACAAACATTCCGAATGTTCAATAACTCATTATAGAAATGACATAAGTCTTCCAGCATGTCCATTTTGGAACAAGCCCAATTATACGGATACACCAACCGACATAGCAGATTAAAGGACTCTGGCACAGTTCTAAGCTCGTCCAGACTACTTAGATTTAGGACTAGGTTTCCTGGAGCAAGGTAACATCAACCTATGATACTTATTTATTATTTTTATGCAGATTTATGTCATGGGAAGACATAGGTTTAGGCGCGAGAAGTTCTTCGGGGTTAGCATTTACTGTTGTCCAATCTATTATTTTTATTTACTATTTTTTGTGCAAGTTTTATGTTATTAGGAACTATTCCCTCTAATATGAGATATGATGTGCTCTGATATGCTCCACGAATTTTATGTCTTTTCCACCCATGTTTTTTATTCAGTTTTTTTTCTTCTAAATTTAGAATGAACTTGGTAATCCAGGATTTACTTTCTTAGTTTTTAGAATAAAAAGACTACTAGACTACGCATAATTAGAAGATATGAGTTTTGTGTTGTATACTCTTATATATAATATTTTGTTTTTTCCAAGTGGTAGTTAGAGATCTAAAATAGCTTAGGCTAAACAGATTACACATTGTGTCTTATGCCTTCTTAGGTTTTACGCATATTTCCTATTATATATTGATACCTAAATGTCTAATGGGTTAAGTACATCATGCACTCTACCACTACATGCTGGTTCTATGGTGCTACTTGAAAGGACCTTGATGTCGCCCAGCAGGACTAGAGGGGGGGTGAATAGGCCTGTTTAAAATAAACTTACAAACTTTCTGTCATCACAGGTCCGACACTGTCGGGGTACCCGGCACTGCTGCTCTTAAGCTCGACAGTGCTGGCCTCCAGGACAGAACTGAGCACAATTCAAAATGTATAACTAGAATGAAAGTTGTGCTTGAATGAAAACCTTCCTAGAGGTGTAGGGAACCTCTAGCACCACTTGAAAGTGGTAGGAGCTGCACCACCAAGTAGATCGGGACCAAACCCTAGAAATCACCTTGAGGACAAATGCAAGTAAAGCAAATAACACAAACACAAGTGACACAAGATTTATCCCGTGGTTCAGCGTCACCACCAAGGCTGGCCTAAGTCCACGTTGTTGAGGTTTGCCACACAAGGCTTAGGCTTGCCCTTCCCTCGTTCTCAAATCAAGAGAGTGGACTCTTGAAGTGAGGGGTGATTTCTTAGCTGCAATGAGATGGTTACAAACCTCCCGAGGCTGCCACACAAGTTGGCAAGCTTCACGGGCGACGCTCTAGCCGGCTAGGAGCAAGCTCCAAGAGTAACGAATGCAATCCACTGGCTTGAACGCGAACCAAGTGCTCTAGGCAATGAAGAACAGTTTGGGCTGCTCTCTAATGAAGTTTGGAGGCCCAATCTCTCAAAGGATTGGAGAGGAATCAAAGAGAGAAGCTTGAGGGGCTCCAATGGAGTTAGAGAGAGGAAGAGAGCTTTCTGTTTTTGCACTGGTGAAGGGAATGGTCGAGATGACCGTTGGGGGCAGCAGGAAGGGGAAATAAATACCCTCTGCTGTCCAACGGACACTTCAAGTCCCGGCACTACTGCCCTACAGCCCAGCACTGCTGCTCAGGGGAATAGCAGCGCTGCGCTGCCCAAAAATGCTCCAAATGAAAAACTGTTTTGCAGGGAGACTGGGCATGGTATGAGAGGATGTTTGGTGGAATTTGAGCACTTGGTTGCACATTTAAGCATGCACATTGCATCCCCCTTTGTAGTACGACCTTTCCTAAACTCAAATTCAAAACATCAAATAAATTAAACGCCTTTGAGTCGGATACCGTATCCTTTGCAAATTGGGGCTGCATCATTGAATGTATTGTCCTCATTCTTGTAATACCTTGAGCATGTGTTTGCAATCATCATTATCTTATCTCTTTGAGCAAACACACCTTAGAGCTTGTGACTTGAATATTTCCAACATATATGAATTCAGCCCATGGCTTCAAGTCACTTCCACTAATAAATTGATCCTCAACATAATATGACTCCTCATAGCTTGATTAGTACTTCGACTCAATGCAAGTACTCTCTTCTTCACCTTAGCCATAGTACCTCGGTATCCTTGACCTTCACCTTTGCTTAGTACCTCGAAGTCCTTTCCTTGCTATCTTCACCCTATCAAGCCATACTCAAGTCACACCATATTAAGCACCGATTGAAAACCATTTCTACAATATTGTGATCCTTGCTTGATATCTTGTAGATATGAATGTTGAGATCAATCAAGCTTTGATATATGAGACTCCACATCAATATGGTCAAGCCAATTCACAATTCCTTAGATCCTCCTTATTTTGGCTTGACACTCCTATCACTCACTTCAATCTCTATCTTCAAACTTCTAGCTTGATCATATTAATGCAAAGTGATTCTCCAAATCTTTATCCATACAAGCAAACTAAAAGTAGAGACCATATTATATCCAATATACATTGTCTCCTTTGTCATTTGACCTTTGCTTGGTGTTTTCTCACTAATGCACTATTGATTCATTATTTAATCCTTGATCAACACTAGTCCACTATCCAACTCTTCTTGTTCATGTAAAGCAAGCCAATATAGAGACCAATCCATAACTATCAACTCATGTCTCATTTGTCATTTGCCAAACATGCTTGCTTTCACATGATACTATGATACCCCACAACATAGAAGTCATTTCATTGATTCCATTTGCATTATTGTCTTTTGCTTGAACTAGATTGTTTCCATAGTCTTTCAATACAACAATACACAATTTGACCTTCATCTCAACACTGTGTGGAATACCATCAAGTTTGCTTTTCTTGTTTAACCTTTGATTCACTTAGCAAACTTGTTAGACCTTTAATTGGGTTGTCACTCAATTCACCAAAACCCACTAAAGGGCTAGATGCACTTTCACTACTTAAGTCATGTACACACCTATATATAATCTTTCCTTCATTTTTTGTAATAGTTTAAAGCCTAAAATATCTTAGACTCAGTAAGTCACACGTTGTGCGTGGGCATACAAAATGGCTAATCGACAATAAGAAGGTTAAGCATCCCAACTCTGGTAGCGTTGCTTTTTATTCAAAATTGATCCTCCTAATCCATACTGCTCAAATGGAATTTAAAGTTACCTAATCATTGCCTCGTTTTATAAATTGTTGGGTGCGTGATATTGTTGCAGTCTTTCCCTTTCAAACAATTTATGTGACTTTCTATACTGCAGCTATGATTATGGTTGGCATCCAATCAGCATGTTGCCTGCCATTGTCAAACAAACTTTTATTCTAGAAGTTCATTTACATATCTAAACATTGACCAAAAAATATTTGTGTGTTGTTGGAAACATAGATGTTAGTTGCCCGTTAGCCAATAATTAGTTTTCCCGTTTTTCAGTTCCCTGTCAGACCCATTGACTTTGTTCGTTGCTATGCAATTTTTTTATCAAATGACCTATAATAGACGATAGTTCTTGCCCAGCAGATAAAAAGAGATGCACAGCTCCTTGCATTATGGAGAGGGCTACGCCACCCGAATTTTTTTGACCGTTCGATCATCCGTCCGACGATCTAGATTGCCTAGAGCGGCTTACGGCGGAAGCGACTTCTTGTTTCTTTCAGAGCCTGTCCGACTTCTTGTGTGCTTTCTTGACTTCTAATGAGAATCCAGACAAACCAATATATATAGTGACTTCTAATTCTCCTTCCAGCTTCTTCCCCCATCCCTCCTCGTCCCGACCCCAACCCCTCTCCTCCCGCGGCGTGCACCGCCTCCGCTCGCGCCCTCCCCCGCCGCGCCTCCGCCCCAGCCCCTGCCTTCCCTTCCTCCCTCTCCCCTCCCTCTCTCTCTCGACGGCTGTCGTGTTGGCTCACTAGTACATAGACTTACTATATCGACGGTTGTAAACGTATTTCTACAGGTGTTTTCGTAACTGCCTGTGTGAAAGGCCGGTAGAAATGAGCGATTTCTACAGACGGTTTATGTAGAACCGCCTGTGAGGTTCACTAAAGTGAACCGCCTGTGAAAATCGATTTCCATTGACGGTTGACTTAAACAAACCGCCTGTGGAAGCCGCCTGTGGAAATAGCCCCCACCCCTACCAAATTTTTCAATTTTTAAATTTAAATCAGACCCTATATTTTACCCTAAACCTATTCGATGATGTTCAATTATACCCATATAGTATTTAACTATTTCATACAAGTGGTTTCATGCTCATAAACATAAAGTCACACTTATTTACAACATCAAAGTTTCATGCTCACAAACATAAAGTAAATGTATTTACAACAAAGTTTTCACTAGTGCTCTAGTGCTCACAAACACTATATATATACATCAAAGTTTTCACTAGGGCTCTAATTAATAACCATCTCGACTAAGTTGCAGACCTCATCTTCTGTGAGGAATGACTTCTCTCATGATGAATGAGCACAAGTCCTCAACTATGGCGTACAAAGTATGTTCGCTCATGTTAGTCGTCTTTGGTTGATAAGCTTCCTGAGAGGAAAGTTTATAAACATTAATATATACACTTGACAATACATTTGTAACTTTAATGTGAGTGCCTAAATTAAATCATGACTATTACATGTTGGGGGGAAACACATCTCAAACCGTGACACTGTCTCCACTACGAATTCCTGAAGAGTCGTTAACTCATCACGGTCAATCACCTTTTGTGAGATCTTGTTGAAAATGAAGCACAGACGTGTTACTGCCATCTTCACGGACAAAGAATTTATAGCCCTGATGACAATCGGAAGGAAAGTAGTAAGCATGACATGACAATCATGTGAGTTGTAGTTGGTGAGTGTAAGGTCTTTCATTGACACGATACTCTGTATGTTAGAGCAAAATCCAGATGGGACTTTCAACTTCCTCAACCACACACATATCGCATGTTTCTCATCTATGTTGAGGTTGTAGCTTGCTGTGGGTAGATGACACTTCCCATTTTCTTGTAGAACAGGGCGAAGCACTTTTTTTATGCCTAACTGTACCATGTCCATGCGTGAATTCAGTCCCTCCTTTGTCTTGCTCTTCATGTCTAGCAAGGTGCCAATTAGACTTTCAAACACGTTCTTCTGAACGTGCATACCATCGATCGCATGCCGTACATCTAACTCTTTCCAGTATGGTAAATACTCAAAGAAAATAGACATCTTCTTGAATGTAGCCCCTGGAGTTGGTTTGGCATCCTTTCTTGGTTTTCCATCTTTTGTCTTCTTCCCGAAAACAAATTTGATTTTGCTAACTATTTGGAAAACTCTTTGGCCTTTACTATTACCTCATGGTGCAATAGAGTGTAGTTCATCGTTATTGTCGAAGTACTTAGTTATCTTTTTAAGGCGGTACCTGTGTCCTTTCGATAATAAGCGTCTGTGTCTCATGTACACTATCTTCTTAGATGCATTGAGGGATACGTAAGCGGTTTCATCTATGCAGAATACACAACCAACCTTTCCTTTGAACTACCCTGATAATGTGAAGAGTAAATATAACACGTATTTTCTACGAACTTAGTCAAAGTTGAGAAAGTTTAACTAACACACGACCTTCTTTTTGGGACGGAGGGAGTAGGATTTTGGTAAGTCAACGAAAACACTAGTCTCTAACACACAACCCAGTCTAGCATAACAAGTGAAGAACATATTTTTTTTGAGATCGAACAGATTTTAGTTGGTGCCAGCAGCAACGCCCTTCTTCTTGGATACTGTCTCGGACTCTCGGTTCCTCAAAAGTGCTTCCAGGACAGAGTTTATATTAACCTGAAAAGTGAACAAGGCGTAATCAGGGCAGTCCCAATGGTATATTTATGGTGGTTTCTATCTATATTAATTATCATGACAGGTCAACCTTTTTACTGACGTGGCAAAGGAATTAAAGGAGAAAGAGAGTAAAAATAGAGAAACGGTTTCTACACCACAAAACAGCGTCTTCGCTAGCACTGAGACGCAAAGAAACGAGCAGAATAGCGTTGGGGAGAAACTAGTAGTTTCCAGCGGCCTTCATCCGGATCCACTGCTCCGTCGTCCTCGCGCGCGAGGCGCAGTTGGACCGCGCACTTCTCTGCTCGCTCCTGCCTCTGCAAAATCATCTGCATGCTCTCGCAGGGAGGTGCCACACGAGCGGTAGAAGGGGAGGGTGTGGCCGGCTGAGGCGGAGGGAGACGAACTGGAGAGGGAGCAGGTGGGTTCTTGCGTAGCGGCCGACGTTGAGCAGGTTGCAAAGAGAGCACTGGCATGTGAAAGGTCCTAGATGGCTAGACGGGGGGGGGGGGGGGGTGAATAGCCTAATAAAAATTCTACAAATCACTAGAGCAAAAGGTTAGATAACACTTAAGCGAAGCTTTTTTCTCTAGCTCTACTTGGGGTGCAAAGCCACCTATCCAAAGCAATTCTAGTTAACTAAGTGCTTATCAATCAATAGCAAGAACCTAAAACACTTAGCACAAGCTAGTGAGAACAACTACTAAAGAGGCTAACTAGCAAGCTAACTAGACAAGATAAGAGAGTAAATACAAGGAAGGAGGTGATTGATGTACCGAAGCCTTGTGATGTATGGATGTCAATAGGAAGAACCAATCAAAAAGAATACCAAAGAGTAGTCGGGAGACAAGATGACAATCTATTTTTCTCTCGAGGTTCACTTGGTTACCACCAAGCTAGTCCCCGTTGTGTCGACTACTCAAGTGGTGATTCGGTGGCTAATAGGCAATGACAAGCCTAACCCACTAACTCGGGCGCCACAAGAATTCACCCAAATGAGAGTAACTCAATGACACGAGCAATCCACTAGAGTTACCCTTTGGCTCTCCGCCGAGGTGGGTACAAGCCCTCTCACAATCACCGAAGTCGGTCGGAAACAATCACCAATTGCGCCGAAGCTTCTCCACAATCGCCAAGCCGTCTAGGTGTTGGCAAACACCAAGAATAACAAGAAAACACACGGCGATAACGATGACCAAGTGCCACTAAGATGCAATGCAATGATCAATGCACTTGGATCACTCAAACTCTCACAAATATGCAACAAGAGTGAAGAGAGTGAGTTGGGGGCTATCTCAAGCAAGCACAAGTATGTCAAATGAATGAGAGGTGCAAGAGAGTGCTTCTTGAGCCGGCCAAAACACTTATATAGCTTTTTCCACCGAGCTAGCCATTTTGCCCATCTTCCACGCTTTTCTGTGTCAGTCCGGACGCAAGTTACACAGGGGGTCCGGACCATCGCGCATGCGTCCGGACCCTCTGCCATTTGAATTCGCCCATTGGAGCCCTTGCCTGTGCTTGCGTGTCGCCTCCGTACGCAAGGCACAGTAGCGTCCGATCCACCTGTTTCTTGCGTCCAGACCCAATCCAGAGAGGGTCCAGAGAGCTCCTCAGCTCCGGACCCGTGTCCGGTCTCTTGCGTCCGGACCGCATTCAGCGTCCGGATAAATACATCCGGAGAAATCCAGTGAGCGCCGAGCTTCGGACGCGCAACCGGAGTCAGCGTCCGGACTCACTTTTGCGTCCGGACCTCCTGTCCAGAGAGCCCGAGGGCTAGGGTATGCCACCGAACGCAAGTCCATTGGTCCGGTCGGCCTTTGCCCTGCGTCCGGACCTTGCGTCTGATGCCTCTTTGAGTGGCAAAACCGAGCCACCTCTTCTTCTCCATGCTTCCAAGTACTAACACCTTATGATTCATCTCTTGTTCACCTGTGTTAGCCTTTTACAATATAGTTCATGTTTGTGTCACTTAGGTTTGTTTTAAATGGATATGCAATGCAAACCTAGTGGCATATGATAACCGCAATCGACACGAGTTTTCCCTTCTTGATAGTACAACTATCTATCCTAAAGGTGATCACACTCTATATAGTGTTTTGATCACTAAACCAAAAACTGGCCCTATGATATACCTTTGCCTTGAGCTCATTTCTATTTTTCTCTTTCTTCTTTTCCTTAGTCCATGAAGCACTTGATTCACCATGATCATCCATCTAGCTCCATGTTCCAAGGTGGACCACCCTATCTTGATCATACACACTTAGTTCAAGGGTCAGTCCATAGGTTTCATCAATTAACCAAAACCAAACAAGGTCTTTCAGCGTGGCATGTCTTTGTCTTCCCTGGTCATCGAACGGGCGCGGGGCGGAGCGGAGCCCTTCGTCGAGTGGCTGCGAGTCATCGAGCGGCGACGTGGGAGTCAATTCCCTGCTGCTCGCGGATGGAGCGGTAGATGATGCAGAGCCAACTGGCCAAGATTCGTCTGGATATGTGGCGAGGATGCGTGCATCTTCACTGCATATTAATGTAATTAGCACGATGGAGTTCATGGTGCATATAGAGCACATGTTTGTCCACGGGACTAGGATGAAAAGGATCCGGATACGGAGCTCATGAATCATTGGTTTCTATTTGCAATCTAGCACAAAAGCTCCATTGGAAAAACTAGTTTCTTACACAGAGTCCTATGTTATGGAAACCGCACATAGTTTCTCCATTGGGACTGCCCTCAGAGAGTTTATGTGCAATTGTATCGAAAAGCAAACATTGGAAACGTTATCGAGTAAGAACAACGATTTCAGGCAAAATCGTTGGCTCTTACGCCGCGTCTGCATTGATATCTACCCTATAATTGAAAACTTCTCTAGGCCACTTCCCTCCTTCAAAATCAACGACTCACAACACATCTGGTACGGATGCAATGGCTGAGATTAAAAAGTTATAAGCCGCTTCCCACTCTCCCACGCTCCCACCACACGCAACACCGCGACCAAAGTTCCAATCCTCGAATTGTCTTGATTATTAATTTTTTTTCCTCACGTGTCGCGGCCACTTCCGCACGAGAGCACCACGGCGGCTCTCAGTTAGGCCTGCACGAGAGGACGGCCCGACGGCCGCACACGCCGCGCTCAGTCTGCCGAGTCCCCTCTCTCTACCCCGGCGAGCCCTCCCTTTCTTCCCCGGCGAGCCCCTCCCTCTCTTCCCCGGCGAGCGAGCGAGGGCCGCAATCTCCATCTCCGCACGAACGAGGGCCGCCGCGAGCTCCGTCTCCGCGCAGGCGGGGCGCCCTCTCCGCGAGTCGAGCCGCCGGGCGCGGGCGGGCCTTCCTCCGCCGCGGGTGAGGCCGCCGCGGGCGAGCCCCTCTGCCGCGCGAGCGAGGCCACCGCCGGCGAGCGCCTCCGCCGCGCGAGCCCCTCCGCTGCGGGCGAGCGCCTGTGCTGCACGGGCGAGGCCGCAGCGGGCAAGGGCCTCAGCGGGCGAGGCTGCAACGGGCGAGTAGGAGCTCCACCAACCGGGGCGCGGGAACGCGCGTGCGAGCGGGAGCTCCGCCACGGGCTCTGCCGCTGAGGGCGCGAGGCCGAGCAGGAGCTCCGCCGACCGGGGTGCGGGGGCGCGCGCGCAAGCTCCGCCAGCCGGGGCACGGGGGCGAGCGGGAGCTCTGCCGGCCGCTGCGCGAGAGCGTCGCCTGCCGTGGCGCGGGGGCGAGCACGAGCTCCGCGGCGGCGGCGAGCAGGAGCTTCAACGCGAACGGGAAGGAGAGGGGAGCGGTGGGGAAGAAGGGAGAGGGTGAGATGGGACCCACGAGCAGTTAAAATGAAGGGAGAGGGTGAGAATGTAACTATGTCTTCTTAAATGCAACGATGTTTGTTAAATTATTGTGTAAAAAGTTAAACTCTACCAAAATAAATTGGTTGTTTTCTAAAACATTTTTCTAAAAAAAACTGTTGCGTTGCCACAGGCAAATAGACTAGTTGATATCTAATCATACAACCCAGTCACCGTCCAATCTAACAATGGGACTTTGCATCCCATGATTAACAGCCCTGGCCCATGAAAGCCTAACACAATTAAAAGCCCAGCCCTGCGGCAGCGACGAGGAGACAGATTCTGCCCCCAAGGCCCCAACACCGCAGCACGGCGCCGGGGACGCCGCCTGCGGCCTGCTCTGGGCGGATTTAAGGGTATTCCCCTGTATTCCTGGGAATACCCAATATTTTTGGCACACTTTTATGTATATGTGTATATGCTTGCATATATAAATGTATAATGCTATAAACTGCAACATTTTCACGTATTTCAGCCCAAAATAGAAAAAAAAAACAGCCTTCCAGTTCGAATTCTCCACCGCTCCAGCCTCCAGGCCGGCCCACTAGGCCCATCCATCCAATTCGGCCTATCACGCCCCTCCCCCTTGGCCCTTGGCCCCTTGCAGCTTCACACACGCCGTGACGCACACGCACAGGGCCGGCGGCGACTCGGCCTCTCGCCCTCCCCCTGTTCGGTCTTCTCGCTTCTCGGCCGCACCCTTCTCGCTTCTCGGCGGCGTCGGCGCGGCGAGCACAGGGCCGGCGGCCGGCACAGCGGCACCCAGCCTGCGCCGCAGCGAGCTGTGAGCAACGGAGCAGGACAGCCGGCAGCAGATCAGCAACAGTAGAGCGGCGGTCGGGGCCGGTGGGGGTGGGCACGACGGGTCAGCGTGGCAGCGCCTCGGCGGCGGCAGTGCGGCGGGTGGGCGGCCGGGGAGCAAGCGCTTCGAGCAGCAGTCAGCAGGAGCCTAGATCGAGGTCTCCATCCTCATTCCTCCACTCTACAGACTACAATTCTTTTATTTTGGTTGCAAATTGCAATTGGTTTGGACTTTGGAGTTTACTGATTGCATGACTGACTGATTGTAGTACTATTGTCTAAATGTCTATTGCTTTGGAGTTTACTGATTGTAGTTTTTTTATTTTGCAGTAATAGTATTGTCTATTGATTTGCAAAATGAAGAACAAATCAGTTGATCATTAGTTTGTTTCACGCATATTTTATAGCTGATTAGCTGAACAATTTGTTATTTGACTATTGTTGTGCCTTTAATTATCAATAATGTACTATTCTCACTATTTTTTAAATCTATGGATACAAAAAAAAATTCTTAGTGGAAGTGGGAATACCCAATTTTTGGATCCTGGCTCCGCCACTACTGCTCTCCACTCGCCGGCGATGGAGGACGTGGACGTGGACGTGCCTCTCGCGCGAGAGAAGCTCTCCGCTGGACCGAACAGGTAGCAGAAATCTTTTCTCGTCCTGTTTTGATCGCGTGATGGATGGATGGATATGCTCGTCTGTCATCTGATCCCCGGATTCTCTGGCGCGGCAGCGGCAGCGGCAGGGATGGAGGAATCCGAGGTGGCGTCGTGCTCGTGGCCACCGGGAGCTTCAACCCTCCCACCTACATGCACCTGCGCATGTTTGGTACGCTTCAAAGCTTCCTAATTTCTGCTGACGCGTCTTGCCACCCCTTTGTGTTCTGATTGGGGAGCGACTTGATGTCCCTGTTTACTGTAGAGTTGGCAAAGGATGAACTCGAGCAGCGAGGTTATTATGTGTTAGGCGGCTACATGTCTCCGGTCAATGATGCATATAAGAAAAAGGTACTACATATGATGGCCTCGCAAAAACCGAATGGAATCGTATCGTTTATGTTCATGTTCTCTTAACTGAGTTCAGATTTAAAAGTTGTTTAGGACCTCTTACCAGCTGCTCATCGAATTCGCTTTTGTGAACTTGCATGCAAAAGCTCATCTTTTGTGATGGTTGATCCGTGGGAGGTAACTTGATTTTACTTACATGCTCTTAGTTGTTAAATTTCTTTGGGTTATGCTATGAATAATATGGATATTTGTCTTGTCTTGATAGGCAATGCAGAAAGGTTATCAGCGCACTTTGACTGTTCTTTCAAGAGTCCGAAACTCGCTGTGTAAGGATGGTGTCGCTGATCAAGGTATGTATATAAGTTTTTTTTTTTTGGTTTGCTCCAACAGAGCACATCATCAAGTTTTTAAAAACATACTGTTGTCTGTAGGATCCGACGGGTGTAGTTTACACTTTAATTGTGATATTTCCTTTTATATTAGCCACTAATTAATTCTTTCAGGTAGCCAGAAGGTAATGCTTTTATGTGGTTCTGACTTGCTTGAGTCATTCAGCACTCCAGGTGTTTGGATCCTAGACCAGGTAGAAATCTTGAGCTTTGCTAATGGTAAGCGTTTGCATCTTTTTTTTACAAACTTATGTCATGCTCTTTAGTTGCATTTTGATTTTGATCAGCGTACTTTGATGACACCTACTTTTGCTTCCAGGTCAGAACCATATGCAAGGACTTTGGTGTCATATGTATATGCCAAGAAGGAAAGGATGTTGGAAAGTTGATAGGCAACAGTGATATATTACAAGAATGCAGGGTACAAACTTCTTGTTTGATGGTTCCAATGGAAGCAGAATACAATTTCTTTACTGATGTTCGCTGTGTATGATTATTTCTGAGCTCCTTTCCAGGATAACATCATTTCGGTCGATGAGATTGTGCCAAATCAGATCAGTTCATCCAGAGTAAGGTATTATACTTACAGTTACAGACATTAGTCTGTGGATAGTTTTATGCTATTCATGTGGATAGTGGCTTAATGAACAATGGCGTGCATCTATGTATGACTAAATTTCAGGGACTGTATAAGAAGATCTCTGTCAATAAAGTATCTTACTAGTGATGAAGTAATTGAATACATCAGAGAACACAAGCTGTTTATGGAAGGTAATGGCGGTGATACAACATTGCAGTAATCAAGGTATTTGGAGGTAATTTGACATGCTGTCTTCTTCATCTTTGAGCACACATAATATTTTTAAACAATCCACGCTATGTGAATGAGCATTCAAATATGTGGTTATGATGCAGATTTCCACTATTATGCAGGTAAACTCTGTAATCCACATGTATCGGCCGTGGACGTCTACCTCTGGATAGTATTCAGATCGTGCATGCTGAGCAGTTACTTCACACAAACGCAGTGAAATAAACAGAGCTGACCACTAAAATTACTACTATATTTTGGTTGAATGAGACTCGTGAGTTGTATTTTGATTAATTTCGCTTTAGTGCCAGAATCAAGTGCTACATACAACACGAAAATCTCATTCGCAACTATATGATGCTCACCTTTACTTATTAATCAGTGCCACCCAATGTTCTAAATACTGGTTCTTGCGATTTGCGAAATAGCAATCATGGATATGCTATCATTTAGGCAAACATATCATATAGGAGTAGTCTTATTTACACACAGCTCTGATGCATATTTAAACAGTGATGGGCTGATGGCTCTACAACACAGACAAAAGGTATCTTGTAACCTGTACCAGACAGCAGACACTCACGGTACAGAACACATGCCATTAGTCAATTTTTCATCTTTTATACAACTCATCATCTGCTTACAATATTTACATGACCAAAGAGGAGCAGTTTATTACACTAAGGATTATAATAACTAATAAGTACATGGAAATTCATAGTTTGGGTACACTGAGCAGAACTAATTCTATCTTCATCCAAAAGACTATCTTAAGCATCACTGGCAGCACAGATATTTTTTGACAACATAATTAACCAGTGACTCATATGGACAAGATGGTCAAGAGTTTGCAAATGGCAGTTGCTGCTGATGTGATTTAATCCTGTGAACCTGAAGCATAAGTATCTGGTAGAATTCTTTCTACAGTTTCAGTCTTTCAGAAGCTTTCCTCATCATAGCCTGAGTTATGAAACAGCAGCTGCTTCAAGTGGCGTGCCAGCAGCAGAGGACAAGGACTCCCTACCATGTGGCCTCAAGAGCGACTCCCTATCGCAGGTCGCCGGCGGGAGTGGCTGGATCCCGCCGGGGTTGAGGGGGAAGAGGGTCTTGAAGTATCCTGCCATGATGGCCTCCATGTCGCACGTCTCGGCGACCTTGGGCATCTGGTAGATGTCGCGCGTGTAGGCGTGGAGGCTGGGGTACTCGGCCAGCTTCCGCCTGGTGCACCGGAACAGCGTGTTGTAGACGAGGTCGAAGCGGATGAGCGTCGTGAAGAGGCAGACATCGGCCAGCGTGAGACTGTCCCCGCACAGGTAGCGGGAGCCGGCGAGGTGCTCCTCCAGCTTGTCAAGAGCGCCGAACAGCTCGATCGCCGCGGCGTCGTACGCCTCCTGGCTCTGCGCAAACCCACACCTGCAATTGATCACAGAATTATCAATTGACGATGATCTGAGCATGGCAATGCTCTGCAGATTAATCCAATCCAGTTTCTGATGTACCTGTACACGCCGTTGTTGACGCTGGGGTAGATGAGGCCGTACCAGCGGTCGATGTCCTGGCGCAGCTCCGGCGGCCACAGGTCGAGGCCGCCGTCGTCTGCGAGGCCGCAGAGGAACTTGACGATCTCTATGCTCTCGTTGCAGACCACCTCGCGGAGCTCGGCGTCCCAGAGCATCGGCACCGAGGCCCTGCCCTCGAACCCGCCGCTCCGCAGAGCGTACACCTCCCGGAGCTTCCGCTTGCCGTAGAGCCGGTCGGGGCTGTCGAGCGTGAAGGACCACGCGCCGTCGTCTCCGGGGACGGCCACGGAGACCGGGAGGCGGGCCTCGAGGCCGAGCAGCGCGCGGACGACGAGGGAGCGGTGCGCCCAGGGGCAGGGGAGGCCCACGTAGAGGTGGAGCCGGGAGCTAGGTTCCCCCGCGACGGCGGGGAAGCGGGCAGCGGCGCGGGTGAAGGCGCCCGTCGCGGCGTCGGACGGCGCCAGCTGCCGCATCAGGAGCTGCCACGCCGCGGTCCAGCCGTGACGCACGGCGAGGACGAGCTGCGCCGGGGGAAGCGCTCGCCCCCACAGCACCCGGGTCAGCGCGGTGAGCGGGTCCTGTGAGGCCGCGATGCGGTCCAGCCGTTTATTATGGCGGCGGGCGAGGAAGGGAGGTGGCGGCGGTCGCCGGAGCTGGAGTGGGTGCGGCGGAGGAGATGTGGCCCACATGTCCGATGGCTTCACCTATGCCCTTTGGCACTGGGAGATAGAACGTCTGCACAGTACTTTCTCACGGAGTGGAGGTGTTTAGGCGACGCTGGGATGGGCCGGACCTGTACATCTATCGGCCCATCTGGCTGCCCCGCTGCTATTTTCGAAAAATATCCAGTATATTTTTTTGAAATGGAGAGCACATAAGTCGTTTGTAAGTCGGGATGACAAAACAAAGACATAATCAACCAATATTTCGAATGACAGAATTTTTTTCATTTCAATGAAAACGAACGTATCCCCTTGAGATTCTACGCCATTCCCATGAAATTCTTGCATTCCATACCAAAACAAACGAACGGATTCCCCTATTGCCATGAAATCCCTGCATTCCATTCCAAAACAACCCAACATTTCAACTCTCCCAAGGAAAAGCAATGCTAAAAGCACGAGATATCAAAACTTATAACATTTAAACTCTGCCAAATGTCAGGCTAAGCAACAACTTATCGATATGGGTATGATGTCATCAAAGCTAACAAGAAATGATCCGGGGAAACATCTTTAGGGCCATGAAAAGCTTGTCTAACTAAGAACTCTCTCCTCAGGTCTCAACACAAGGAAATGCTATTTTAATTGAACTTCAACTAGCTGCTTCCATTAGACAATCGCATTTGCCGCGCTAGCAATCCTGGGCCAGAGATCAGCGCACTCCTTTCCGATGGGTCCAGTGATGGCAGAACCTGTATAATGGAAGTACATATCAATATATCATTTTTTCAACTGTAGTGTTAGCTTATAATAAAGCTAAGCAGCTTGCTGTATTCTGGGATCATTTTCACATATGCCTACAGCAGAATAGTTGTAATGTATACAAAACCATCACAACATTCAGGACTATACCTTTCATCTCTCCCTTTGGGTTCACAATCACTCCAGCATTGTCTGCAATATCACATAAACAGAACATTATAGAAGCATGGACAACCACAAACCAAGGCAAGTAAATGTGATGCTGATGACAAGAGCGGCACGTAAATAAAGAAGTTGCTGATCACCAAAGGTCTGATCTAAGGGCAGAAAAAATTACACAAATAGTATATAACTCAAATCAACTGGAGGTTTATACCAAATTATATCAAGGCATAACTAGTATCAATCCAGCCAAGATGCAACATCTAACCTGAACATATTCTTTCATGTTTATAATGGGCCATAAACCTTCACCATTACTAGAGTGTGAATTAAAAAAAACATGAGAATATGTTATTGCTGTCTTGAGCAAATGCATAGCATTGGGCATAGTTTCACAAATACTAACATGTACCAGGAGACAGGTAACACTGCACAGGGGGGAAATGCACAATGCTGTTTAATACTGGCCAATTCGCTTATATGCTTCCTCTTGACGAATGGCCCAGATTGGATGGTCACTCATTATTATGTAAAGAAGCAACACTTTACACATAGAACATCAAGCTTCCTAAATCTAATCATTACTTGTTAGAATAAAGTATTCGAGAATACATTTTTTTTGCAGAAAACAACTATAATGTGTTGATCATCATGATCAATAAAATTCAGAAGTAATATCAAAAGTAGAATGTTAGCTCAGCAGGCATCACACTATAAAAAATCAAAACTAAATCAAAAGATGCCTATACAAGAGATGTGAAATCTCGGTAATTCTACAAACATACATAAGCTCAAATGATTAAATCTGAGAAGTGAAATCTCGGTAATTCTACAAACATGCATAAGCTCAAATGATCAAATCATTGCAGAGTCAACGCAGTCATAATAAGGAATCTACCTTCAAAGTACATGAAGACACCATCCTTTCGGCGCCATGGCTTGCGCTGCCTCACAATGACAGCTGGCATCACCTTCTTCCTAAGGTCAGGCTTTCCCTTCTTCACGGTTGCCATAACCATGTCACCAACACAGGCAGAAGGAAGCCTGTTAAGGCGACCCTTGATTCCCTTCACAGAAATGATGTAGAGGTTCTTGGCTCCAGTGTTATCAGCACAGTTCACAGTGGCTGCCACTGGTAGACCCAGTGACATCCGGAACTTGTTACCAGCAGTACCTCCACGTCCTGCAGTTCAACGCACAAGTAGACCACAGAACCACAATTCATCATTATGAAGTGTAAACTACATTAACAAGCAGCATTTAAAGCACGGAGATGCAAAACAAATTGTATACATGCCCCAAGTTTGTTTAAAGAAAGCTTTCATCTGATTGTCCAGTAATAGAGGAACCTAAGTTGGATTAAATGATAAAATACAGAAACACCTAATTTGAGAAATGTGACATGCCGCACTTCACTTAAAATCAGCTAGATTAACTCTTCGCACACAAAACAGGCAAACACCACTTGAGAATTCGATTAACTCTTTACACATGAAACAGAACACTGCTGAGGGTTAGTAGCAGCTACTAAACGACGCTGTCCTGCCACCAGTCATCTAAATAGCATCATTTTTAAATCTCAGAGTGGATCTAACTACCAAGACTCGATGTGTAACACTTCAAGCGTTAAAGACTGCAATCAAGCATATAGATGTCATCCCTAGTAAACCAACAACTAAAACACAAAGCTCAACGCCTAACCTCAGATCTGACTGCGTATCAAACTCATGACCGAGGCATCAAAATTCAGAATAATTCGTTTATAAAAAAGATTACTAATCCCTAACCTATCTGCTGCGACATCAGATGATGTACTGGTTTACGATGGGTTCCAAAATAGCGCAAGGACTAACGCATCAGAAACGAAATTTCTCAAACATATAACCAGAACGATAATCTACAACAGGTCAACAGCACAAGCGGGGAACCATTCACGATAAGATCGAGTGGGAACGGAGGATGTGATTTACCTCGCTTCGACATCTTGGAAGCGGAGAGGAGGAAGCGCGGCGCTAAGTGGCGGCGACGCGGGGGTGGGCGGGTTGGCTAATTTATACGGTCGCGAGGTTAGGGTTGTGTGGCTATTATTCACGTACCCCCTTGTTATATTCTCAATTGCATTTTCAGGTCCTAAGGCTAGTGCGCGAGGTGTCAACCAAACAACAGTTCTACTGTGCAAAGTGAAAAATGACCATTAGCCCCTACAGAAGTCAGGATTGTGAGAAAGGGGATCGAAAAATGGGGTGGGCGCACCCGGCGGTGGCCATGGAAGAGGTGCTCCATCTGGTGCGGGGTTTCGTGGACGTCATTGTCCTTGCCGGCGGCCGCACCTCGTCCGGCGCGGCCGCTACTTGGAGCGCCGACGAGGTCAAGAAGGCCCTCAGGTGGGCGCTCTTCTTCGAGGAGGTTAGTGTCTTTTCTGAGCCACTTTTTCTTTTAATATTCTATAGAAATTTGCAGTATTTTTTGCTACAGTTAGTTTGAAGTAATGCCGATTAGTGCGTCGGATACGTGTCTCCTGAGTTCCTGAATTGCGTGCCTGCATTGTGTTCAGATTTTCAAGGACCTGCATGAGTCCGGCCAGTACGAGGATTCTGCAAGAGAGCTCGACGCGGCGCTCCTTGAGCTCACTTCGAGCCCCGAGTTCCCGAAGGTGCTTCTCCAAAGCTTATATGGTGCATGTGTTGATTCTGGGGGTTTTACACGTAGTGATGTCCTGTTACATGTGCAGGGTCTTGCTGTTGTGCGTTCAGAGATGCTTTCCATGGCAAGGGTGTTGGTTATGCGGCATTTTCTGAAACCAAAAACGATGAGCGTCGAAAACTTTGGTGCTCTTCTTGAAGCAGTTGTTGAGGTGGATGTTGATGTCATTTGTGCTAGTGGTGTGCACAATGCATGCCAAGAGTATGCTGAGTCAATATTGAGTATGAATGTGCCATGTTTTGCGCAGACCATGAATGCTTGTGGTGGTGGACCTGCCACTAGTTCTGATGAACTGCATGCAGAATCCCTGAGCCAGTCACGGATTCTAGTTAAAGAGTTTCAGAAAATGCTGGATTCAGCATCGTGTGCTTGTTTGGCTGAGAGAGGACTGGAAACACTTTTGAACAGTGTGAAAAGAAACATCTTGGATGATGGTAGTAATATGCCATGTGCCCCAGCAATTCCGAAGTAAGCATTCACCTTCGATATATTGCTTTTTTTTTGTTAAAATCCACATTTATGTGTCCTTTATTTTACATGATAGCATACCCCCAGTCTGAACTTACTCAATGCTATTACAATACAGAACACCACGAATAATCGACGAGTTTCTAATGTGGAAGCAATGGAGAGCTAAGTATTTGTCATATTTGCTCGATGAGCGGACCATTCGGGTTCTGTCTGGAGCTAGTTTGATTTTTAAAGCTCCTAAAGAGCAGTGGATGGAAGTGTTTGAGCCCTTAAAAGGTTTAGCCAAATCGTGTCATAGTGGCCTTGTGGAAACCATGGTAACTACTCATCTTTTGGCCTTCATCTGTATAATTCTAGTGTATAAACTTTCTACATTGTTGTATGTGTTATCTTTGTAGGAGCTATGCTTGCTGGGTTCGATTACAGGGCGATGGAACACATTGATAGAGGGCTTCATATCACACACTTTCTGTTTCATTCCTATATCCAAGAAATACGCTGATCTGCACCAGTGCCTTCGCAGAACTTCTCAGGACAAATTCCAAGAAGAACATCTTAATTTGGAGGTTTTTTCTATTTTTGAACTTATATCATGTTAATAGTTTGCCAAGGATTCTGTATGTTGGAAACTTTAACTCGGTGTGAAATATGGGGATTGTACCCCTCTCAACCAATTATCTGTACATCTTAAGAATAAATTCAGGAAAGTCCACCTAAATACTGAACACTGTTATATGTCTTTGTGCGAACTATCGGTGCTTCTACGAATCCTCAATGTCCATCTGTAACTAAAATCTGTGGAGAGACTATGATCAAACTCCTCTGCCAGGAGCCCAGGACCTGTAATTTATTGTATACCAAATCAGGCCTTCGGTGCACTTACTGGAACTGAGCTTACACATGTGAGTATGTGACCAATTTTTTTATGAGAGCTGCTAATGCGCAGTCTGTAGTCTACATTCAACAATGGTAAATAACATTATCAAAACCAGTAACTTGTCATACTACCCTTGGTCTAGTTTGATGTGCAAGTGGTGCTTGATTGATTTAAACAATACTTCGGTCAGCGAACTAGTTCCTAACCTTTATATGTTAATATTTTTTTTCTGGAACCATGTTCATTGTCTTCATTTCAAATGGCATATGTCATTTTAATTCATTCGTAATATATCTTATCAACATGGGCCCTTCAACTGACCCATGAATCCTGGTTAGGTTTTGGACAACTTACTGATAAGAAAATTTGACACACTATGTTGGGCCTTCTGATATGTTTTAATCTACAAAAAGTTATTTGGAACTGACTTCATAATAGTTTTATTAGTTATGATTAGCATGGCTTTCAGAATCCCTCTGGAAATAAAATGCATAATGGGTCTGTCACAACTCACAATAACAATTGTTAGCAAGAGGGCATAGATTTTTAATCTTGGTATCTACAATGTTTTGTTTTCTCAGACTTGAAATAATGTATCTTCATCCAAAGCTTTGAACTACAGGAAAAGGATATTCTTGACTATGCAAGACAGTCATTAGAGAGTAAACCATCCTTACTATGGCTTCTACCTCCAGTTCTTACCGCCGCAGAAATTCCACCACGGTGAGCTGACCGTTTACCTTATGGGATGGTTTTTTTTGTGTGATCATTAATGGTAATTCCATATTTGTAACTGATCGTATAGGTCAAGCTTGTTCCAGATATACCTTGCACAAATAGATAAGCAATTTCATGATGCTACTCCTGCAGATCGGTATGCTATAAAAAAATACTGTAGTTAATATGAGATATGTCACATTTCGAATTCCTGTGTAAGTTATTATGTGTTATTGTTTATTGTTTTCAGAAAGTGTAAATGCAGCTGCTCCATTTCTCAGATTTCAAATGAGATAAGCACCCCAGCTCTCAGAATTCTTCTGCTAAAGCTTGTTTTTCTGCATTCCAGGTGAGATTACTGAAAGGATTCAATGTCTCTATGCATTCCATATTCAGCAACTTCATCTAATGGTTCCATGATGACATAGTTACAGTTCAAGACCATGCTGAATATTAGCAATTTGCATGCTGATTCTGACATTTCACTTTTAAGTTTTAAATGAGTGATGACTGATTGACTATGGCTTCCTTGGTTGTATCTTTTACTTTTCATGTAGCATGATCATGAACTACTGTGTGTCACTGGTATGTGTGTCTGCGTGTGTGTGTGTTGGGGGTCAGGATGATGTTGTACATATTTGTACTCTTCTGTTTTAATGAAATGATGCCAACTCTCCTGTGCCGTTCAAGGAAAAATATGAGTGACTGATTCCTGTAGAATCAAGGAAAAATATGAGTGACTATGGCTTCTCGCTTGTAAAAAATTTCAACTTAAAGAAAGAGGTGTGGCAGTCTGCTCCCCGAGAGGCATTGCTGGACTGCGGCACTGCTGCTCCCTTAGTGGCACTGCTGCTCTGTCAGGCACCTGAGACTATCCAATTATTAATTAGATCGAGCAGTGTTGAGCCTATTCAGCCACCTAGAAGTTGGAGAAGGTGCACAAGCAAGTACATCGGGACCAAACCCTAGAATCACCATAAACACAAGTATAACCAAGCAAATAATAAGAACACAAATGAGACACCGATTTATCCCGTGGTTCAGCTTGCCACCAAGGCTTGCCTAAGTCCACGTTGTTGAGGAAGCCACAAAGGCTTAGGTTTTGCGGAACTCTATCCTCATTCTTAAGTCAAGAGAGTAAACTCTTGAGATTAGAGTGTTTCCACTAGATGATTAGGGTGATTACAAATTTCGGGGCTGCCACACAAGTTGGCAAGCTCTACGGGCGACGCGCTAGCCAGCTAGGAGCCGGCTCCAAGAGTAACAAACACAACCGCCGACTTGAACGTGAACCAAGTGCTTGAGGAAGTTGAAGAGCAGTTCGGAGCTCTCTAGCACAGTTTGGAGGTTCAATCTCTCAAGGAATCGGATTTGAATCGTTTGGAGAAGGTTGAGGTGCTCCAATGGAGAGCTTTCTCTAGTCAAGTTCCGAAGCAAATGGGTGAAGGTGACCATTGGGAGAGGAAGAGGGTGAAGGAAATTACCCTTCTTCCAACTGTCAGATTTCAAGTCGCGGCAGTACCGCTCCTTGAATAGCAGTGCCGTGGCGCAACAGTACCTCTGCTCTGACAGCCCAAAGGTAGGAGTGAAGAGTATGTTATCAAAGCTAGGTCTTGACTCTTGAGGATATATTTGGTTGGGAAAATAGCACTTAGTTGTGCGTTTAAGCTTGCACGTTGCATCCCCCTTTGTATTACGGCCTTTTCTAAACTCAAATTCAAAATAGAATGAAAAACGCCTTTGAGTCGGATGACAGTGTCCTTTTGTAATTGGGGGCTCCACCATCATGTATGTTATCCTCCTTTTCGTTTAACATGCTTGTCATCTCGATAAATCTCGTTACTCCCCTAATTGTGTGGTCATTATCACCAAAACCCACAATAGGGCTTGATTGCACTTACAATTCCCCAGCTGACTGCAAACATTGATTGGCGGAACCAAGGTTCGGCTAGGCGGCGACTAGGCGGCGATTAGGCGCGACTAGTCGCTCGGCGAGGGGGTTCCGCCTCGCCTATGGGGGTAGGCGACCCCTAGGTGGGCTGAGGTCGCCGGAGAGGGAGGAGCAGGCGGCGGCCGTGGCAGAGGAGGCGGAGATGGGCAGCGGACGGCGCGGAGGAGCAGGGACGGGGGCGGCGGAGGGGGCGGAGATGGGGGCAGCGTACGGCGCGGAGCCGGGACGGCGGCGGCGAACGTCGCGGACGACGCGGGGAAGAGGGCGTCCCCGCGACGCGGGTTTGTGCGAGTGCGGTCGACGAAGATGAAGGGATAGGGTTGGGGAAGGTTAGGATATGGGCTTGGGCTGTTTTATGGGCCTTTCTATAGAACTCTTGGCCCACATGTGTACTGAAGTCCACTTATTTCTTGTTTTCTTTTTCTTTTTTATACATATATAAATGTATATACTAACGCCTAGAAAAACGCCTAGAACGCCTAGGCGGGATTAATTCCGACTAGTCGCTAGGCTGAGGGTCAGCGCCTAGACTCCGCCTAGCGCCTAGCTGAACTTTGGGCGGAACCTGAAACAGCAGAAAATCAATTGATTCTGCCTTTTTGCATGCTGGAAACAGTTAAACTAAAAGAGATATAGATTATGGCTGTTTCATGCATGTAAACCTATAGATCGATTTTGATCTTGCTCCTCTTTTTTGTCTTCAAGGTGAAATGTAAGACTGTTACTAGATTCACCCTATGTTCATTCTTCTATTCTTTTTGTGCTTTCTGGACATGAAGCATACGTTCATTTTTAGGGTGATAAATGAACAGTTTGTGATGATATATAGTAATCTTGTAGTGTGGATTTGTTATTTGGTTTGCAATCCAGTTTTATCTCTTTATCTTGATTGCAGTCAGTATTTCACATCGGCCTAAGTATATTTTTACGTCTGTTAAAGCTGCTACCATTTCCATTCTGCAAACCAATGACCAATCAATGCCCAGTTGGCCTTTTCCTCATTACTTTTTCCCCTTAATGCTTTTAGATTCTACGTACACCAGATCAGAACTCCAAATGTAAGTAATGTGGTTGCCTGAGAACATCTCTTTTTCTATTTCTGCTACTCCATTTGAAATTAAAAAGTGTGAAATAATAGATAAGGGCAAAATAAAAATCTAATGTAGAATGGGGCATTGTCAAGCCACCTTCTTAATGGAAATTTGGTACATGCCAAGTCGGGTTTGTCAACTACAAGGCACATTGCTGCCAAAGAGAACTCCTAGAATGCAAGCTCATTGTTGGAATTTATTATAGATGTTGCTTCATCCACACAGTTAGCTGATCAGACAAAGAAGCTTTGGGAAGGTAGATGCTGGCAATTAAATATATCCAGCTTTCACGATATAAACGGTTGGGTCTGTATATATCTGAGTCACTAGTTCCTGCTTGTACTAGCAACCTAATTTATCTATCTTCAGACATGTGAAGCTTTTAAAATTGAAGGTGTACATGTTGCTCCGGGAAAGGTTGGGTGTTGAAGACTCCATAGTGATTTTGGTAATTGATGAAGGCTAAGTACTAACCTATCTCTAAGTGGTTGAGTAGGTTTAGTACACTAAGAAAAAGTGACAATGAACAAGTGGTGGAGCAAGGATAGAAGCTAAGGAGAAAGCAAATCAAAAGCTCACACTTGAAGAAGAAGAGAGAAGGAGGAGACCCTAAGAGCTATACAAGGCAAAGGTATAAGCTAGGGCTTTTTGGTTTAGTGATCAAGACACCTAGTGGGTGTGATCACATTTAGGATAGATAACCGTACTATTAAGAGGGGAAAATAGTTAGTGGTTACAACTATCAAGTGCCATTAGGTTGATCATAATTGCATTGCATCTAAAACCTAATGAGCAACCCTTGTAAAACTTGTTAAAATATGTCACACACATGCACAAGTCAGTGAAACACTTGGTGGTGGCACATGAGATCAAGGGAAGCAAAAGAGAAGAAATTCAGAGCAAGAAAGAAGCTCCGGACTAGTTTGCTTGGAGGCACCGGACCAAGGTAAGTAGTCCGGTGGTTACTCCCAGCACTGGCGTCCAGGCAGTGAAGCTTCGGACCAGTGGCGAAGAGGAGCTCCGGACCATAGACGAGAGGTCCGGAGGCTTGGTCAACAGTCAGCAGAAGACAAAGACATGCGTCGGGCCACTCGGCATGGTCCGGTGGTGAGGTCCAACGGTGGAGTCCGGTGCTCGGGTGCTCCCTGCATGAAAACGTCAAGACTCGGAGGACGCTCCGGACCACCCTGCTTAGTCCGGTGGACTAGTCCGGAGGTCAGGTCCGGAGCACAGGTGCTTACTGGATTCAGACGTTGGCTGAGGCAGAAGCGTCGGACCAGGCGTCGGACCAAGGAGCTTGGTCCGGTGGTCACTCCCAGCGCGCCAACGGTCGGTTTTTCAAAAGCTCCGGACCACTCTGCATGGTCCGGTGGTGGCGACTGAAAGTGGTCCGGTGGCTACGTTTTCAGCTGCTCCAAAAGAGAAAAACGGCTAGTTTCTTTGAGGAGGCTATAAAAGGGTGTGTGGCTGGTTCAAGGAGCCTCTCTTGCACACCTGGACATTGCATACTCTTTGTGAGCTTGTGACACACACTCCCACTCATCTCTTAGTTGATTGTTCATCCATTTGAGAGATTTGAGTGCATCAAGTGCATTGCATGAAGTGATTCATCTTAGTGGCACTTGGGAGTTGATACCGCTGCTAGTTTCTTGTTACTCTTGGTGATTGCCTTGACCTAGACGGTTTGGAGCAAGCGGTGTGGATTCGAGAAGCTTGGTGATTGTGCTTCGTCGACCACAAGTGAAGATTGTGAGGGGTTCTTGTGCCTTCCCCGCGGGAGATTGCAAAGGTAATTCTAGTGGATTGATCGTGTCTTTGAGTGCCCTCATCTTGTGTTGGTTGTGCGGCACCCGGTGACGGGTTTGGCGTGTGATGCCAATTAGCGCGTGAACCTCCAAGTGAGTAAGCCGACACAACGAGTACGTAGCTAGTTGGCAAACTAGTGAACCTCGGGTGAAAAATCAAGTGTCAACCTCTTGCTCATCATTGTGATTGATTGGATTGATTGGAGTTCGCTTGATTGGCTCATTACCTCGACACGGTGGTATTATCACTCTTCCCATCTTCGCATTTCCTTCTTCATACTTGTCTTAGTATATTAGGTTGTGCCTAGAGGGCTACTAGAATTGTGTAGGCATTGAGTGATCTTAGAGCTATATTAGGATAGCAATTGTGGTTAGAAGGCTTCGCATTCCTTAGTTTGCTAGTGCAAGTCGAGCTTCGCCATATTGTAGTCTAACTTGTTGTTGAGTTTGTTTTAAGTTTTCAATTTAGGCTATTCACCCCCCCTCTAGCCTTGGGATAGGACCTTTTAGGTGTGCAATAGCATGTTGGTTTGGATAATTGTCATTTCTAAATTAAGAGAGCTTATTGTTCAAGTTGCTGCAATATGGAATGGCAGTGGGCCATTATTTTGGTCGTTGTATAAAAAAAGGGGTACATGTAGCAGGTCCAGAACCATGCTCCCCACCCCAGACCTCTGAAAGGAAAACAATTGATGATTCCAGATGATGAGATTTAAAGTTTAGCAGCATCTCTTTCATCGATTCCATTACCTGAAGAACAAGTAAGTATCAACCCAGAAGCCAATTTCAGCTTACCCTTGTTGCAGTTTGTTCTGTCTGCTTTCTCTCTTATGATCTCCTTCTTTGATGTTCTATTTTCTTGTATTCTTCGTTGCATTTATTAACCCTTTTCATAAACTACTTTATTAGGTGTATCCTGCTTTAATCAGTTATCTGATACTTTCCTTTTATCTCTTATCTTTACGTTTAAGGAGTAATTTGACTCCACAGTTCATGCTAGATGTCTTTTGTCAATAGTTTGCAGTTTGCTCTTTATTACATCATGATTGCAATCTTTAGTTTGCCTGCAGCCACTTTTTTTTTCTCCAATTGTTTTCTTCACATGATTGATTAAATAAATCCCTGCACTTGGCAAATGATATGACTTAAGCTTCACTTGAACAGATTAAACTGATGGGTACTGCATGCAGCCATACATCAACCATGAATCGGCTTCACAGTGGAAGATTTTCCCCATGTCTTTCATCAGCTATAACATTAGTACCAGCATTCTCAGAGGTGTCATTTCCTAGTTTTCCAGAGCAGAGATCATCTTTTGTTGAAAGGGCACTGCCTATTAGTTCTGTCACCTCATTTGATACTTCTATGGTTGCACATGATACCATGTTAACGCATATGTTAGCTTCCAATTTCACTGACGAATCATCTAATGGGAAACTTTGTTCTGGATCATATGTTACTGAGCCATGTGATCCTGATACTCCACTGCTAGCAACGCATTCATCATTAATGGGTAATTCAAGGCCTTTGGTGATGGACTTTCTAGAAATATCTGAACAGATATGTTCGAACCAGGAACAACTCGTAGGTTTATTTGATTATCCAGCAAGTGTTGATTTTGCCAAATCAAAAAATGTGACCATCTTTGGCCAACAAGTTCAAGACACCATTACAGTCGATCCTAACACTCACCTTACACCACCAGAAAATGAGTGGTTCTCGTCTGGGAGTTCTATGCAGCTTCAGAAGAATGTTGGTCCTGCTGAATCTGCGCTGGAGGTATCCGGATATATGTTTTGGTCATGCCATGGCCTAACTATTACATGACTTCCTCTTCTCCTTTGTTTTATTTTGTATTTATACTACCTGTAAAACAATATGATATGATCTTTATCAATGAACTTAATTTTGAAAATTAAAGTAGCGGACTTCATCTTGCAATGCTGAATGCAGTTAAAGACTTAAGTTATTCTTTTTTTGTAGACAGTTAATGAAAGAAGTGAAACACCTCAAAGTTACTTATACTGCCATACTCAGAGGAGTGTACCAGATCCTTTCAACTCTGATAAACTTGGCGCTGACAGCCTCCCTTCTTCAAACACTGCTCCAAAGCCAAGGATGCGCTGGACACCTGAGCTTCATGAGCGTTTTGTTGATGCTGTTAACAAGCTTGATGGGAGCGAAAGTAGGATACTGATGTGTTTTTTTTTCTCTATGATCTGTTTTACATTCATCTTATTTGGACACTGAAGTGCAAGTCTCAATTTAATTTCATTCCTTTTCTTTGTTCCGGCAGAATCAACTCCAAAAGCAGTCCAGAAGGTTATGAAGGTGGAAGGATTAACTGTATACCATGTAAAAAGCCATCTGCAGGTATCAATGCTTGACTTGCTCCTAAGTTTTTAGGGCCTTTTCTTTGCCACTCTTCTCTTTTTATTGACAGCCATGTGCTATTGCTCTACAGAAGTACCAAACGGTTCAACATCGTTCTGAATCATCAGGTGGTTCATCCATCTCTGTTTGTTGCAATTTCAGTTTGAAGGCATCCTGCGTCATATCGTAGTGCCTTTGTATAGGAGCATATAGGACAATGCAGATTATTTGGAAAATTGAATGAAGTTATAATTAATGGTTCTTTCCCTTTCCTAGGAAGTGTGTCTGGAAGGAGAGGCAGCCAAGCAGATGATGACTCCATTCTGCAATCAAAGTGAGATGATTTTTAAGAGTACTTTACATCAAGTCTTTCCTAATTCCTACTGTTACATAGTTCATATCTTGCCCAATTTTGTAAACAGCAATGCATAACGTTTCATCTATTTACCTGACTGACTGAGGTTTTAGTTACCGCCTATTAGGTCCAAATATATGTTTTTCTTGCTTTATTAAGTGCATGAACTTATAGTGAAGTTTCTATTTTAAGAGTCCGTTCAGATTTATAATTCTATATGCCTACTGCAGAGGCAAAGGGAACGCTGAAGGACTAATGGCGCAGATTGGCTTGCAGAAACAATTTCATGAACAACTTGAGGTACGTTCTTTTTTTAAAAAAAAAAGAAAAAGAAAAAGAAAAAGATATATGCTGATTCAAAGGAAAATGGAATTGCCAGAAGAAAGAGAAGGCATCATACAGCCTCGTATACCCACTTATATTTTCCTCTACGCAGATCCAAAGAAAGCTGCAGCTGCAAGTTGAGGAATACAGCAAGTACCTTCAAACGGTAATGGCGAAGCAAAACGAGAGCCTCAAAAAGCTTGGGGCGCTACGAGGCTTTAGAGATCAAGTGCGTCGGATTTTGAAAGACAGCGAAGCACCTGAAGAACGGACACGTTGAGCACAAGAGACGGTAGTGAGAAATGGAATGGTTGTGGAACTCATTGCTCCAGCAGGCGAGAGTCAGAGCCTGCAACCTATCTATCGGTTTCTTGCGGATTTTACTCTGAAACTAAGTTTGTGTGATAGTGAGACTGCATTAGTAATGGCATGGTTCATCGATTCAGAGTCAACACAACACAAGCTTAGTAATGTAATGTAATGTAATGTAATGCATGCTTCTCACATCATCTTATTGTCGCACTTTCGAGTACTGTCAACAACATAGTACATAGCAAACACCACTGATTGGTTTTATTTTATTTTAGTACAGATTGAGGATGATGATCCAACACAGGCACGACACAGTGCAGCAAGCAGAGCTGGGTTCTTTCTTTTGAATCTGGCATGGTGCCATTTCAGGCTGCCTGGGGAGTCATCCTCATGTACGGCTGAAGAAACTGCAGCCAAACAGGAGAAGGCAGCGTCATGGTCTTCTTGATCTCGTCGGCTTTGTAGAGGTCGCCGTGGCGCAGCCCTTCCAGCATCTGGTTTTGGTTTTTGCCATGGACATGGACAGGGCAGAGCAACAGGAAACTCGTATCAGCGATGGTTGATGGTAACAAACAAAGTTGGGAGTTGGAAACAACAAGAGCTTTAATTACCTTGGTGATGACGGAGAGGTCCGGCGGGCCGTGGAGCGCCGGCGTGGCCGGCGCCTCGGCGTCGTGGGCGAGGCCGGCGTACGGCAGGCCGGAGTGGCACGCCGCGCAGTCCTGCCGCTGCTCGTAGCACACGTACGCGGTCAGCAAACTGGCTGGCAGTGGGGTGGAGACGTTGCGCGCGCTTGCTTACCCGTCCTGTGGTGACCACGGGTAGGCCGGGCAGGAGGACGCCGACGCGACGGTGGCGGCGCTGAGGAAGCCCGCCGCCACGCCCACGGCCGTGCCGCAGAGCCTGCGGCGGGTGCCCGTCGGCCGCAGGAGCTCACGCACGAGGCCCACCGCTGCCGCGGCCATTGCGTGCTCCGGATTCGCAGTCACGGCAGGAACTCCAGTGAGTGGAGTGGAAGTGGTGGTGAGTGCCGCTGCCGCCTGTCTGTGGTTGGTGGAGCGCTGCGATTTGTGCCAGTGCTGTGCGGATGAAGAAGAAAGAGGTGGGCATGTGGCGGAGCGGCGTTGACTTGCGCTTCCGAATCCTCGGGTCTCGGCGGCAACCATGCATGCATGGGCTGGCACGGACCTTGTTGGGCCGTTACGCAGCAAACCCAGCCGGCCCGGCGGCTTCCCCCCAAACCATGGCAGCACGAGCACCATTCCGTTCCGCCTCGGTCCTCGTCGCCGGTGGTAGTTGTTGCATTACACCCCTACGACGACGACGACCACTGTGATCACGCGCCGCTCACCGCTGCACCAGTGCCTACGCAAGCATTGCAATGCAATGCAATGCAAAGCAGGTAGCAGCTTCCGGCGGCGGATCTTTTCTTTCGGAGAAGATATCGTCATTCCTCTTAGCACGTTACGTACGTACTGTAACTTGGATCCTCAACCTAGCTATAGCTCCTCGATGATCTGCTGCTTTTATATATTTGGTTGTTCCTGTTTTTGTGCTGCTCCTTTCTAATCCGGCCCTTTCCAATTACTACTACTATGAGATTATTGTGTATCTCCAAAAGAAAAACGAAAACGAAAAACAAAAACATTTCACCGCGTGTTGAATTGAATGGCCAAGGTACGTACTAGTAGCGAACAATAACAGTTAACTACTGACAAATGCAGATGAGGGAAATATGGCGGATGGTTGGTACTGTACGTACGTGAACATTACTACCGCACGCATGGTGGTCCTGGGCTGAAATCGATCAGGCAGTGGCCACAGCAGCCGCTGCCGACTACTGGATTACCACGCCACGCTCTGCAGTCTGACTACTGTCTTCGAGTATACTAGGTATGTGGTAGTTACTTAGAGAGAGAGAGAGAAATCTGCTGCACCAATTAGCACTAGCTTTCTTCAATTCACCGAATGATCGATGACTACGCTAATCGTTCTACCAGTATATCAGCATAGCAACATGGCATCGGTTAGTACGTACAGTAATTTGGTAAAACACCGTGGACGTGGACGTGCATGCCGATCCAAGTCTATATATCAATATAATTGCTTTTTTTTGCTACGAAAGAAAAATTATATTATATAATAGTTGGGTACATCAACATATTACAAGTACTCTGAATTACACTAGATATATCCAGAAACTGATTTTCATCTAAAATATACTCACGTCGTAAAAAGCTCCAAATCTCAAAATCAAACCTTTTTGACGCTTCGTACAGATGACCGCACAGGCAAATACTCGACACCAGCAATAATGGCAAGCTTGAGAACAGATGTCCAACGGACAGCCAACATTCCTGTAGGTGAAATTGAGGATCTTTTTCTTCTTGCTGGCGTCTTCCTTCTTCTTCTTTCTGCCACCGAAGAATGAGGAAGACTGATCTGAAGAATATTCTCCCTAGTCTTTCATTGTGGCCAGATCTAACCACAACAAAACGAAGAAAAGACCGGAGAAAATCATTCCATGGCGGCGACATCATCTCCGCCTTGATGCCGCCGTCCGGAAACAAAGATCTCCATGTCGTCATGTCGATGAAGATGGTGATGCCGAAGTTGTCGCCCTCGTCTTCAACGAAGCCGTCATGGAGAAAACGATTCCACCCTTCTCCTTCACCATTGCCGGAGAAGAGGAGAAGGAGGAGATAAAACCAATACCAAGAACTTTGGCATGGAGAAACCCTAACCCTAAGGACTCGATCTACTGGAGAAACTTATTAAAAACAATGGATCCCTGCTCCCTTCAACCCCCGACGAGATGCCGGAGAGGAAGGGAGGGGGACCAGCGGCGGCGGCGTGAGGCCTTGCGGGTCGCGACTCTGCCTGCCTCGCGTCTTCTGTCTCGTTGGAAAGAGTAACTAGTCAAGCACAAACATAAATCAGTCGAATGACTCACAATATAATTGTAGGAGTACATGCACATAGCTACCTATCCAAAATTATTTGGATGTAAAGCACTATAGCATATCAACTATCCAGGTGTGAGACTTAAGGAAAAAGCCACTTTCTCTTATCGACCCCATAGTCACAGTGTTAAATAAGTAAGTGAACTCAATATCGCAACATTTTTCACTCACATAAGATATTGTAACGTCCTCGGCCTTCACACTTCATTTACATTGTCACATAGAATGAAAGCATTACCTGATTGGAGAAATGTGGAGCTCAGGATGCAAAAAAATTGAGAGCCCCATTCACAGTGTAGTATATGAAGGGGTCAAGACCCTAGATCAACCAATGGGGAACAACGAATGTGGGTTCTATGTGATGTGGGCAATGCTTGCCTACTTTGGTGCAAAACTAGGAATAGGAGATTCCATGGTACGTAGGTGTCTCATTTTAATTCTATTGTTTTGTCTTACATATGTGCATCTCAATATCATCTTGTATCAATTTACAGCGCAAAGAACAAAAGCACAACAGGTTGCTAGATTTTGAGATAAAAGGATTTCAAGAGGAGATAGCAAAGATTATTCTGGACGAGATAGTATTCAGGGAATGATCTTTATCCATTGTGAAGAGTCAGAATTTCAAGGCGAACTACGGAAAATACCGCCTCGAAAGGCTATTGTAATGCGACAATTAATTCGATACTTTAAGTTTTGTTTGGATCTTTTGTAATTAATATAAATGTTGATGGGTTTGTATTGTCGCTGGTCCACAACCACCTTCACATCGATATCAAATGGTTCGATAGCAAACACCTTCAATACCACCTCTAAAACCAAAACCCACCACCTCTACCCTAAACCCTAAACCCCAAATTAAAATAAAACGATTAATAAAATGTAAATTGTAAAAATAATATCACTGCCGGTTCTAATAAAACCGACAGTGGTATGGTAACCTTCACTGTCGGTTAGTAACACAAACCGGCAGTGATGGCTCAAGTATCACTGCCGGTTTGTAACACGAACCGACAGTGATGGTTGAGCCATCACTGCCTGTTTGGCATAACCGGCAGTGCAGTGATGAGCTCATTACTGCCGAGTTGGTTGTAGCGGTTCAAAAACCGCCACTGAAGGGGGGTTTTGAACCGCCACTGATATCAGGTTCTGGAGTAGTGTGAACTACGAAAACGGAACAACAGCGGCAAAGTATTTGTCACATAATAGACTCGCATCAGCAAAGTTTTCGCTTAACTAGAACCAGCGACATGTAGTTGATTCATTAGTTAGGTAAAAGGAAAATAACATGAATGTCCAAGAAAGGGAAAAGGTAGTTGATTCATAGGTTAGGGAAAACAACACGAATGACTGAGGGTATCTGCAATGGTATAAGTCAGCTACTAGTTCTAAGTCAATCTCACAAATAGTACTAGCTTTTTAGCAATGACTCAGAATTTGGTTAGGCCCACATGACATCCTCAGATGATCTTTGAACATGTGTATGAGGCTAACTCTTAACTAAGAGCTAGTTTTTCTTTCTTCTCTATTAAAATATGAGAAAAATATTTAGAGCTAGATTATGAGTTAGCTATTGCGGTTGTCCTCGGAAAGGCAAAATAGAGTGCAATTTTATAGCTAGCCTAGAGATATCTTTTAGCTAGAGGTCATTGATTGTAATAATCAAAGAACATGCAAGGTCGGATCAGGTTTGTTCACATTGAAAAACACATGTTTTGTAGCATGTTGAGCGAGGTGTACGATGTAACTTCCTCCTCACCACGCTGAGTAAATAATGTTTAAATTTATATTTATCTTTAATTTTAAATATTAGAATGGTTTTACATGCATGTCATATATACGCAGATAATATAAGTGATAGGCTAAATGACACCATGCACCACCAATCTACTTTCCCTTTCGTCCTTTTTTTAATGTGTTTATAGAAAAAATAGTATCAATATTTATATATCAAACAAATCTATTATGAAATTACATACATTTCATTATCTATCTAATGTTACTTATAGCGTATCATAGCTATTAATAATTTTTTATATATTTGGCTCGTACGTTGAGATGGATTGACTCCTTATATATATGGTGAGAATAATTCTTTTTTTTAATGCAGGACTTTTCAGTCGGCTTATCAGCCACCTAAACAATGTTTTATTTCTCTCACAACAAAATAACCAAAAACAACATCCGTCGGATTATCAGTCACCAAAACAATCAAGCGAACCGGCGCTGTCGGTTTGAATGCTATAAATCTGGCCCGCCTCTCCTCTGTAATCTGTAATATAATAAGAGATTATTTGAATCTTTTTATTTAGAGGAGAATTAAAATCTACTATAATACTTTCGGCTATTTGTCTTAGAATTTGGTATTCCACCACTTTTCAAAGTTCACATATAAACTTATCTTAAATTTATAAAATAGGCTAGGGTAGAAATTGATTATATAAATCACCATGTTATATTTCTACTCTATAACTATAGTTATCTTTTCTTCTATGGCTAACTATAGTTATCTCTTTGTAGGACTAACTATAATTATTAGAATGAATTCGATTTCAAAGAATCAAACGAGACCTACTATATATTTGGCTTAGAATTTAATATTCCACCACTCTCCAAAGTTCTCTTATATCTCAAATGTATATGATGATAGATAAAAAAATGATTTTCTAAATTACTTTGCTATGTTTCTACTCTACAACCTATAGTTAGCAATAATATCTTCTTTATATACGCTAGCTACAATTATTAGAATGAATTTAATTTTAAAGATCTAAATGGGGCCTAATAAATGATTCCTCCGATTTTCTTCCTCCTACAAGATAAACGAAGGAGAGGCAGTGAAGAATAAGAACCACACACGATCGAGAGGCAGTGCATGCATGACACGACTGGCCGATCGAGAAAGAAAAACAGAATTGAACTAATTTATATTTATATAGCTGAGGTAGTAGATAGATTTTTTTTTAGATATGGGATAAAAAAAATCTGGCCTTTACATCCTTAGATGTACACAACCACTCAATACAAACCGACTCTTCATGCAAAAGAAGAGGAAAAAAACAAGCCACGGTCTCAAATTGACCGATACCACTAGAGCAAACAGTAAACATGATTCCACCCTTTATTATAAACCTTTAAAGTAATTATCTCTAATCTCTTGCTTATCGAAGAAAGGAGATCCTTGGCTTGCTCATCACGTAGCAGTGGGGTCCAGAAACGGAGCCAATACGCACCCCTGAAAATAACCTGCATGAGCGAATTAGATTTAAGTTTGTTAAAAATAACATCATTCCGACAACGCTAGATGACCCACCAAATCGTAGCCACCCCCACCCAGATCAAACCTCTAAGCCCCTTAGTTTGATTACGAAGCCATGAGCCGAACACGTGGCTGATAAATCGAGGTGAGGTAGTAGATAGATGATCTAATAAAATCAAAGAACAAGCCAAACTCGGATCACGACGTTTATATTGGCGAGAAAACACACGTCTTTTTTGTTTTGTTTTGTTTTTTAAAAGGTGAAACACACGTCTTTGGACGTTGAAGGCGCACGATACAACCTCCTCGTCTCTACCTAAGCTATATGGCTTTGTTTGGTTTTATTTACTAAAGTTTAGTGACTCCTATTTAGTTCTATCCACGAAAGTAATTATCCTATATATATATATATATATATATATATATATATATATATATATATATATATATATGTCATTTTTAGCTATCCGTTCATAACTAAAAACCACTAAACTTTGTAGCTCTTAATAAACTTTAGTCAAGGTATTCGGTATTCCGGGGACTAAAAGTAATTAGGCTTTAGTCACTAAAGCTTGGCCCTTAATTAACCAAACATGACCTAAGTAATATTTTCATATTGTGATGATTACTTGTATGTCATAAAAAATCTATATTTTTGGAAAATAGACAATGTTTTCATTTTTTCTTATGGTCATGAATTGACTATACACCCCTCTATGTAAATTATAGATTGTTTTGGGTTTTTTTTTTGTATATAACTTTTACTATACATCGTGTGTCTAGATATATAATAAAAATTATGAGCATTTACAGAGTCAGCATCTTTAAAATATAGATTATGCATACAATTAATAAATTTATATACAAAGTCATAATGACAAAAAAACATGTCAAATTGTAGATCTCAATTAGATTGAAAACTTTCTACTCCATCCATTCTAAATCATTAAATATTTTGACTTTTATAGATACATTGATGGTACTAAATCTCTCATGTATATATAGAAAAGTCAAAAGGTCTTCTAATTTAGAACAAAGTGGGTAATTGGTAACTTTTATATTTGGCATCGTCTATATGGACTAAAATTTGCAAGCATTTTCTCTTTTTTTTCATGCACCCTTGGATTGAGATATGTTCAATATCAAAATTGTAGTATCCGTAGAGATCTACAACTTTATAGTTAATAATAATCTCTTTTAATAAAATAATCACGCGGTTTTTTTTTCGATAGGAGAGTTTCTCCATTCCCACTCATTTTTTGAGTGGAAATACCCTGTGGGCACCGGGTTCGAACCCGGGTGGGCTCAGCTCTCGGCTCGCGACGCTGATAATTATTCTCTAACCATAGAGTAACTAGGTTTGAAAGATTTATCTTGCAAATTACAGTGCAATTAGTTATACTTTTTATTTATATTTAATACTTCATGCATGAGTTTAAAGATTCGATGTGATAGGAAATTTTGGAAAGTTTTGGAATTTGGAGGTGAACAAAGTTTGTTTGAAGAGGAAACATGCATTGCCAAAGTTGGTAGGGTGAATCACTAGTTGGTGGCAAGAAATGGAGGGAAGTAGGAGTATCTTGCTACTGACCCTATTCTCCTGTCTCGAGAACAAGTTGAGCAGCAGTCCTGTGTGGATCAAAAGTTTTACAGTGAATTTATTGAGTCACTATTGCTAGTGCTAGTGCTAGCTAGGGACGACGACTAGCATTGGGACCAGAGCTGGTAAAATAAAAGCGTACGGGACTGAGATTGAGTAACTAAGTTACAATGTAAGTTTCTCTTCATCTCAGCTCTTCAAATCAAATCCAAAGGGTATCCTTCCACTTAACTTATGGGACTATCTGTCAGTCACTTTTTGGCTTTGATTTTCTTTCTTTCGGCAGTTCGTCTCCGTTCGCTTAGCGCTGGTAGGAGCAGAGGAGCGGACAGCGCTGGCAGGAGCCGAGGAGCAGACGCTCCGCTCCATTCACACGTGCGGCACTCTCCCTTGTGTCGCCGAGCTGCTGCATGCCATTGTCTCTGAGCTCCAAGTTTGCACCAGCAATGGTGGTCTACATTCGGCGCGGTGGCGAGCGTGCACGGCCGGCCCAGATGGCGGCACAGCGAACTGGCTGCCAGAGCTGCATGGCTGAGGCGGAGGGCGTCACGACAAGCGAGCTGCTGGCGTGGAGAACGACGCACCGAGCTGGCTCCCAGCGCGACAGCGCAACCGAGGCATAGGGTCGCGCGACAGACGGCCTGTGCAGAGAGCGACGTGCGAGCATGGCGAGCGTGCGAACAGGCCGGGCGGCGAGAGCTCTGAAAGTGCAATCAAGCCTTAAGTGGGTTTTCGTGACATGACAACGCAATTAGAGAACTAATAAGACTTTAAAAGTATGACAAGCATGTTAAACTTAAGGAGGTTGATGAATAGGTTGGTGGACCCCTCCAATTACAAAAGTGCATGGCAATAAACTCAAAGTAGTTTAAATTCTTTTATACTTTGAAATTGAGTTAGGTATGTCGTACTATTAAGAGGGATTCAACACGCATGCCAACAAGTGAACCAAATGCAACATCTATCTATATACTTCACACCTCCACATAGAAAGTGGGCAAATCAGCCAGCTTTTTGAAGATCACACCTTTGTTGTTCTGCCTAGGCCGGCACTGCCGCGACTTGTTCTGCCCGTTGGCAGTGAGGGGTACTTAAACACCTCCTCATTCCCCCCCAACGGCTAGTTCTGCCACTCACTCATTCACACTTCGCAGAAACAGAAAGAGAAGCTCATTTCTTGCTCTCCCTTCTCCCTTGGTGCTCTCTCCCTCTCTCCCACTTTGATTCCAATCATTCTTGAGAGATTGAGCCTCCAAACTTTGAGAAGAAGCTTCTCCCTCGGATCTTCAACTCCTATAAGCATTTGCCTCGCGTGGTGGCAGACGGTTTGAGTTTGTTACTCTTGGAGCTTTGCTCCTAGCCGGCTAGGCGTCGCCCTTGAGCTTGCCAACTTGTGTGGTAGCCAAGGGAGGTTTGTAAAACCACCATATTGCTAATACATTGCCCCTCATCTCAAGAGTTCATTCTCTTGACTTGAGACCGAGGAAAGAGCTAGCCTTGTGTGGCGTGCTTGAGCCTTGTGTGGCGCACCTCAACAACGTGGACGTAGGCAAGCCTTGGTGGCGACCTGAACCACGGGATAAATCCTTGTGTCACCGTGTGTTTGTTACTTTACTTTGTTATATATTGTGTGCAAGGTGATTTCTAGGGTTTGGACCCGATCTACTCCAAGGGTGTGTTGCTACCACTTTCAAGTGGTGCTAGAGGTTTCCTACACCTCTAGGAAGGTTTTGATTCAGCCACAATTTACATTCAATCTTTACTTTTTGAATTGTGTTGAAATCTGTTCAGGTGACCAGCACTACTGCTCTTAGCCCAGCAGTGTCGGCCACCCCGGCAGTGCCGGCCTGTGACTGACAGCAAGTGTCGAGTTGATTTTTTAAATAGGCCTATTCACCCCCCCTCTAGGCCAATCAGGTCCTTACAAGTGGTATCAGAGCAAGGTTACCTCAAGAAGCACTTAACCGTGTGAGGTAATGGCCGAAGAGGGTAAGGTCGTGATGGTTGATCCCAAGGAGGGGATTTGCATGAGACCTCAAGTAGCGATGAAAGTGCCGACACGAACAAGTACCAGACCACTGCTGGTATATCCGCTGGAGAAATAGCAAGAAGAAAAGAAGCTAGAAGATTAAGAAGAGAAGGCAAGAAATTACAAAAAGAAGAAAAAGCAATCAATGAAACCAAAAGCTTGAAGCTTGCCGAGAAGCTTCATAGAAGAGAAGTAAGAGTTCTCAAGAAAGAGCTCAAGGCCAAGGAGGAGGAGCTCAAGAAAAGCAAAGAGCAAGCTTCTCATGTGGAGGTTGATTCAAGTAGCTCCGACGGTGATGATGATGCATCATATCAAGCCTCCAAGGCCATGAAGAAGGATGAGAAGAAGAAGAACAAGGATGATGGCAGCAAGAAATACTCCGCCATATCCTTTGATTATTCATCCATTTCTAAGCATGAGCATAAACCATTATTCCATGTTCCCGCGGGCAAATTGCCTCACTTTGATGGGACTAACTTTGCCAAGTGGAAACACTTGATGAAAGTCTATCTTGTAGGTCTTCACCCCGGTGCTTGGGAGATTGTGCACAAAGGATGTGATCCTCCGGTTGATCCCACAAGTCCCACCACCACCGAGCTCCGTTGCATACAACTCAATGCACAAGCAACTAGCATGTTGCTAAGTGCATTGGATGGCGATGAGTACAACAAGGTCATGGGCTTGGAGGTTGCAAAGAAAATTTGGGATACTTTGCATCTTGCACATGAGGGTGTGAGCAAAGTAAGGCAATCCAAGATCGACCTATTGATGGCCAAGCTCAATGAAGGTGAAGGGCCACAAGAGATGTTCGATAGATTGATGACCATGGTTGGAAAGATTAGAGGCCTTGGTGGTGAAGAGATCAATGATCACAAGGTTGTCAAGATTATGCTTGAATCCTACTCCCCAAGGAATGAGACCGTTGTGACATTGATAAGAGACAAGAAGAGATTTGAGTACTTCACACCAAGTGATGTGCTTGGAAGGATCATCACTTTTGATCTAAAAAGAGAAGAAGCACAAGAGAGGAAGAAGATTGGAGAGATGCAAGCAAGGTTGGAGGGCATGAAGATCAAGGATGTGGCTCTCAAGGCAAACAAGAGCACAAGGGAATCAGCCCCTAGTTGTTCCAAAAACAGCAAGCATTCCTCCTCAAGAAAAGCTCAAGAAACCAAGGCCATCAAGCATCAACCCGAAGCTCCAACATCAAGTGATGGTGAAAGTGAAGGTGAATAAGAGGAGAACATAGATAACATGGCTCTATTCATAAGAAGATTCAACAAGGGCCTAAAGAAGAATGGGTACAAGCTCATGAAGAGGAAGTTCCCAATCAAGAAATCAAGAACTTGCTTTAGGTGTGGTAGCACCGAACACTTCATTGTTGATTGCCCAAATAAAGAGAAAGACAACAAATTTGGCAAAGGTAAGAGAGAAGACAAGAGTGACTACAAGAAAGGAAAGAAATATATAGGTGAAGCTCACATTGGACATGGTTAGGATGAATCAACCGATAGTGAAGATGAAGAGATGGCCACCATTGTTATTCACAAGCCATCCACTTCAACAAGGCTCTTCAACAACATGTCCGATGATGATGAAAGCTTCTCTCACACTTGTCTTATGGCAAAGGGTGAGAAGGTAAAATCAAAACCCAAAGCCATAACTCCTCTCCCCAAAGACATCTCTAATAGTGATTCTAGTTATTACTCTAGTGATGATGAATCTAGTGATGAAGAGATAAATGAAATAACTAAGAAAATGGATCCTAAGACCAAGATATTCATTGCCAACATATTGGATGAATTAGAGGCAACAAGGGCCGAGCTAGCATCTAGAGAGAAAACTCTTATTAAACAAAAGGATCTTTACATTGCTAGTGAGGAAGCCCTTGAATTAGAAAGGAGTGAGGTGAGCTCTTTGACCAAAGCTTTAGCCAAGGAAAGAGAAGCTCATGATCTCACTAAGAAGGAGTGTGGTGACCTCAAGCAAAAGTATTGTGGCTTAGTTGAAAAGCATCAAGAGCTTGAGGCACAATACTCTCTTCTTTGGGAGGGCAACTCACATCTTCCTAAATCAAATGATGCCTCTTCTCCATCCACTAGTCAAGGTTGTGGAAAATGCTATAATATTGATATGAATGCTTATTCCACTAACCTTGCCAACATGGAGGTTATGAAGAAAGAAATAGCAAGGCTCAACAATGTCATCTCAGTTTCAAAGAAGAATGACAAAGACAAAGTTGAGCCAAAGAAGATCCAATACAAGAATGGAAGGCATCCATCAATTAAAGATGGGCTTGGTCACACTCAAGGAGGCAAAACCAATGGTAGAAAAATGGTCAAAGGCATTGAGTGTGTCAAGTTTGAGAAGAAGGGAAGCATTGGTGCAGATAAGCCTGCACAGATAACAGCTCTGCTGGACCACAGGCCGACAGTGTTGGACCTGAGGCCGGCAGTGCCCGCGCCCAAGAAAGGGAAGGCTACCAATGCTTCACCTGATCAAACTCAGACCAAAGTCCATGCCAAGAGGATGCCCCAGCAAAAGCAGGTTTCTCAGAAACCCAAGGACTCAATCTGGGTGGCCAAAAACAAGTTTACATATCAACCCAAGACAAGGTCACCTCAAGGAAGTTTGTCCTCTTGCTACATGTTGAAATGCAATGACCGTGGTAAAGTCATTGCAGAGTTTGTGGGTGATGAGAAACATGATAAGAGAAGTATGAATATTTGGGTTCCAAAGATTGTTGTGACTAACATGCAAGGCCCCAAGATTGATTGGGGACCTAAATCTAGGAACTAATTTGTTTTGTAGGCTTACTCCTTCGGTGGATCAAGTTGGGTGCTTGATAGCGGATGTACAAATCATATGACCGGAGAAAGGAGTATGTTCTCATCATATTCCCCAACTTCAAATGCAAGTGAGAATATCATCTTTGGTGACAACTCCAAAGGGGAAGTGATTGGACTTGGTAAAGTTGCTATTACTCTTGATCATTCCATCTCAAATGTATTACATGTGAATTCATTGAGTTACAATTTGTTGTCCGTTTCTCAATTATGTGAGATGGGCTTCAATTGTCTCTTTACGGATAAGGGTGTGGACGTCTTTAAGAGGGAGGATTCCTCTATTGTCTTTACGGGTCGTTTGAAGGGCAAGCTTTACCTAGTTGATTTCAACAAAAGTAAGGCTAAGCTTGAGACTTGTTTAGTGGCAAAATCTAGCATGGGTTGGCTATGGCATCGTCGAGTAGCTCATGTTGGGATAAGGAACTTGGCCAAACTCCTAAAAGATGAACACATTCTTGGACTAACCAATGTTCATTTTGAGAAGGATAGAATTTGTAGCGCTTGCCAAGCCAGAAAGCAAGTAGGTGCACCTCACCCACCAAAGAGCATTGTCTCCACCAAACAACCATTGAAGCTAATTCACATAGATCTCTTTGGACCGGTGGCCTACATAAGCATTGGTGGTAACAAACATGGTTTAGTTATTGTTGATGACTTTACTCGTTTCACTTGGGTGTTTTTCATGTATGATAAGGCACAAGTGCAAGACAAGGTGAAAACCTTCATTAGAAGAGCACAAAGAGAATTTGGTTTCCAAATCAAGAAAGCTCGTAGTGACAATGGAACCGAATTTAAGAACACTCAAGTGGAGGAGTTTCTTGATGATGAGGGCATCAAGCATGAGTTTTCAGTTCCATACACTCCTCAACAAAATGGTGTAGTAGATAGGAAAAACCGGACACTCATTGACATGGCAAGGACAATGCTAGATGAGTACAAGACTTCGGATATCTTTTGGGCCGAAGCCGTCAACACTGCTTGCCATGCCATCAACCGGCTTTATCTACACAAAATCTTGAAGAAGACTTCGTATGAACTCCTAACCGGTAACAAACCAAAGGTGTCTTACTTTAGAGTTTTTGGGTGCAAGTGTTTCATACTTAATAAGAAACCCAAAACCTCTAAGTTTGCACCTAAAGTTGATGAAGGTTTTCTTTTTGGCTATGGATCGAATGAGCATGCCTATCGTGTATTCAACAAGACCTTAGGGAAAATTGAAATCGCGATAGACGTGACATTTGACGAATCTAATGGCTCTCAAGTAGAGCAAATTGATCAAGTTATTGTAGGAAATGAGGAACCACCATGTGAAGCAATCAAGAATATGGCTATTGGTGACATTAGGCCACAAGAAGTTCAGGCCATAGATGTGGAACCTCAAGGAGAAGAAGCTACTGCCCCAAGACATGATGAAGAAGGGCCTGCAGTGCTCCCTGGTCAGGGCTCTGACCCTATGGCCGGCACTGCCGGGCCAGAGGCCGGCACTGCCGGACCAGGCAGACAGGCAGCAGCTAACCCCTCTCCTGCTACTCTAAGGAACCTACAACCAATATTTGAAGAGCATGAGTATGATGACCAAACTAGCCAACAAGAAGTCATAGAACACCCAAGATTAAGGCAAACAATTCAAAAGGATCATCCCGTCGACAATATACTTGGGAGTCTCCGAAGGGGGTAACTACTCGTTCACATTTGGCAAATTTTTGTCAATTTTACTCTTTTGTCTCCTCTTTGAAACCCTCAAGGTTGAGCAAGCTCTAGATGATCCGGATTGGGTGATGGCTATGCAAGAAGAGCTAAATAGCTTTGAGGGTGTCCAAATATGAGCAAGGTTTGGTCACTTGTGGAAAGACCAAATACCAATGTGATTGGAACCAAATGAGTCTTCCGCAACAAGCAATATGAGCAAGGCGTGGTGACAAGGAACAAGGCAAGATTGGTGGCTCAAGGTTTCACTCAAGTGGAGGGCCTAGACTTTGAAGAGACATATGCATCGGTAGCTAGGCTTGAAGCAATTCGAATGCTTTTGGCCTATGCTGCCATCATGACTTCAAGGTTCAACAAATGGATATCAAGAGTGCATTTCTCAACGGCCCTATCCAAGAGTTGGTGTATGTTGAGCAGCCACCGGGTTTTGAAGATCCAAAGTTCCCTCATCATGTCTTCAAGCTTCATAAGGCGCTCTATGGGCTTAAGCAAGCACCAAGAGCATGGTATGAATGCCTTAAGGAATTCTTGATCAAACAAGGCTTTGAAATAGGCAAAGCGGATCCTACTCTCTTCACTCATAAAGTCAATAATAATATCTTTGTGTGCCAAATATATGTCGATGACATAATATTTGGTAGTACTAACCAATCCTATTGTGATGAGTTTAGTAGGATCATGACTAAAAGATTTGAGATGTCTATGATGGGTGAGCTAAAGTTCTTCCTCGGTTTTCAAATCAAGTAACTCAAGGAAGGGACTTTCTTATGCCAAACCAAGTACACCCATGATATGTTGAGAAAGTTTGACATGGCAAATACTAAACCAATCAAGACTCTCATGCCAACTAATGGACATCTTGATCTTGATGAAGGAGGGAAATCTGTGGACATTAAGGTATATCGTTCCATGATCGGCTCTCTCCTTTACTTATGTGCATCTAGGCCGGACATAATGCTTAGTGTGTGCATGTGTGCTAGATTTCAAGCTAACCCAAAAGAGTGCCACTTAGTGGCCGTTAAGAGAATCTTGAGATATCTAGTTTTCACTCCTAACCTTGGCTTATGGTATCCTAAGGGCTTTAAGTTCGATCTACTTGGGTATTCGGATTCCGATTACACCGGTTGCAAGGTAGACCGAAAAAGCACTTCGGGACGTGTCAATTCCTTGGACGGTCCCTAGTGTCTTGGAGTTCTAAAAAGCAAAATTGTGTAGCCCTTTCCACCGCCGAGGCCGAGTATGTTGCAGCCGGCGCTTGTTGTGCTCAACTACTTTGGATGAGGCAAACCTTAAAAGATTTCGGATGTCAATTCACCAAGGTGCCTCTCTTGTGTGATAACGAGAGTGCCATCAAACTTGCAAACAACCCGGTTAGTCACTCTAGAACCAAACACATAGACATCCGTCATCACTTCTTGAGAGACCACGAATTAAAAGGAGATATCAAAATTCGCCATGTGAGCACCGAAAAGCAACTAGCTGATATCTTCACTAAGCCTCTAGATGAGACAAGGTTTTGTGCTTTGCGTAGTGAGCTGAATATACTTGACTCTTGTAACGTGGTTTGAATTATAGCACACATTTGTTTTTCCACCTAGCGACTTAGGCAAAACTTTGAAAGTTTCAATTATGTGTTTCAAAACCAATTTCGAAAGAAACTTGAATGTGTTGGTCATTGTATGATTGATGATTTGCTTACTGACCAGCACATGGCAAGGGATATGTGTCCACAATTGCATAAATATAGAGTATAACAGTGGCATAGTGCCTCACTGTCGGGTTACAAAGGTAAGGGGTACCCTAAACGTGTGATAATCTAATGCTTAACATAGCAACTATTTTAAGGGAGGATCCGATCAGCCATCCGAGTCAATGAAGGAAGGCCCATCACGCAAAGGTTTCCTTCACTGGCAATAGGGACCAGTCGTGGCCGGCCCATTGCAGGAAAAACAGAAGATAGGATACCCCTCCGCATCTACCTCGACTGACGGACAGGGGTCGAACGAACGACCCCTCCGCCTCGCCTTAACCCCCGAATGACGGAAGAGGGGTCGATCGAACCCCCCTCGACCTCAACCCTCGACCTCGACTGACGGACAGGGGTCGAACGAACGACCCCCCCCCCCCGCCTCCGCCTCGACCCCTCGAATGACGGACAAGGGGTCGATCGAACGACCCGCGCGCAGGAGGCTCGGTCAGCTCACCTGCTCTCGGTATGGGTTAAAGGGATCCAATGCGCCTACCTGCCCCCGCCTAACGCCATGGGGCCCACTACCGCAGTCAAATCCACCAACTCGTCGCCCATGCCCGGGACCTCTGTCAACCGTGCGGCCGCTGTAGCCACGTCGCAGGTACGGAATCCAGAGGCATCCCGTCGAACCATGAATAGGATAACCCTCGACTGTGTCTTCAGGGATAGGACAGGGTCACGCCGGCCTCGACCCCCCCTCGACCGGGGGCTTGACCATCATCTCCAACCACTCTGGCATGGCTCCCGTCCAGTCCATCCCACGTCAACTGTGGGACTCGTACCCGTCTGCAGAAGGCCGACCGCACTGCTCCATGATGTTCGGCAGCGTCCAGTCTGCCATCACCATGCCCTGGAGCCCCGGAAGGATAGGGAGGCCACGCCGCTACAGCGGTCGACGTCCCACCGCAAGCATGGAGCACGAATGCCCCTCCCATGCCGCTACAGTTTAGGACTCTATACTCCCGTACCTCCCTTGATCTATAAAAGGGGACGCCGGGATAGATGAAAGGGGGGCTGATGGACATCGGCTTAGACATTCGGACATCAGCTCTGTCCGCATACACCACACACCCGATTGCCTGATCAACATCTTAAGCAATCAACCGACCACCTAGGATAGCCCTGCTAGCCCTAGGCCTTAGCTCATCTTGAGCACCCCCGTGTAAACCAGCTTGTACCCCCCCCCCTGTACGAGCACTTCGGTGCGAGATAATACAATCCATCCTCCCCCGCTGGACGTAGGGCCTTCTGTGCCCGAACCAGGATAAATCTTGTGTCCTTCTTGCATCAGTCTGGGAGAGGGAGCACGCAATATACAAATTTACTAGCCAGTGGTCTTGACCCCCTGGGTCATAACACCGATAGTTAGCGCGCCAGGTAGGGGGGGTTTTGCGTGTCGATCAACTCCAAACTACTCTCCCAGATGGATTCCTCGATCCCATCGCTTCCATTCGCCACCATCATCTGGTTCGGGAGCCTAGAGTTCATGTCCACGGGCCACGGCCACGACATGGTTCTACTCTCCAGTAGTGGCATGGATAGCAGCACCTCCGGAATGCGGAGCCAAGAGGGACTAGACGACGGTCCCACACTCACGCCCTTTCACCTGCGACCAGGAGGAGGCGCGTTCGACGCCGCCACACTCTTCACCGCGCGGATCCCGAGACGCCGGATGTCATCTCCCCGGCCTCAGCTGGTGACACAGTTCCTCCCTTCGGGAGCCTGTTTGACCCATGCTTGTGGGTCGGGGGCGGGTACCTCACTGAGCCTGACTTTGGCTCTGCCATACCGTCATCTCAGAGGGTCCCCGTGGCTTCTCCGACATACTCGGCCGCGCCACCGCACAACCTGTTTCCACATGGGCTCTATAACAGCGCCAGACTCTGTTATGCTTTTGTAGGCTCGCAGATGCAGGCACGTTACGGCTCCCCAGGGAACCTGCTACGTACAACGATCAACCTCGTCACCACCCCTCCACTGGATGAGTGCCCGGAGTCACGACGAGCCCCGGCCCTAGGGTGTCAGACCTGGGGGATGGTACGGCAATGGCTAGAGGAGGAATGCTGGGGATCTTTCCCCAACTTCTACCACGGCTACCCCGACTCGGACTCCCCCAACAAGGGTTACGATCCCACACGGGAGTGCTTCCACCTCGTCGATCCGGTCGACTCCCAGGACGACATCAACGACGTCGCGGCCACGGATGAAGGAGGAGGGGGCAACGCTACCCCGGCGTGGACTCGCCCCCCCCCCCCGGTTCCAGTCGAACCGACCACCTCAACGCCATACGCGAAGCCGAGAGCTGCTCGCCAACTTGAGGAAGGAACCCTACGACTTCAGCACTCGAGCACCCCCCTCGAGCGAGATCCGGCTCCCAGGGTGTGGGGCCCGCGGCCGGTCCCGGGAATCCATCGACAGATCATCAACGAAGGGGCGAAACGAGCGCCCCCGTCTACAACCGTGCTACCAAAAACGCCCGTGGAACCGCGATGCTGCCGCGACATCCACACCATCGACGCCCTCATGCCAACGCATTAGAGAGAAAATCCAGGGCTCCTCCAAACCCGGTCGTTCAGCAGGCGGAGAGCTCGGCCCTCGAGACGCAGAGGACTACTTCCGAGCGGCGGGACGTCCCCCTCGACAAGATCGAGAGTATCTGTCCACCAAGACAAGCGCCCCAAGGGTGGACGGGGGGGAAACCCATTCAAGCCCGCATCCTCGACATCGACAACCACGAGACACGCGAACACATCAACACAACAAACACGCCGACACGGTGACGCTAAGGCTCGAGGTTTAGTCTCATCGAGGGGGCGTACGCAGCGACGAGGACAACGTCGATCCCCGGAACCCCAGGGCCACGAGTCTTCAGCAAGCGATCCACAAATCCTTCGTTTCGTTTTCGCCACCCACCAGCCTGTCAAGTACAACGGCGAAACGAAGCCGGAGCTGGTTTCTGATTTCGGTTGGCATGTCATTTAGGAGGAGCCGACGACGACCATGCATCATTCGGCAACTCCCGTCTTCCTCTCCGCATGCTCAAGGGGGGCTCGAGGACTCCCCCCGGACTTGACCATGGCGGGCCCCGACCTGGTCGGATCTTCGAGGGGAACTTCAAGGGCACCTAGTCGGCCAGGGAAACCTGGGATCTTTTGCAGCGCAACAAATAGGGAAACCTCCGTGACTTCACCCGACGGTTCTCCAACAACGTACGGAGCTAGCCCCATCTTCGCCACGACTCATCACGCGCCTCGCCGGGACAACCGAAAGGATGGTGCGGAACTGGGACAAACACCCCCAAGACCGCCAACGAGCTTATGGACACGTCCCCCCAACATGCACGGCGGGAAGTCGTTGGCGCTTTTCTATCATCCCCGGCAAGGGAAGGCCAAGGCAGCGACCCGGGGTTCGAATAAGCGCAAAAAACAATAACAACAACAAAAGAAGAAGAACCAGCCGGATCGATGCACGTCGAGCCCTACATCTTGTCGCCGCGACAACAAAAGAAGCCTCGGGGCCCCCCCTCTCGAGGGGGCGCTTCGACAAAAACTGAAAGAGCCCTGTCCCTATCACAAGGGACCGGCCAACCCACACCCGAGGACTATCGCTCTCAAAGGCACTTCTGCTCCCTCGGCCTCAAAAAACACAAGGGGGGACCCCAAGACAAGGGCGATGGCAAGAAGGGGGGCTTCCCAAGATCCTCGACTGTTTCATTCTTCGGGGGACCCTCGACCCCTCAGCACGCATCATGCAAGAGGAGCGTGGGAGGTCTTCTCCGTTCGAGCTCAAGCCCTCGATACCTCCTAGTCTCACTGCTATCACCTTCGATCAGGACACCACCCGACACGCCCCAACGCAGGGGTCAAACCCCCGTCGCGACCCCGATCATACCAACACCCCCTTTCCAAGGACTCATGGATGGGGGAAGCACCTCAACATCATCTACGCCGGACCATCAACCTCCTGGGGCCCAAGGACCATGCTCTTGCCCACGGGGGGGATTCCACGGATCGTCCCAGGAAAGAAGGCACTCCTATCGGCCCCGCGTCAAGCTACCCGTCTGCTTCGTACCCCCTCGCCTTCCGAAGGAAATCTGACCTTCAGGATCGCATTCCACTACCTACCAAAGCCATCATCGGTCGACCGAGAAAACACCAATTTATGGGGCCCCAACTACACCTACCTCAAGCTAAAGATGTCGGGCCCCCGGGAGTCATCACCGTCGACACCTCCTACAGTAACTTAGACTGCGACGCGAGTGCGTGAAAAATGCCAAGGTGGGGCGAGGAGTCGCCATCCTCCGCGGCCCTCGACGACTTCCCAAGGAGATCCCCGACCCCAAGCGGCACACCGCAACTTCAACCTGTGAAGGACACCAAGACCATCCCGCTCGACCTCGGCCACGCGGGATGGGAAGACACTGACGATCACGCCACCCTCGAGCCCAAAAGGAATCGTGCTCGCCGACTTTCTCCGCGTGAATCTGACGTTTGCGTGGAGTCCCTCGATTCCCCGGGGATCGAGGATATCGCCGACCACTCCTTGGCATCCAGGCCGAATCCAAAACCGGAAGCAACGGGGTTCGCCGCTTGGATGAGGAGAAGCGCAGAATCATCGGGGAGGAGGTGACAAGCTTTTGAAGGCCAATTCATCAAGGAGGTCATCACCCAATGGTTAGCAAATCCTGTACTTGTCAAGAAAAAACGGAAAGGATAGGAGTGCGTAACTAACTGTTTAAATAAAGCATTCCAAGGTTCCTTTTCTATACCATGATTATCAAATAGTAGATTCCACTACGGGATGTAAACTCTCTCCTTCCTTGATGCGTATTTGGCATCACCAAATAAAGATAAGGAGGGCCATCAGCTCGCACTTCCTTCATCACCCCCTTTGGATCTTTGCTACTCACTAGCCCTTCGGTTTGCGAAACGTCCGGGGGCCACATATCAACGTTGCTTTCTCCATGTCTTTGGAAAATGCATAGGGCCAACTCGAGGCCTACGTCGAGACATCGGGTCAAACCCAAAACAACGGGAGCCTGGTCGGGGACCTTGAGATCGCGCAGGTGCCTCAGGGTAAACGTATAAAGCTAAACCGGAGAAGTGTTTCTTCGGGGTCCCTCGAGGCATGCTCCTAGGGTACATAGTTTCCCAACGTGGATCGAGGCCAACCCTGAGAAGGAACCGCAATCACCAGATGGGCCCGATCAAGGATCTTAAGGGCGTACAAAGGGTCACAGGGTGCCTTGCTTCCCTCCAGCCGGTTCATTCACACTCGGGGGAAAACCCTCCCCCTTTATCGCCTCCTCAAGAAAACAAAACCTTCACTGACCTCGAGGCCGGGGAAAGTCGCTCTCCAAACTCAAAGCCCTGCCACCTCACCACCTATCTTGGTGCCCCCAAGCCACCGACCCCCCTCTTGCTCTAGTCGCAAACCCCCAAAGGTAGTCAGCGTTTCCCATAGTATCGAAGGGCAAAGAGGGAATCCCTGCCGGTTAAAGGGGCCCTGTCTACTTCGTGGCGAGGTACTTTTCGAGACAAAGACAAATTTCCCCCACATCCAGAACTGTTGTATGCCATCTCCTCACTCGGTGCAGCTCCGCACTATTTCCGAGCCACCCGGTTACTGTGGTCCATCTTTCCCCCTCGGGAGAAATCCAGAACGGGAGCGTCGAAGAATCGCCAAGTGGTCGTCGGCTTATGGGGGAAAACTCTCTCCTACCCCTCGGAAGGCCATCAAATCTCAGTATTGGCAGACTCATTGCAAAATGGACCACACCCACTACCCCGGCGCAAGTTCAACCGAGCTCTGGACCATGTACTTCGACATCGTTGATGAAGAGGGGGGAAGCCCGGATTGTTTATTCATATCACCCCGGGGGCCACATGCCTACGTCATCCCCTCCCACTTCCCGCCTCCAACAACGTACTGATCAGCCCCCCTAAACGGTCTCGTCGCCATCGAGCTTGGGGTTCGACACCTCGACTACGAGGGGACTCGCAGCTTTGATCGACCAGGGGATGAAGGCCTCGGTTGCCACGACCCCAAGAGGAAGCATACTGCAAAGAGGTCCGAAAGCTCAAGGACAAATTCTACGGCCTCGAGCTCAACCCACATTCGCCCCCTACAACGAAGCCGCTGACGGCTTGCCAAAACCGCACCCTCGAGGTACAATCCCCCCCGACGTCTTCTCGAGGGACCTTCACAAGTCGTCCTCGACCTAGGCTCGGGGGCTCCCGCCCCGAGCAAGGGCAACCCTTCCTCCTCAACCGACCCCCTCGAATGGAGGAGAGGTCAGGAGATCGAGAAACAACGCAACAAAAACCCCCCTCAACGGACTGGCGCACCCCCACCTCGAGTATAAAACGAGCGAGCCCCCCCAAAGCACCGCACTGAAGCCCGCCCATAGCCCGTGGGCCAAAACCTACGTCTTGTATGGGGATGGCCCGACTCTACGACGCAGCCCACCGGTAACTTCAACGTTGCCTCACCCTCGAGGAGGGGAGGCACTACGGAAGACCACACTCGAGGGCTGCGGCCACCACGCGGCGCCAAGAACGCTGGTAGGAAGCCCTTTCGACAAGGCTTCTACTGGCAACACCATTGCGACTCCCAAAACTTTTCGATCTTGCAAGGGATCCAATTCTACGCCAGACAACCACCTGCCTGCGCAAGCTCTTCAGATAACCCATAACTTGGTCATTTGCGTATGGGGGTCGACATGGTCGGCCCCCGAAAAAAACAAAAGGGGCCAACCACCTCCTCGTGGCCTAGACAATTCCAAAATGGATCGAGGCTCGACCCATCGCCAACACCCAATCCCACAAGCCGGTTGTTCTTCACATACTCATCCCCGTTCGGGGTTCCCAAGTCTCACACCCACAATGGAAAATTTTCCCCGGGCAAAGTTCCTGGACTTCGGACCACCACCACATCAGGTGAACTGGTTGCAGTCGCCCAAACCCCCGGACTAACGGCCAGGCGAGTGCGCCAATGTATGGTTTTACGGGGGCCTCAAGCCAAGGATCTTCGACCGGTAAAACAAAACGGCAAAGAGGGTCATGAGCTGCTCTCTGTCCTATGGGGTCTCAAAAAGATGCAATCGACTACAGGGTTTCTCCCCTTCTTCTTGGTCTATGGGTCCCACTGTTCCCCCACTGACCTCGATACGGGTCCCCTCGATTAAAGGCATACAACAGCAAGCCAATCAGCAGCCCAAGGGACTCCCCTCGGCCACTCAAGGAAGCCCGGGACATGGCCCTCTTCAAGTCAGCAAGGTACCACAACGCTACGGCGCACCACGACAACACATACGCAAAAGGGACCTCGAAGTCGGCGACCTCGTGTTGCCCGTCGACAAGCAAAAGGGGCGTCACAAGCGACGCCACCTTGGAAGGCCCTTCACGTGGCAAAGGGCTAAAGCCAGGACTTACAAGGGTGAAGAACGACAAGGGCGAGTTTCCCACCAACCATGGAACAAACGAACAACTAAGTCGCTTTTACCCTTAAGGCCTCGGGCCTTTAATTTTCTACATTTTGTACATTTTCGCATTTTAATAATAAAATGTTCTCGAAAACATTTACATTTTTCATAACTTTTGAGGTAGCCTCGACTCTCTCCGACAAAGCAACCTCCCTCGAGGGCTGACAGGGGGGACCCCCTCCTAATCCTAAAAACCCGAAGGTTTTTTCGAAATCCCCCCTCCACCTTCCCCTGAGACCTTCACAGCTAATAAGAAAAAGCCTCGAGCTCCCTAAGGTTTTAGGGTCGTCGAGCCAGGACTCTCCTACCCTCAGGGCTATGGGACCCCACTCGCTCCTCCCCCCCCAGGGATACGAGCGTGCGTCGAATACTTATCCACAAGCAACGACTCAGGCAAAGAGAAAAAAGAACAGCTCGAAAATAAAAACACCCAGATCATCCGAATAAAATCATTAAAAAAAAAGAACCCCCCCGGGGCTCAATTTATTGTCACAAAAGCAATCATTACATGGACCTTCTTGTCCAAATTTGGCTCACAGCCTCGTACCATCGCCATCGCGTCCGCGGGGAACACCTCGGCCTTAACAAAATTCACCAACTCACCCGGGCACCTCTGCGGCGTCGATCACTCATGGCATCTCGCCAATTTCGCTTCATCGGTCAACTCCGGGTCGACGACAAAGCCGCTGGCGACGACGTCGAGGTCGTAGATGTCCCGAGCAACAACCGCGAGTGCCCGCTTCACCCATGTGAGGGCGACACCTGCTCCGTCACTTCACGGGTCGCGGGAAGAGCCGGTGCAAGAGGGAACCCCACCACTCCCCGGAACCGGAGCCCGGCTCGACACCCATGCCGTCGCAGAAAGAGGAGATGACGCCCAACCCCTCCGTTCAGGCTCGTCCCACCCTGAGGAGGTTCTAAGACGGGTCAGATCCTCGTGGGCTCTAGCCTTGTCCCCTTCGAGTTTCTACCAGAACAAATAGAGGACCCCGTAAAAAACCAAAAAAGCAGGGGGAAGGGTCCGAAAAAAAGGCAAGCTTAATAATATCCTAAAAAACTCACCTTTGCGTGTGCTTCCAGGGTGACGTAAGTCCTGCTCAGCCCTCTGAAGTTGGTGACGGACGTTGACGAGCTCTGCAGCTTGTCGCTGTTTTTTAGCCTGAGGTCCTCAATGACTTGCCAGTACCATCGGGGCCCTCTTCTGGTTAGCCGCCACCTCCCCCAGAGTGTCGCGTCACGGGACGGTGCAACATCCGCCTGGAGTTCCCGGGACCCGCCCCTCGAGGGAGGAGTGGTCGACACCGCTTGCTTCAGTTGGCCTCGAGCTGCCGAACCTGCTCCGTCGTTCGAGCCAATTCCCCCCTTAGCGAGTGGCCTCCTCCTAAGCTTATTCGGGCCTCCTAGGCACGTCTCGTTGCTGCCCGACCTCGACCGACCTCCTTGAAGGCGGCCTCGGCCCTCGACGCTCCCGGGGGGCTCCTCCTGGGTGGCCTTGGCCCCCTCCTCGCGCGGCCACCCACCTCGACCTTCGCCTGGGTGGCCTCGCCTCCGCTTCTCAAGCGAGGCGCGGAGATGGGGACTGACTCCACTGCTCCTGCATCCGGAGGAGAATTGGGACTTTCGTACGACCTGCCCTTAGCATCTACCAGGATAAAAAGAAGGTCATGAGAAAAGAACATCAAAATGACCCAAGCAAGATCAGAGAGAAAACGAGGCTTACTTTCATACTCCGGTACAAGTCCATGGAAGCAACCTCCCGACAGGCGTACCACTGGGCAAGCCACGCCCGGAACTCCTCTAGTGCTCCCACTCCCCGAGCTTGGCTTGATCGTCGAGCTTGAAGAAGGTGCGCCCTGGGTCTTGGGGGTCGGCCAGCTCGAGGGGTTCCTGCCCCCAGAGCCTGCTGCGGCGGTCGATCCTCTCCTTGACCTCCCGTATGATGCCTTGGCGCATCTCGGGGCCACCCCTGTGGAGCATCACCCGCTCCGCCAGAGTGGGGAAGGGAGCCGCCCCCCTCGAGCTGGGCACTCCTGGCCTCGGAGTCATCTTGCGGGGCCCCCGGGCGGCCCCTCCTGATCATCGCCTCTAGGCGGAAGAGGTCCCCGCCGTGAGAATAACCCTGCGCGATGAAGAAAACACACGTTAGCACCCAATGTCGCAGGCTCACTGCGGTCCTTCCCTCCACGTCGACTAAGTTAGGGGGCGGAGCACCTCCAGCAGACGGCTGCCCGACCTCGACGACAGGCCAAACAGCTGCCTCGGACATCGTCACGTCCACCGCGCCGCTTCCTTGCAGCGCCACAATGGTCCCCTCCGGCTCCTGCCGAAGGGTCGTCACCACCACCACCTCCGCCGGCTCCGTTGACGTCACCGTCCCCGCCGTGGCGACGCTGAAGCCCCTCGACGAGGGTCTCCACCGATGAAGACACCTCCGGTGCAGCAACGGTCACTCCCTCCTCTTGCCGCGCCTTCTCCTCGTGCTCGCGCCGCTGACGCGCCTCCCGCGACGTGAGGTTTCTCGGGCCACCGCCTCGGCACCAGGCGCTCCAGCGTCTCTCCCTCGCCAACGGAGGTGAAGTTGACCACCTCCACCTCTATGACAGATGGGGGCTCGACCCCCTCAGCCACGGCTGTCGTCGACGCTGGCTCCACGCCTTCCGAGGCTGCTGGCGTGCCCCCTCCGACGGGGTGGTGAGCACGGCCTCGACCGCCACTCCGGCGGACCCGCCAATGCGATGGGTCGACCCGCCTCTTCCTCCGCTTGAGCTCGCTCTACGGCGACATGCGCCTACCCGCGCCCTATCCCCTCCCGCGCCTTGGCCGCCCACGCCGCACCTAGGGCGAGGGTCACAGGGGGCAGGCGGCAGGCTGGCCCCGACGGGCCATCTTAGTCGCAGCCTCCGCCTTCAGCCTCTTGGCCGGGGTGAGGGTCGCGTCCTCCGACAAGCGCTTCGCCCCGAAAAAGGAACTCACACGCGACGTAAGCACAAGTCATAATCAACGAAAAATACTCGGGATCGACAGGGAAGCAACTTACCCCAGCGGAATCACGGGGGTCCGACCAGTGGACCTCGAGCCGCTCAGGGGCTTCTGCGAGGCACATCGGGAGCCACTTCTCCCGCCAGCGCTGGCCGCGGCAGGGGTCGAGGCTGCTCTCGGCGTCGTGACCTTGGTAGGGGCCGACGGCGTCTTCGACGCTGCCGCCCCGGTCTCCTCCTGGGTCGACGGGCTCGAGGCCCGTGCGCTCGACGGGGACCGCGACGAGCGACCGCGCGTTCGCCGCACCTCCTCGCCCGGAGAGGCCGCGGGACGCTCGCTCCTTGGCTCGACCCGGGCGGTCGGGGCCGACCTCGACGTCGACCCCTTCCCCCCTTGGCGCTAGGGCGCTGCTCGATCTTCCTCGAGCCCTCCGCGGGCTCGACCTGCTCCTCCTCCTCCTCTGCTGCTGCTGCTGCTCCTCTTCGTGCACAATGAACAATACCCATCAGGACCAAAATAATGGTCACAACCCTACACCATTATGTCATGCCGCCAACAACCTCACCACTGCTCATCTCCTCATCCTCATCCTCCTCCGAGGGGGACTCCTCCTCGGAGAGGTTGGCCTGCCTCTGCCGTGCCCGACGTCATTCACGCTCCTCCCTCTCTCGGGCCTTTTTGCCCTTATCCCTCTTGGGCCCTTTTCCTTGGCCTTCTTGTTCTGCTCGTCCTGCAAGCATCTCGCCTGGGAGTCGTTCCGCTCCTCCTTCACCGGCGGTAACGACTTCCGGTAAACGACGTTCCCCTGAGGAACGCGAGGCATGGTCAGAAAACGGGCAAAAGGGGACGAACAAGACGAACAAGGGGGCATTAACAGGGAAAGGGGCCGTACCAGCTGGACGTGGCCCTGGCCAGGCATCATGGGGACGCAGGCGACGTTCTCCACCTCGAACGGGCTGGCGAAGGAGGCTCGTACTCGGCGGACCACCCTCTCGAGGGGCAGCTTGTCCTCCATGAGGTGACACCCCATGAGATCCGCCCCCGGGTGCATCTCGTCGAGGCGTCGCAGGTGAGCCATCAGCGGCACGACTCTCCGCTGATGGAACGTCGACGCCATGATGGCCGCCGTAAGTCCCGCCTCCTTCAGACGGGAGATCGCACCGAGCAGGTGGTCGAGGCATTTCTGCTTCTTCTGCTCGACATCGTACCTCCAGTGGTCGGGCCTCGAGTCGATCGTCCTGCTAGTGTAGGCGGGGAACAGGCCGTCGTCGTTTCTCAGGTAGAACCACCCGGAGTGCCATCCGGAATGGCTCGACGTGAGCTTCGCCGGGATCCAGCGCTCCGTCCTCTTGAGGGAGATGCTGCAACACCCCGCCCTGACCGTCCTGCGGCTGCCGCTCCCGACCGAAGTGGTGAACAGGCTCGCCTCGAACAGATGGAGCCACAGCTCCCAATGTGGCTCCATCCCCAGGTATCCTTCGCACATGGCGGTGAATACCGCCGCGTGGCAGATGCCGTTGGGGGAGAGGTGTTGGAGCTCCACACCATAGTGGTGGAGGATCCCGCGTAGAAGAAGGTTGGGGGGGGATCCCAGCCCCGCCCGGTGGAAAGCTTCGAAGCTGACCACGTAACCTTCCGGCGGGTTGGGCTCACAATCCTTCCTCAACGGCACCATCCACTCCGGCCGATCCGTGGAGGTGATAGGCCGGAGAAGGCCACTCTCCACCAAATCTCCCAAGCGTCCCACGGTCGCCGACGATGGAAGCCAGGCGTCAGGGCCGCGCAAGCTGTAGGTGGCCATGGGAGCAGGGAAGCGGATGCGCTTGGATGTGGGGGTGGAAGGTATGTTGCTAATCTCTCCTCTCCCTACTCTCGCGCACGTAGAGATCCGGCTCGGTGGGCGACGAAGGCAACGGTGAGAGGAAGAAGACAGGGAAGGCAATGGCAAGCGTGCGGAAGCTATACCCCCACCCCCAGTATTTATAACCGGAAGCCCAACGGGCGGATCCGACAAAAAGGCAAGTAACTCTCTGCATTTAATGTGCTCACCTACCGCCTCCTTGTATTCCGTAAGATAAGCTGCACCTGTCGTGTCATCGGGCTCCGTGCTGCACGCCTCGCCGCACCCTATGCCTGCTACGGCCGCAGTCGAACGGACATCTCCTAAAAAGACGCGCCTACAGCGGACAACGTGCAACAGGTGGACGTTATCTTCGGAGGAAAGCAACGGACGTCGACCCGTCCGTTAAAATCTCGAGGGAGGGAAGGCTGGCCCTCAAACAAGGTTCGACAGCCGCCCTCGAGTACCTGAGGTCAGGGAGGACCCAGGGTTACAGACTCCGGTCCACCCCCAAATCTCGAGGGGGCGAAGGCTGGCCCCACGAACGAGGTTCACAGCCGCCCTCGAGTACGCGAGTCAGGGATGACCCAGGAGGGGCCGGCGTGAGCCCTTAGCTCGAGAACGAACTCTCGAGGCCCCCTGGGACATATCCAAGGCATAACCACGGAATACCCAAGGATCCCTTCGACGGGAGGCATCAGGCCACCGACTCTCATCGAACAGAGTTGGCAACTAGGTAATCCATGCGGTGTGTTGCTTGAATGAGAACGCCTCAGGGCTTCTATCGACCCCCGTCGAAGGGGGCACGGGTTCTCACTTGGATTTCACTTGAATTTATACCCGTTACCAGCTAATAGAGGACTTCGAGGTTCGTCCTTACGAAGGCTCACAGAGGACTTCGAGGCTCGTCCTAACAAGGATAGCACGATGCTCTTCACCCCACAATCCGAGCGCAAGGATCCGTGGGAAAGACGCTAGGAGGTAGTGAAAGCCCAGCCACATCAGGCTCGAGGGCTAGACTACGCACATCACCCCTCGACGAAAGAGGGTCGAAAACACTCGTAGCCTGGTAGACAGAGTTGACCCCTCGATAGGGCACTATGACTCCAGTTTAACCCTCGAGGGAGCGGAGGCTGGCCCTCGAAAGGGTTTCGACAGCCGCCCTCGAGCACCCCTTTCCCAAGGAAGTGAAACGCTCGTAGCCTGACAAACGTAATTAACCCCTCGATAGGGCGCTATGATTCCAGTTAATCCTAACCCCCCTCTATAGAACACACATCAGAGAGGAGTCCCTAATCACTACTCTGGGGCCTCGGGGGCTACCCCGCGGATAATCGAACCTCTTACTGACCCTGCAAATCATCAGCATAAACCTCTACGCGGATTTTCCTTATCCTCATAGAGGCTCGGGGGCTACTGTCGGGTACAAAGGTAAGGGGTACCCTAAACGTGTGATAATCTAATGCTTAACATAGCAACTATTTTTAAGGCAGGATCCGATCAGCCGTCCGAGTCAATGAAGGAAGGCCCATCACGCAAAGGTTTCCTTCACCGGCAATAGGGACCGGTCGTGGGCCAGCCCATTGTAGGAAAAACAGAAGACAAGATACCCCTCCGCATCTACCTCGACTGACGGACAGGGGTCGAACGAACGACCCTCCGCCTCGCCTTAACCCCCCAAATGACGGAAGAGGGGTCGATCGAACCCCCTCGACCTCGACTGACGGACAGGGGTCGAACGAACGACCCCCCCCCCCGTCTCCGCCTCGACCCCTCGAATGATGGACAGGGGGTCGATCGAGCGACCCGCGCGCAGGAGGCTCGGTCAGCTCACCTGCTCCCGGGATGGGTTAAAGGGGATCCAATGCGCCTACCTGCCCCCGCCTAACGCCATGGGCGCCCACTACCGCAGTCAAATCCACCAACTCGCCGCCCATGCCCGGGACCTCTGTCAACCGTGCGGCCGCTGTAGCTACGTCGCAGGTACGGAATCCAGAGGCACCCCTCGAGCCATGAACAGGACAACCCTCGACTGTGTCTTTGGGGATATGACAGGGTCACGTCGGCCTCGACCCCCCTCGACCAGGGGGCTCGACCATCATCTCCAACCACTCCGGCATGGCTCCCGTCCAGTTCGTCCCGCGTCAACTGTGGGACTCATACTCGTCTGCAGAAGGCCGACCGCACTGCGCCATGACATTCGGCAGCGTCCAGTCTGCCATCACCATGCCCTGGAGCCCCGGAAGGACAGGGAGGCCACGCCGCTACAGCGGTCGACGTCCCACCGCAAGCATGGAGCATGAACGCGCCTCCCATGCCGCTATAGTTTAGGACTCTGTACTCCCGTACCTCCCCTTGATCTATAAAAGGGGACACCGGGATAGATGAAAGGGGGGCTGATGGACATCGGCTTAGACATTCGGACATCAGCTCTGTCCCGCATACACCACACATCCGATTGCCTGATCAACATCTTAAGCAATCAACCGACCACCTAGGATAGCCCTGCTAGCCCTAGGCCTCAGCTCATCTTGAGCACCCCCGTGTAAACCAGCTTGTACCCCCCCTGTACGAGCACTTCGGTGCGAGATAATACAATCCATCCTCCCCCGCTGGACGTAGGGCCTTCTGTGCCCAAACCAGGATAAATCTTGTGTCCTTCTTGCATCACGTCTAGGAGAGGGAGCACGCAATATACAAATTTAATAGCCGGTGGTCTTGACCCCCTGGGTCATAACACCGACACTCACTGCCTGGCCAGGCCGGCAGTGCCGGGGTGTCCGGCAGTGCCGGGCTAAGGCCGGCAGTGCCGGGACTTAAAGGACCCGAGCCTGTCGGGCCAAGTCCTAGCCCTCGGGGTTTGCTTTATCTTCTCACCCCAACCCGAGGGAACTCCATCCCAGGTCATACCCTTCCAACAGAACACCTTTTCCTCTCCTCTCTCAACCCTAAGGAGACCTAGGGAGCCTGGAGGTCCCTCTCTTCCCCCGACAGTGCTGCCCCTTTGGAGGTGCTGCCATTGGAGGAGGTGTGGAGGATCTTCCTCCCTGCGTCAAGCTTCATTCAAGCCCGACCTTCTTCGTCTCCTTCCCTCTATTTCAAAGGTAATAATATGAAACCCTAGGTTGGTTCGATCTATGCAATGCACGGTTTTTTAGATGAGATTTAGGTTGTTAGTAGTTGCATTATATATGGTGATGTACCTCCAATAGTTAGATTTGATCAAAACCTAGTTTCAATGGAGGATTGATGGAGCATGCCATGGTGCTGCCTGCACCAGGCCGGCAGTGCCGGCCCAGAGGCCGGCAGTGCCGGGCCCCTGGTGACAGCACCTGTGCAGTTGCTCCTACAATAGTCTATTGACCCTAGATTTTGGTTCAATCTCTCCACTAGAGTTTCTTGTCACTGCCTAAGTGCAACAACTTAACCTTTTCTCCTTTTAAATGCATAGATGGATGCTGGTGGATCGAGTCGTGGAGGAGGAAAGAGGTCAAGGTCCAAGGCTCGTACTCCCTTGGCTGATGATGGGTTAAATCTCAGGCAGAGGATAGCTCAAGAGGAGGCTTTGCAAAGGACAGGGAGAAAAATCAGAGATGATGTGTGCCCTATGACACCTCCAGACTTGGGTCTTTTCAATGTTTTCACCTTGTGGAGCATCCTGAGGAGGTGCTAGTCAGAGACCCTCAGGACACTCCTGGCAGAGTCAGAGCAATCTATAAAAATCAGTGGAGGACAGTCCAGGAGCAGAGGGCCTTCAATCCCTATGATGAGCCAAAGGACATGAGTGTGGACTACAGGTTTTGAAATGTTTTCCATTCTGACTATTACACCACAGTCCTTCTTCAAGCTGATAAACTCAAGATCATAAAGATGAAATATGTTGATTGGGAGCACTTGGAGCTCAAAAGGGATCCTGTGTTTGACAGAGTCATTGACCAGTGCAGGCAGCTTGGCATGTATCACTGGATGGGTTTCCAGAATGGCTGGAACACTGAGATCATCTACCAGTTCTACTCCACTTACTATCTTGATAGGGAGAACTTTGTGATGCACTGGATGACAGAGGGCAGGCACTATAAGTTGGACTATGTGACTTTTGCCCGTCTCCTAGGCTTTGGAAAGGATGACAGGGAGTGCATGAACATTCATGATGAGAGAGGCTTGACCAATGAGGAGATCTCACAGTTTTACATTGAGCCTCATAAGGCAGATGGTCTAGTGAAGGGTTTGAGGAGTAAGTATTATATCTTGAACAACCTCTTCAGGACCACTCTCTATCCCAAGATGGAATCTGCTTCAAATCTCTATGCTACATCCAAGAATGTGCTTAGGAGAATGAGAGGTGGAGCACCACCATTCTCAGTGGCTCGGTTTTTGTGGGATGAGATATGCATTGCAGCAGAGGATGCCAGAAAGGGGCTTCCTTATGCCCCCTATCTGATGTTCATCATTGAGATGGTGACTGACCGGATCTACAACAAGGATACAACTCATGAGTCTTTCAGGGCAGAGAAGGCCATTCACTCCTCTGCAGTTCAGGAGGTGAACACTCCTCCCAGAGAGAGCACCAGGGCAGACAAAGACTACCCTGAGTCTTCCAGCAGAGCAGTTAGCAGAGGCGGGAAGAAGGGTAAGCTTGGCAAGTTGTTAAAGAAGATTCTTGTTGGCATCTGCTATGCTAATGATCATGCTTACCAAACTAGGCTGGAGATCAGGCAGCTCAGACAGGAGCAGGGCCTCAGTCAGATTCCTCCACCTACACCACCACCATAGCTCAGTGAGGAGTCTACTTATGATGGTGATGACTCTGAGGATGAGGATGATGATATGGAGGAGGAAATTCAGCAGCCCTAGACTAGGAGGTTGAGCAAGAGGGCCTCAGCTCCTAGTATTCACTTCTCTTCAGTTCCAGATGATGATGAGGAGGAAGATGAAGATGCAGATGATGATGATGATGAGGATGACATGGATGAGGATGACTAGCTTGTATTCTCTTTTTCTTTGTTCTTTTCTCTTTTTGGTGACTTGTTGCCAAAGGGGGAGAATTACTAAGTGAAGGGGGTACAACAAATCTTCGATGGTCATGGAGGAGCAGAGGAGCAGCTGCTGCTAGTTATCTTAGTTTTTTAGTTTTTAGTTTGAGAGATGAGAGAACAACATGCAAAACTTTTTTTTTGTAATATTGTCACTTAAGTACTTTATTTGTGTCATTTGTGGACATGTACTACCTCATATATATATCATGTTTGTCTTAGTGTGCATTTAGTTTTTTTTATATCTCGCTGTGTAGCCGTGCTTGAGCTTCTGTAGGGTTGCTGGTTGCAGCCAGGCCGGCAGTGCCGGGCTCCAAGCCGGCAGTGCCGGCCTGCTCAACAGCAGCCCCTCTAATTCTTTTTGAGACATGTTCATATGCATCACGTATATTCTTGTGACACCTTTTTCAGCACCCCACAACAGCCATGGATGTAGGGGGGCCTATTTCACTCCAATGTGTGAATTTTGGCCTTTTTATGCCAAATTTGGAAATTCAAATTCTCACTCACACATTTAGGGGGAGCTCCTACACCCATGAATTGCATTGTCTTATATTATACTTCACTTTTGTAAGCTCTAAGTGTGTTATCATCAATCACCAAAAAGGGAGAGATTGAAAGTGCAATCAAGCCTTAAGTGGGTTTTGGTGACATGATAACGCAATTAGAGAACTAATGAGACTTTACAAGTATGACAAGCAGGTTAAACTTAAGGAGGTTGATGAACAGGTTGGTGGACCCCTCCAATTATAAAAGTGCATGGCAACAAGCTCAAAGGAGTTTAAATTCTTTTATACTTTGAAATTGAGTTAGGTATGCCGTACTATTAAGAGAGATTCAACACACATGCCAACAAGTGAACCAAATGCAACATCTATCTATATATTTCACACCTCCACATAGAAAGTGGGCAAATCAGCCACCTTTTTGAAGATCACACCTTTGTCATTCTGCCTAGCCCGGCAGTGCCGGGCTACAGGTCGGCACTGCTGCGACTTGTTCTGCCCGTTGGCAGTGAGGGGTACTTAAACACCTCCTCATTCCCCCCCAACGGCTAGTTCTGTCACTCACTCATTCACACTTCGCAGAAACAGAAAGAGAAGCTCATTTCTTGCTCTCCCTTCTCCCTTGGTGCTCTCTCCCTCTCTCCCACTTTGATTCCAATCATTCTTGAGAGATTGAGCCTCCAAGATTTGAGAAGAAGCTTCTCCCTCGGATCTTCAACTCCTACAAGCATTTGGCTCGCGTGGTGGCCGGCGGTTTGAGTTTGTTACTCTTGGAGCTTTGCTCCTAGCTGGCTAGGCGTCGCCCTTGAGCTTGCCAACTTGTGTGGCAGCCAAGAGAGGTTTGTAAAACCACCATATTGCTAATACATTGCCCCTCATCTCAAGAGTTCATTCTCTTGACTTGAGACCGAGGAAAGAGCTAGCCTTGTGTGGCGCGCTTGAGCCTTGTGTGGCGCACCTCAACAACGTGGACGTAGGCAAGCCTTGGTGGCGAGATGAACCACGGGATAAATCCTTGTGTCACCGTGTGCTTGTTACTTTACTTTGTTATATATTGTGTGCAAGGTGATTTCTAGGGTTTGGACCCGATCTACTCCAAAGGTGTGTTGCTACCACTTTCAAGTGGTGCTAGAGGTTTCCTACACCTCTAGGAAGGTTTTGATTCAGCCATAATTCACATTCAATCTTTACTTTTTGAATTGTATTGAAATCTGTTCAGGTGACCAGCACTGCTGCTCTTAGCCCGGCAGTGCCGGCCTGTGACTGACAGCAAGTGTCGAGTTGATTTTTTAAACAGACATATTCACCCCCCCTCTATGCCAATCAGGTCCTTACAAGCTCTCGGCGACCGCCACGAGTGTGAGCAGGGGCGTCGAGCGACATGACAAGCGGATTGCGCGGAGAGCGACAACGAGCTTGGCGAGCTCTCTGCATCGCTTTGCCGCGCTGGTCTAGAGCACCCTCGCCGCTCTCCGTGGTGCATGTGCCTGCTCGCCGCACTAGTCGATCGCGAGCTCACCGCGTCAGCCGCCCGCGCGTCGACGAGCCGCCCTTGCCCCGGCCGTGCAGAATCGTACGTACACCAATCGTCTCTACACCGTCCTTGCCCACGGAGCGTTGTAAGTATGTGCCGCGCCGTAGGAGTACACGAGTGTCGACGCCTTGCGGCCTTGGACAACGTCGAGCCGGCAAGGGACGCAGAGGCAGAACATGCGTTTCCGGCACAAACGAGTTGGGCCTGGGGGGCGAAAATGCAAGTCTGAGCTTCTTGCGGTGTGTTTTCTCGTTGGAATTGCTTTGCGTCATCAGATACATAATGTACGGAGGAGATGACGCGAAAGTTACAACGTGACACTGAATCTGGATCCGGTACCTCTCTCCCTCTCTAGTCCTCTCTATATAATAATATAAAGATGGCAATGGACATGCCACTGCAAATGCAAGAGCCAAGCTAACCTACAGACATCTCACAGCCAGCGAGCCAGCTTTGTGAAAGCAAGGCGGCCGGGATCGGAACTCCCTTGTAGCTGAAGCAAGCACGACAAGCATGGCCTCAAAGCCTGGCCCTCTCAGTCGCTGGCCATGGCATGATCTCGGAAACTACAAGGTAATGGCATGATCTCGGAAACTACAAGGTACTCCCTGCTTGTACTAGTATGCATACACACACACGCGCGGCGCGCCATTGATTGTCGTGGACTGTTGTTGCATGCATTTTATTCGTTCGATTCTGGTCACATTTCGGATGTTTGCGTGCAAGCAAACGCATGTGGTAGCTGCATGGAATTCGTTTTGTTGTTGTCCTCGCCAACCAATTGTTATCCAATTTATTAAATAAATAACTGACGATGCTTATTTTATTTGCCGCCTGACCTGGCTGTGTGTGCCTGACGACGACGACGACGAACTGGTCCATGGAGAGCAGTACGCGCTGGTGGTTCCATGGGCAGTGCGCAGCACGTACAGGTGGTTCGCGACGTCGACGAGCGGCGGAGAGGAGCGTGACCTACTCGCCTTCGCCGTGCTGCCGGTGCTCCTCCTCCGCCTGCTCTACTATACAGCCAGCTCTGGATCACGGTGTCCCGGCACCAGACGGCCCGGAGCAGGCACCGGATCGTGGACAAGAGCCTCGACTTCGAGCAGGTGGACAGGGAGAGGAACCGGGACGACCAGATCCTGCTGACGGCGCTTCTCTTCTACGTGGTGAACGCTTTGGTGCCGGCGGCACAGTCGTCGGTGCCATGGTGGAACTCCAAGGGCATGGTGGTCGCGGCGCTCCTCCACGCCGGCCCCGTCGAGTTCCTCTACTACTGGCTCCACCGCGCCCTGCACCACCACTTCCTCTACTCCCGCTACCACTCGCACCACCACGCCTCCATCGTCACCGAGCCCATCACCTGTATGTATGCATGCATCTTTATTTGCTAAGCTATGCATCCATGGATCATCTGCAACACACATATGCATGCATGCATGCAGCGGTGATCCATCCTTTCGCGGAGGAGGTGGTGTACTTCACGCTGTTCGCCATCCCACTACTGACAATAGTAGGCACAGGCACGGCCTCCGTGGCCGTAGCAAACGGCTACCTAATCTACATCGACTTCATGAACTACCTAGGCCACTGCAACTTCGAGCTCATCCCCAAACTAGCGTTCGACGTGTTCCCGCCACTGAAGTACCTGATGTACACGCCGTCGTTCCACTCGCTGCACCACACGCAGTTCCGCACCAACTACTCGCTCTTCATGCCGCTCTACGACCACCTCTACGGCACCGCCGACAAGTCCAGCGACGACCTCTACGACCGCGCGCTGCTGCACTGCCGTGACCATGCGACGCCCGACGTCGTCCACCTCACCCACCTCACCACGCCCGCGTCCCTCCTCCGCCTCCGCCTTGGCTTCGCATCCCTCGCCGCCGCGCCGGAGTCCAGCTGCACCAGCAGCAGCCTCGTGGCGGCGGCGTTGTTGGCGCGCCCGATGGCCGCGATACTTGGCTGGACCGCCGCCGCGTTCCGGTCCGAGGCCAACAGGCTACACAAGCTCAACCTGGAGACGTGGGTCGTCCCAACATACACCTCTCAGGTAACAACACGTGTTTGTTTTCATTTTTCTTTCTTAAAATAAAAACGATTTCAAGGCAATTCTGAACTGAAGGTTATTATTTGGATGTGGGTGCACTGCATCTGTGCATGCAGTATGAGTCCAAGGAAGGTTTGCATGCAGTGGGGCAGCTGGTGGAGAAGGCGGTGGCAGACGCGGAGGCATGTGGCGCCAAAGTACTCACGCTGGGTCTACTGAACCAGGTCCACCCGCCTATCTTCACTCTTCTGTCCATCGTCCTGCAGCCCCTTAAATTTTTGTTTCTCGGTAGTCGACCAACTCCACTCCGGCGCCCCCAGGGCCGTGCATGTGCACCGGAGACTTTTGCATGCAAGATTCACCGTGCTTGCTGCAAGTACTACTGATGGCTGCACAGGCTCGCGTGTGTGTATTAAAATCCCAGCGGCAGGCAGGCTGGCCGCATTGAACCCAAGCCAACCACTCCTCTGAATTCGAATTGAAAATTTTCACCGCTAATTAACGTCGCGTGGCCTGAGTTACCGTGCTGTAAATAAAGACCACTAGTGTAAAAAAAAAAGCAGAAGAAGATTAGTGAATAATGGATCTGACAGCGCCAGCTTGACGTGCTGAGTGCTTGTGCAGGGAAGCGAGCTGAACAAGAACGGCGAGCTGTACATCATCAGGAAACCCCACCTGAGGACCAAGATCGTCGACGGGACCAGCCTGGCCGCCGCCGCCGCCGTGCTCCACATGATCCCTCGGGACACCGCCGACGTGCTCCTCCTTGGAGACAGAGACGCCGGCGGCAAAATGACGGCCGTGCTGGCTTCGGCGCTCTGCGAACGCGAGATTCAGGTATCCACATTGTTGGCATCACTACAGTAGTATATATGTATTCAGATTTGCTTGTGAACGAACGAACGAAATCATCCGTTGGTTTGGTTTGAGTTCGTGCAGGTCCAGATGGTCGACAAGGAACTGTACGAGTCTCTGAGGCAGCAGCTGCCCACAGAGACGCACGAGCGTCTTGTTCTCCTTTCTGATGACTGGAGTAGTTGCAGCAGCAAGGTGTGGCTCCTCGGCGACAAGAAGCTGACGGGCGAGGAACAGAGGAGGGCGCAGGCCGGCGCCCACTTCGTGCCCTACTCGTAGTTCCCTCCCGACGCCGCCGTCCGCCGCGACTGCGTCTACCACAGCACACCGGCGCTCGTGGTGCCGGACGCCTTCGAGAACCTCCACGCCTGCGAGGTACCGTACTGTACTGTACGCGTGCGCCGTCGTCGAGCTAGCTACTACTAGCTGACGGCTGATGGGTTCGGTTTTTGCATGCAGAACTGGCTGCCGCGGAGGGTGATGAGCGCGTGGCGCGCGGCGGGCATCGTGCACGCGCTCCAGGGCTGGGACCATCACGAGTGCGGCGCCACGGTCACCGGCGTCGACAAGGCCTGGCGCGCCGCGCTCGCGCACGGCTTCCGCCCCTACGACCGCCATGCATGACGCCAAGTGAGACTATAAGGATTGGACGGGCGGACTACGAATCGTGTGTGCATGGTTTGGCTTGTTTGTGAACGTCGTCGTTCATCTAGTGGTGGCATAAATTGCCTGACTGCGTGGGCCTTTGTTCTGTGTTGCTGCTTTCTTCGATTCTGCTGGATATTATGCGTAATAACATTCCTATTCCTCCTATGACTATGAAAAATACTTACTCCTGGCAGACGATTGCAAAATTCATCCGTTTCGTTCAAGAAAGAGAAAAAAACCGATCGAAATAAAATGAAAAGGAAAAGGTCCAAATTTCCTTCTTGAACTTTGGTGTGCGTCCGTTTTTCCTCCCTGAATTATGAAACCTGAAATCTTTCCTCCTTCAACTCTGAAAACCGTTCGGTTTACCACCTTGAGTGGTTTTGGATAGTAGTTTTGTCTTTTTTCCCTTTTCTTTTTTTATTAAATCTTTGAAAAATCATAGTAAATCACAGAAAAATCATAAAATAGAAAATCTAATTTTGTTAGACTCTACATGAGTTGATATATATAGTGAATATATAATATGGTATGTTTTAGTATAAAGTTTTTTTATTGTATCTTTACTTTTCTATAATTAATTTAAAAACTTTGTACTGAAGTATACCATATTATATGTTCGTTATATAGATCTACTCATGTGGAGTCCAAAAAAATTAGATTTTTTATTTTATGATTTTTTTATGATTTAATATGATTTTCCAAAGATTAGTCAAAATAAATAAAAAAGGAAAAAAGACAAAATCACTGTTCAAAATCACTTAGGGAGGTAAAACGAACGGTTTTCAGAGTTGAAGGAGGAAAAGTTTTTGGTTTCATAGTTCAGTGAGGAAAAACGGACGCACGCCAAATTTTAGGGAAGAAAATTAGACTTTTTCCAAATGAAAATTACATCTTGGACACCACAGCCCATACCAGGGTCTTTGCTCTTTCACCGTCACTAGCCTAGTGTGAATGAATTTCAGTTTACGGCCGGCCCACAGTACAATTCGTACGTAACCCAGTTAAACTAGTTGGGCCAGGCCCTACAACGACTGACCTGTTTGTCAGGTCACTGAACCTTTACCTACCTGCCCCTGGTAAAATCCAAACCGTTGGATCCAAACGGAGCGCTTCCAGATTCGCTCGCCCAGTCAGAGCGGAACGGGACGGCCACCGCGCACGTGGCTCGCCAGACGTGGCCCCGAACTGCCAGTCTCGCTCAGAGTCAGAACACTCGAGCACGGCCATCCGTTCGGGAGCGGACGGTACAGATGACCAGCACGTTTCCTACCAAAATTCGACACGCTCCACGGGGCCGGTTCCACCCCGCGTTCCACCTATGACCTATCCCAATCCCAGGCGTCCATCGAGCGAACAGCGAAGCCGATAGATATGGAGAGACCCCGCCCCAACTGTCTGTCTCCGACAAAACGGACGGCCCAGATCGCCGCCAGCGCGCCCCGCCTCGCCTTTCCGCTCCATCCCCGTTGCACGCACGCACGCGCACGCGGGCCATTCTGACCGACCGGAGCCGCCAGCCAGCGGATCGATCGACCGGCCCGTGATGCCGTCGCGGCGGCGCCGACCCGGCGACTTCGCCGTCGCGGCTGCGCTGCTGGCGACGGTGGCGCTGGCGGCCGTCGGAGCGGCCGGGGCCGACGGCGGCGCGGAGTTTGATTACCGGAAGCTGTCGGGGATAATCATCCCGGGGTTCGCGTCCACGCAGCTGCGCGCGTGGTCGGTCCTCGACTGCCCCTACTCGCCCTTCGACTTCAACCCCCTCGACTCCGTCTGGCTCGACACCGCCAAGGTTTTTCCCACCCAAGTCGCTGTGCGGCATCACCTCGCCTGCCCTTCTCTTCTCGTCATCTCTCGCATTACTGCTTTGCTACTACTACTGCTAGCTACTGATGTCGCTCCAGGATTAGTAGCGCGCCATTTGGCCCTCTTAATCGGTTTGGTTCACCTGTTTGTTCGCTTCAGATAGATGTATTCTCGTACGCTTTGTGGATCCGCTGTGAGCAGCCTACACATTTGTCGTCTGTCTCCGTACTTGTTTTTGCCTTTTTAGTGAAGATCATCTATTAATACATTGGAGACTGCAGCAGTTTTTGTTGGGATAAACTTGTACTGCACCAGAGCATCTTATCTCTGGATGTGAGTGCCATGAAAGGGATACCCAACAGACAACTAACTTTGGAACACCTTTGGCTTGTCGGCTAGGTGCAAGGCCATGGCCAGTTTTTGCTAGGAACAATTCACTGCTTGACTGTCTGTAATACCAGTATGCCACCATGAATAGCCATATGTTTGTCATCACATGACAATACCTTGTTTGTCCCAAACTAGCCCCATAACGTTACATGCTTAGAAATGACTGCCATATCTAAAATGGAAAACATGTGCAGTGTATAGAAAGCTAAATTTGCCCCTCTTGTATGGTTAAGTATCCAGATCTACTGGTTCTGATATGTGCAGTTTCATGCAGCTTTTCTCTGCGGTAAATTGCTGGCTTAAATGCATGCTGCTTGAGCCCTATAATCAGACTGACCATCCGGAATGCAAGTCAAGGCCTGATAGTGGTCTTTCTGCAATTACAGAGTTGGACCCTGGTTATATAACAGGTAAACTTATGGCTTACTCTCTTTTTCTTAGCACTGACTTCACAAGTTCTAGCCATGAGTTACATATCTGTTACATGATAATTTGTAGCTTATATAACAAGTCAGGTTACTCAATGTTGACTGGAGTGAAAAGAACATTCTAGACAACATTTTTCCATGTTTTGAGCTGAAATGGCTGAAGTGATAACAGAAAATTGTGGTTCTTACATGAGATTGTCAAACTAATGCCATAGGTGGTACAACAAAGTATTATCAGGAAAGAATCATGTTCTTTGTTCATGTGCAAGCTGAAGATTGTGCAAGTACAGTTATCTGTAGCTCATTCACACTGTTTGCTTGTTTCAAAATAATCTATGTTCATCTGTTTGCAAATGGCAACTCCCCATGTTTGCTTTGACATTGGCATTGTGTTTTATACTTCAGGAATAGTCCTGTTAGACATGGTACATACATTCAATACGCATGTTTGTTGGTGCATTTTGAACCTACCGATCTCATTCATTCTTAAAGAGAGAGGGAAGGGAATAACACTTTACACTGATACCATTTTATTGGGCAAGGTTTCAGGTCCTCTCTCTTCAGTATGGAAAGAATGGGTCAAATGGTGTGTAGAGTTTGGCATTGAAGCTAATGCAATTATCGCTGTTCCATATGATTGGAGACTGCCCCCATCAATGCTTGAGGAGAGAGATCTGTACTTTCACAAATTAAAGTTTGTAACACTTACTTCAACTTGTTATGAAGCTACCAAATGCCACGCATCTGATAGGGTCTATATCTTTTGGTGTTCCCAAAGTACTCCCTCCATTCCAAATTATAAGACGTTTTGTTTTTTATAGATTTATTGTTCTTATTATGTATCTATACATAGGGTATATCCAAGTGCATAGCAAAAATTATGTATCTAGAAAACCCAAAACGTCTTATAGTTTGGAATGGAGGGAGTACATACCTAGATTACAGTCATTTATATTGTTTTAGTTACCTTAGATTTCTTATATCAGCATTGGCATGGCCACTTCTGAAGTGAATACATGATATGATATTTTCGTTGCTGGCCTCGTCAATTTAAAAGTTGTCAATCCAACCTCTGGCATAATTGTTAGTGGTACAAGTAAAACATGGTGTGTTGCATTTCATGTGTTTGGAACCTGCAGGTGACCAATTGCTAAACGATAAGCTTTGGCCTGTGAAATTTATTTTTGTCATATCTTGTTGTTAGTTTTATTCATGCAAATATGATTTTCGTAAACAATGGTAAACAAATCATCCTGAGATGCCGAGTATAGATGTATGGTGTACATTGTTGCGTGAGGAGAGAATGTAGTACGTGATGCTCAGACATCCTTGTTGATGCAGGTTAACATTTGAAATTGCTTTGAAACTCCGAGGAGGGCCATCTTTGGTATTTGCTCATTCGATGGGAAATAATGTGTTTCGCTATTTTTTGGAATGGTTGAAACTGGAAATTGCTCCCAAGCACTATATCCAGTGGCTTGATGAACATATACATGCATATTTTGCAGTTGGTATATCAACTAGAATGAATATTACTTTATTATTGCCATATTTATTGTATCCACCTATCCTCAAATTTTTGAGTTTTCTGTGCTTTAGGCGCTCCTCTTCTTGGATCTACTGAAGCAGTTAGAGGTGCTCTTTCAGGAACAACTTTTGGTCTTCCAGTCAGTGAGGTCAGTCATCCTCTAAAAACTTTAGTTTTGTCTTATTGTAATAATTTAATTTCTCATCATTGAATATTTGAATGCCCTGTTCTGCTATCAGAGGTTTAATATTTTGTTTTTTCTGCAACATAGTTAGTATTGACTTTGTAGTTTGCAGTTGACAATTCTGATGCCTAATGCCTCATAGGTTTATTTTGACTTTTTGTATACACAACTGTGTTATGCTCCTAGATGTTCATGTGAATTATAGTAGTATTTGTTGTGTTTCATTCTTCCACTTAATGTTTCGCTGGATATAGTATGCTATTTTATGTTTTATTACTACCATTAAAGAGTCCAATTGTGTCCAAACTTTGAACTGTCACAACTTTCCAAATAGCTTTCCATAAGTCTTGTTGCATTTATGCATCTTATTGGTCTCTAACATTACATATCTATAATCTATAATTATGTTTTCAGGGCACAGCACGATTGATGTTTAATGCATTTGGTTCTTCTCTATGGCTTCTGCCATTCTCGAAACACTGCAAAGCTGATAATGTCTACTGGAAGCATTTTTTTGAGGGAAAGGGAGGTTGCCCTCACAGACAACAATGTGATGAAGCCGAATATATTTCAGACTATGCCGGATGGCCCACAGACCTTGTTAATATAGAGGTCCCTTCAGCTCGAGGTTCTTTTAACAAATCACTTTCTTTCTTGATGTGATATTTAAGAATTTCTCTTCCACTAAGCAGGTTCAGATGTTTTTTCATTTCCTATTTTTCATCACAGATATGGGGGCATACCCATCCATCACGGATATAACCGATAACATGACATCCAGTATGGAGTGTGGAAAGCCAACCCTCCTGTCATTTTCTGCCAGAGAAGTTTCAGATGGTACTTTGTTCAAAACAATAGAGGATTATGACCCTCAGAGCAAGGCACTTGTTTATCAGCTTGAGAAGTAAGTCTACATATTTGTACTTGATTGTTTCCTTTTACTACCCTAGTTAATTTGCAAGAAAGTCTTTGCTGGAGGAGGTGAGCCAGCTTGGTTGTTCCTCAAAAGCAAGGCCAGCATGCTGAGCTTGTACAGCAGGAATTTTAGCAAGAGAACCGAGCATGTATCCTCCCACCGTCTTGTTAGTCAAGGTTAGGCAACACCAAGAGTTGACTGAGGGTGGAGCAACGATACCGCGTGGTTGAACAGGCCACATAATGCTTTATAGAATTCCTAAGAGGTTAGTCAGTGATTACAAAATGATCGCAACAGATCACAGGGAATTTGGACACCTAGGAAGTAATCCTGAGTAACCATACTCGATGACTGGTGGACAAGGATAAGCAATAAAGTGGATAGGGAGGTTAGAAAAAGGCTGAATTCCCTTGTCATCCTGGGGCCTTGGTCCATTTGGAAACATAAGAACCGCTGTGTTTTTTATGTAATTCTTCCCAACCTTGCTGAAGCACTCCTGCTCACAAGGGAGGAAATTCACCTTTGGGGTCTGGCCAGTGGGCTCTTACCCTTTTTCTTCTTAATATAGCATAACGATACACAGCTCTCCTGTGTGGCTGCGTGTTTGATAAAACAAATCCTAAGTAACCATATATAGCTAGGCAATTAAGGAAAACGATCCTAAACACCATATATACAAAATTGCTATAGGCAAGGGATCAAAAGTGCACGTGTCCAATTTACTCCTACAATGTATTCCTTGCATTTGTTCTTTTAAACAAATACTAAGTTTAAGGCTTTAGTATGCTTATTATATTTGACATGTACTAACTTGACGAGTTCTTAATCATGAGGTGGCAACATTCTAAGACCTCGTATTTTGATCTGAGTTTATCTCAGGTATTATCAGGGTGATCCAGTTCTGAACCCTCTCACGCCCTGGGAGAGACCCCCAATAAAGAACATATTTTGCATTTACGGGATTGATTCAAAGACTGAGGTATGGTTGGCGATGTTTATTTCATAGTGAACTGTCCCACTTTATGTTGTTTTAAATTATATTCTTTCTTCGTCAAACAGGTAGGATATTACTTTGCACCAAGTGGCAAACCATATCCAGACAACTGGATAATAACTGATATTATTTATGAGTTTGAGGGTTCCCTAATTTCAAGGCAGGTATCATATAACTTGATTTGAGAAGTCTTAAGTACTCATTTTTGTCACATGACCATTTTGTTTCTGTTAATGGTTGACACTGACAATTTTTCTGAGAGTACTTATATATCTGCAACTTGTTTCATATTCTCAGTTCTTCTATACATTTATGTTTACTAGTTCTGAAGAGCAAATTGGACATTTTTTCAGACTATTGCTACTTTGGAAAAAAAATGTTTTTTGTTCACTCACTAGTTGGTGCCATGTCTACCATGAAGTTTCCATTTTTTTTTTCCAGAGGCAGGGGTGAAAGAGGAATTAGCTGACTCATTGTAATGAGAATATTGTTATTGTTGTCTGTCCCCCTTTTTTTCGAAACAGAAGGATGTTGCAGTTTTCATACAGTTTTTCAAGAGATTTTATTTTCTACATAGCATCCACAGTTCTTATTTTTGTACTATACAACATTCAAGGCAGTGATTTTGATCTGCAGAAATATTTAGTTATTTATCTCAAGGCACCTTTGTAACATTATTTGTTCTTACCAGATCAGGTAATTCTGTTTCTGGAAAGCCCAACAATTCCAGTGGTGATGGAACAGTATGTATTACCAAATAAAATTCTTAGTTTGTATCAAGCTAAACCAGTTTATTTAAGAAACTGAATAGCTATGTCATGGCAGGTATCATACAACTCCCTCTCATGGTGCAAGAATTGGCTTGGACCAAAAGTGAACATAACGAGGGCTCCACAGGTACTCTGTTTTATGCTTATTGGTGTGACTCACCATGGTGAACTTGTGGCTGGCTATTAGTATATTTGTTGTGGTGAATCAAAATGTTATTAACTATTTCTTACAGTATATTGGAACGTTAAGTCACCCTCTCTAATTATCCTCTTATACTTTTGAAGGCAGAACATGATGGATCTGATCTGCAAACAGCCATTAATCTTGATCACCATCATGGCCATGACATACTACCAAACATGACGAGGACTCCGCATGTGAAGTACATAACCTACTATGAGGATGCTGAAAGTCTTCCAGGATGGAGAACAGCAGTCTGGGAGCTCGATAAAGGTGTGAATCTAGATTTTTCTTTTCTATCATTTCATATTGTAGCATTTTTACTAAGGCTGCAAGGTAGCCCCACAGAAAGCTCTGTGCTTTTCCCTTTTATTCCCTTTTAGGTTTAGCACATAATGCATATCTTCGTTTTACATGCACTTAGGCATATCTTGTTCTTAGGTGTGGTGTTACCTTATTCCGCTTAACTTTCTTTCCACATCCATTCAGCAGCACTGATATATAAGTTATTTTTAACAGCAAATCACAGGAATATTGTTAGGACGCCAGTACTGATGCGTGAGTTGTGGCTTGAAATGTGGCACGACATGCATCCCGAATCAAAATCGAAATTCGTGACAAAAGGTCTCCTTCAATTTGAACAGCCCAAAGAGCATGGTCGTTTGCTGGTTTGACTCAGGGCTTTTCAATTTACTAACTTAAGTGTATAAACAGCTTTCCGAGGTCCGCTAAGAAACGAAGACTGCCGCTGGGACTATGGAAAGGCTCGGTGTGCCTTTCCAGAACACTGTGAATACAGGTCTGCACCCAGTGTTTTGATCTTTCATTTTTCAGTTTGAGCAACAAGGGCCCTTTTTAGTGACTGTAAATCCAGGTATATATTTGGCGATGTCCATCTGGGAATGAGCTGCAGACTGAAAAGCACATCCACCAACCTTCTTCAACAGTATCTCTGAAGTATGTTGCATTTACTGTTATTCCATTTTTCCTTCATTGATGAAAACTGCACCTGACATATTCTATTGACATCCTGCAGATGATGTGGGCCAAGTAATATTGTGGTTTGTCATTCGCATGGGAATGATATTTGATTTCCCATTTTGACTTGCTGACGAAATTAGTCAGCAAGGTAGATACAGACAATTGGAGGCCAGCGAAAAACAGGTCAACTCTTACTCTTGTCGCCATTTTGGTACACTTAAATCTTTGAAGTGAACATATGCAATGCTAAGACAACACGTTCCCGTGACTAATTTTGGTTGAAGATGGAGGGTCAACGTTCCCAGGAGTGTATAGTTTAGCTCATGTTTTCAGCCATGTAGGAGCCATTTGTAGCACTGGTACCTTGGGCATCCTGAAGGTGCCATGAGATAACCCTGATGACTGATGTATACTGTAGGCATGGGGTTTGTAAATCAAGCTGTCACAAACTGACTTATCTTACAAGAAAGGTACTCTATAGATTGGCAGTGTTAAAATTCTTTAGGACTCACCAGTTAACCACCTTGATCGTAACGTGTCCTTAAGAAAAATGAATGCCAAATGAATGCCCTCTTCTCACTATTTGTTGCAATTCATTGGCGCTATGAATGATCGCATTGCCTTTGCTTGATATAAAAGTTCTTGGATACAGTGGTGCTTTTGGATGGGTGGTGGCATGGATACTTGTACGTAACGAAGTTTTATAGATGCATGATTCCCAAATGTTCCCTCCGCTGGGCTCAGGGCCCTTTGCAACGTGGGGTTTTTCAGGAATCACCTAATTTTTTTCATATGAAATTGTGCTGGTTCTTATGAAATTCTTGTATCATTCCTGCCTTCTAAATGAGTCCTTAAATTGCAAGTTTGTTCCACGCTGCTGTGGGTTCTCTGTAAAAATACCACCTTTGATCTGCTGATGTGCATGTGCATTGCAAAAGCCATGGGACCCATGATTATGTGAACGCATGGCATGAACTACGCTGTAATTGCAGTTTTGCCTGGATCAAATCTACAGACGCAACGAGAGATCCATCAGTATAACAAAAATATAAATGTCATTTTAGCAATTTTTTTTACACACCATATTAGCATTTTTATCCAATTTAAAATTGTTGAACCCTTTAGAAAACATGATTTCCTTTCTTTGCCAAACGAGTGCAGTGCACAACAATTCTTCTACTAGTAGTTCAGAAGACTAGAGGATTCAGTTTGAAGAAAAGTCGATGAGGAGGCGCGTAACGCCGTGACGTCATGGCGCTCGTAAAATGAAATCTTGACCAAGGAAGGGAGGAAACAACGAGCACAAGTGTAGCCGTGCGCAGGCGTCGTGGTCGGATTGGAGGCCTCTCCGTTACAGAAGATCCCCGCTCTCTCGTCGCACGCTTGGAATTGGAATCCAACGTGAAAGATACTACTACCTGCCCCGCTGCCCGTGCCCGTCCCCAATTCGGCCACCCGATCCCTATCAGACGGCCGGCCGCCCGCCAGAACCCCGCAGGCCTCCTGAACTCCCTCGCCTTTGGACTCGGCCGTCGGTGTGGCGACTCGCGAGCTTCCTGGAAACTTGAGACCCAAACGGCGAAAGCGAAACGAATTCCCTTCGCTTCCCCTACGCCGGAGAACCCCGCGCGTTCTAGTTTTGGACCAGACGCCTCCAGAAGCTTCCGCCATTAAACTAACCTAACCGCGACGCTTTATTTATAGAGCCAACCCCCGCTCGTGTCGCACAGATCCACGCGTTTTTGGAGCAGGAGTAGCTGCGTGTATAGACCTCCAAGGCAGTTTCCCCCCTCTTCTTCCTCGTCCGCCCTGCGAATTCGCAACCTCCAATCCAAACTTCCATCTGCACGGAGAATCGACTAATGGCGGAGGTAAGGCACCCCACGCTTTCAATTGCTCGACGACCCTCCCCTCCCCTCCTCCCCACGGATTTATTATTGAGGAAGGGTAGATAGATCTGACGCTGCTTTCGTTAATGGCGTTGATGTCGCACGGCAGGAGGGCTACAAGGTGACGCTGAACGTGTACGACCTCAGCAACGGCCTCGCGCGGCAGCTGTCCACCTCCTTCCTCGGCAAGCCCATCGAGGCCATCTGGTGAGTGAGCCTGATACCCTCCCTTCCTCTCCCTTCCCCTCCCCCGGACCTGGCGGCTAACCAAAATCAAAATCCAAATCGGACCTGGCAGGCACACGGGCGTGGTGGTGTACGGGAACGAGTACTACTTCGGCGGCGGGATCCAGTCGTCGCCGGTGGGGACGACGCCGTACGGCCGGCCGCTGCGGACGGTGGAGCTGGGCGTGACGCACATCCCGCGCGAGGTGTTCGAGGACTACCTCCGCGACATCGCGCCCCGGTACACGGCCGAGACCTACCGCCTGCTCACCCACAACTGCAACAACTTCAGCCACGAGGTGGCGCAGTTCCTCGTCGGCACCGACGGCGCCGGCGTGCCCGACTACATCCTCAACCTCCCCGCCGAGGTCATGTCCAGCCCCATGGGCCCGCTCATCATGCCCATGATCCAGAACCTCGAGTCCACGCTCCGGACCAACAACGCGCCGCAGGCCACGCAGTTCGTGCCCACCCCCGCCTCCGTCTCCGCGCCCGCGCCTGCTGCGGCTCCCGTCAAGCGAGAAGCGCCGGCACCAGCGCCGGCGGAGAAGGCTTCGAATGAAGCTCCCTCTTCTGCGGTTCCAGCACCTGCGCCTTCGCCTGCTTCTGCCGCTGCTCCTGTTGCTGACCCGCTCGGGAGCGCCAGGGGGAAGGTGCAGGAGGAGGTGATGAGGGAGTTCGCGGCCATCATGGCCAGCGGCACGCTGCGGGCCAGCGAGGCGGCGGCGCTGGCCATGCGCCGGGTCATGGAGCGCCACGGCGACGGCGCCACCATGCAGCAAGGCTAGACGCTCCCGCATCTCGTGGACAGACTGCGATGCGTCTGCTAAACTGCACAATGTATTGGTTGCCGCTCCATGGGAGGTTGTCATATGCATAGTACTGCCGCTGCCGCCGTATGGAAATTGGACGAGTTATTGTTTTTTTTTTGTGAAACGGACGAGTTATTGTTTTTTTTTTGTGTAAACGGACGAGTTATTGTTATGTTCGTGCATTGTTTGGGTTGTTAATTGCGGCCGAACTTATTGCCCATCGTATTATATGGGTGATTAATTTAGGAGACATGCTAATTTACGTCCGCTACATGTTTCGATCCTGCGTCCAATCCCTTGAGTGCTCATGATGACCCTGTAATTTCTGGCGCTTGTTCCAGATACTGACAAATTTAGTCTAGTGTTACTTACCGAAGTATTACTGTATCGAACAAACAATATTTTTGTTCTTATAATAATTAGCATAAATATTCAGGGAAACCGCCGGACCGGGGCCGATGACTGTTACTCCTACAAGCTTGCAATTCAGACCAGTGTTACGATGACTGTTACTCTTGCATCCTCTCTGACAAATCAGGAGCGGTTTGTTTTGCGCCCCTATCGAAAACTAACAGCGGATCGCAAAAACTATCAGTGGAACCGGACAATGTTTGGGTTGTGGAAGTAGGATGGATGTGCTTCTTTGTTCTGCTCGCGTTTGTTCCAATATGCCTGTCGTCTTTCGGCCTATTCGCTAGGTCATTTTTCGCTTGCCCGTTATGGTAGCTGATAAATCGGTTGATGTTTAATTAAGAGAAAAACACTGGTTCGGTGGTTGATAAACTAAGCGAACAGGACGTTTGCTCGCCCGGGCTGTCTGCTCGCTGACCTGGACACACTCGCTCGTCAGGTTGCGTGCTCACCGTTCACCGACCCTAGGCTGCTAGGCCACATGTTGTCGGATCTGCCCACTCGGCTATGTGCTCGCCCCAAGTCGCGTGCCTCCAAGGATGACTGCATGAGCATCGTTTGTTTGGGGGTAGGGACGCAAGTGGGTTAGCCCGCGAACCTATTTATAGGTTTAATTTTTGCGGGTTCAAGTGGCAACCCACAAAATTAAGCCTCGGGTTATGCGGGCTGTCGGCATCCTTAGTTTGGGGGCGAGCACGTTCAATCAAATTTGTGGAGTGAGCTCATCTTGAAATCTCAAGGAATGTTCCTCTTACAGAATCGTTTCATGTTTGTGCTGTTGAACCAAACAACACTTTTAAATCAAAGAACTTCTCGAACGAAGCTGCTCCAATGCATTCTCATTCATCCATCGCACCAACCAAATGCACAACTTAGATATGTTTATATTCTTATCAATGCAACTAGTTGTTTTTACCTAGCATAGATGTCATGGAGGAATCATGTTTTATAAGCGACGACTTGTATGCCTAGGGCATTTTTTTTAAAAGCAAATCTATATTAATAAAAACTCCAAGTGAAACCTACCACGGTTAGAACTGATAGTTCATCAATGGAGCTAAGAGTTCAATCATTTTTTGCTCCATTGCGGTAGGATATAAAGGATTAGAATTTAATCCAAAAATAATCACATGTATGCCACAAAGATGCGCTACAAGGATTAGGCCCATCTGGAATGTGGGCTTTCTCCATGTTTAATTGTTTAGTGTGTGTGTGTGTGTGTGTCAAAATAAACTAATTTTTATGAAATTCTCATGTAACTCTTGCCTTGCAAATATGGTCTTAGTTTTAACACCAGAGATTGAATGAATATTGATTTACATGATCATATTTTAATTAAGGGATCATGTGAATATTTTTTTTAGCAATAGAAGATAGGTATCAAAGTTTGTCATAATGGCATATAAGAATCTATCATATTCAATTCTTCGTTAGGATACTAACTCGTTCAAAACCTTATTATTGAAAACTCCTATCTAAATCCACTACGGCTAAAAAACAATGTCCCATCGATGCCACGGCGGTAAGACGTTAATATTCTTTAGCCAATCACATATATGCCATAAATACCAATCACATCTATACCACTACAAGTCCACAATGCACTAAAACAATACTCACTCCGCTCCGAAAAGAATCAATTCGTATAATCTGTGTCAGTCAAACTTTTTAATTTTGATCAACTTTATAGAAAAAAATATGACAACATTTATGACTTAAAATGAGTACCATGTAAAAATATATTATATGATAGATCTAATAATATTAGTTTGATATTATATATTTTAATGTTTTTTATAGAAATTTGGTCAAAGTTTAAAAAAAATTAGGACAACCCTAGAAATCTATTCTTTCAGAGATGGGGTTAGTATATTTTTAACCTAGGTACTGGATGTATATTGACTTTAGCTAGCATGATTACTTTTTTTTTTTGCTTTAGGTGTTGAAACATAAGTGTCGAACCTGCCAAAACCGATGAAAGTTCCTAGGTTAGTCCCAACGAGGAAGAAATTTGGTGGAATAAATACTTGAGATCAACCCTCACAGAAAGTTCCTTCTAGGAGTATACCTCTCCAGATTACCATGCACTTTTTTTGTTTACGTCAGCACATCCGAATGGCTCTTTGAAAACTCGTCACGTTTTCAACCATGAGATTGACAAATAAACTCTCGCATCATATATCTTCTCACTGCCCCCACTACGTTCCACAGAAGCCTCTTTGTAAAGAGTGACTAATTTAAACGGAGAGCGACAGGATATATATATATATATATATATATATATATATATATATATATATATATATATATATATATATATATATACCAGAGCTAAACCGTTACCATCACGAATCACCAGCAGTAGTAGTAGTAACATACTCCTAGAAACTACCGACAGCACCAACCAGAATCCAATCGCGATTCGCGAGAGATGCGAGACGAGACGAGACGAGACGTGCCAAACAAAGGAAAGGAAGAAGTAGACCAGTGGAAACGCGAACGACGGCACAAGAGGAGGAGGAGACCCACCACCTTACACACGCCCACCACAAAAATATACGTCACCGGTCTCGTTCCGTCGTCAGAACGTGTTCTCTTCCCATTTCTGAACGGTTCACCCCGTGTGTGCTTGCTGTGGGTATATACTAGAGCTAACCGACTGAAAAGCGACGGCGTGCGGGCCCCGCGTTGCCGTCCCCCGTTTCCACCCCGTGCTCGTGCGCCTCACGCGCGGCGGCGGCGGCGACGGCGAGCGGCGCCGACCGGGACCCCGACCCGACTGACTGGCCGGGCGGGATCTCTGCCTTGCCTTGCCTGCCCGTACCGTGTAATCACGCAGGCCCCAGAGCAGCCAGCCTAGGGGTGGTGGCCTCACCGCCCGGTCCGCCCACCGCATCTTCTGCGGCCGATGCTGCCTGTGCTCTCGGCTGTGGCCAAGGGCATCATCCTGGCTGCCATACGGCGTACAACTGCTAGGCTTTAGCGTTTTGCAAGGACATCTTTTTTGTGAAGGGAATGGACCCGTGCATCTTACGAACCTTAATTTCTTCGATTTCAGTTTAGTATAATATAAGCGTATTTGATTGATCATTTGTTGTTATGACCACTTTACACAATATCATATGTATTTTTTTTTCTCGAATACACAAAAGATTTACATATCTTTTGTATTAAGACGAGAAGAAGTTAGGTTTACACCGACGCGCCACGACACACTAGAGAAAAACTGTTATACAATCAGACGTGTTACTCTTGGCTGTGATTTTTTTGTCAGTGTTTTAAATCACATGCTATAATTCAACCGCTATAGCCTGCTATTTAGCACTCTCCTCGTTCCAAATTATAAGAAGATTTATTTTTTCTAGATTTATATTTTTTTAGATCTAATTATATATTATGTCTAAATATATAGTAAAAAATATAGATCTAAAAATATCAAACGTCCTATAATTTAGGTTACGATAAGTACAGTTGTGTTGTAGCGGCAACTATTATATTTTCGCTATAATATCATTATAGGCTGCTATTTAGAACAGCTGCATCACCTACTGCAGTAAGTAAAGTAGTGCTTATCAATTTGTAGGCGTTCCCGAGTGCCTGCTATAGAAACAATCACAGCACTTCTGCAAGCAACCTTGTCTGAGCAAAGCTATAATTATCCTCAGCCACACATGGGCGTGTAACATGAAGGAATCCATCAAAATAGAAAGAAAAAAGAAAAGAAAAAGAAAACCCGCACGCAGGGAAGGCAACAGATGAGGTGGCCTCAGAGGAACACAAAACGTGCGAGAGACATCGTCACTGTGAAAGGCCACCAGCTCACCTCCGTCTTTCACGAATCCCGTGGCGAACAGCGGGCGTCCCAGCCGCTCCAGCCGCTGGACGCCACGTCATCGGATCCCTTCACGCGGTTGGCCAGGCCCCGTGTCCGGTGTTTGGGCCTGCGCACCAGCTGGGTCATGGTAATCCGGGCCTAATCAAGCACTCCAATCCCCACGCCTCCGAGCCTACTCCTCTGGCTCCGAACCTCTCTATGCCAAATCGCAGCTTGCCCCTTCAACCTTTGGAATATATATGATGATATTATGACGTGCTACCACAAACATCTCTATTTCCGGATAGTAGTACTATTTCTCTATCTTTTTCTCCATGTAAAAAAAATCTTATTATATGTATTATATACAGAAGAAGCACATCATAATAAAATAGATATACTTTTAAAGAAAGGCCATTGCATGAAGAAACTTATATAAAGCTTCTCGTTGTTCTTGTTACCACAAAAAAAATTATGTTATTTTTCTTCCACTTCTATATGTTGATTGTCACTTCTATCTAGAGTACAGACTTCATCTCGTGAGATAAAAATTTCTCATAAATTATACTATTATAGTTATAGATTCAACATTACAATTTATACACTGGTAATAAGATTAATTATTTGTCATCATTCTAACCTTTTATTCAATGTACGACCTTAGTTATTTATTGTACGTAATGCTTATATACCTACTCATATTGTTTCTTCCTTAGACCGTTGGCATTCTTTTAATGAACTTAATCAATCATGCAATTCTTAGAATGAGTATTTATTATTTACCCATTTGGTTGATCGTTATTCTAGGAAGAAGATGTTCCTACATTTAGGTATCATTATTGTTACAATAAAAAACATGAAGACACATTTAGATTAGAAAGCCTAATAATAATCAACTTTGAGGTACATAATAATTAGCTTTGAGGTACATAATAATCTTAGTAATAATAAGCAAGACGCAAAACATTCGTTTAGGGGCTGCTCATTAATATAATAATAGTGGCATGTATTCTTTATGTCTTAAAATAAATGCATATCTCACACTTTGAGGAGTCGAGCAATCTTAAACTTGTATGGATTTATAGAAAATAATATTGTCATTTTTTTTATCTCTAAGTGGGTTGACTAAAGAAATATATGATGTGATTAAGCAATGATGCTTATTCAGTATCATAAATATTTACATGTTTAATCAAATTTAAAATAGTTGACTTCTCAAAATATGAGACATACATTTATTCTGTGATGAAGATAGATGTTCACTATTAATTGAAGGAGCTCCAGGGAGATACTGTACGATTCATTCAAATTTAAAATTCGTTGACTTATAAAAACACTAGGACATACTAGAGTATTAATTGGAGGAGATCCCTTGAGACACTGTACGATAATCCACCCCCAAAGTAATTAGTAGTTTAACCGAGGATCCTCCTGCAAAATTGTCTGGCGCCTGCCTGTCATCCGAACCTTCCTGAACCGGAGTCCTGGCTCACCCAACCGAGCCAGCCGCACCCCACCCCACCCCCATGCCTCTTCTCCTTCGCTCTGCCTATGCCTATTCCATCTATCTCTCTCTCCTTCTCTCTCATCTACTACTACTAGTAGTAACTCCTCTTCGCTTCTTCCGAAGCGGCGCGGGCGGAAGCGAGCTCACACCACCATAGCGCGCGCGCGCGCTCCACCCACCACCAAATTCCGCCCCCGAGCTCGCCGCGAACGCCGACGCGGCCACCCTCGATTGGGCATTGGGACCCGTCCCCGCTCGCCGCCCGCCCGCACGGCGGCTCGTCACGGGAAATTTTCTCGAGGCCGTCTGTGACCGCGCTGCCTCGGCGGCGAGATCGCCCCCAGCCGGTAATGTGGGCTCTGATCCCTTGTTTTCCCTCGAGTTTCGGACCGAATCGCCTGGCCCCGCCGCTAATTTCTGCTTGTTTTGTCTCTTCGTTCCGTCCCGCTTCGCCGCCCGTCGTAGGATGGCGCAGAGCAACTGGGAAGCGGATAAGATGTGAGCGATTTTGATGTGCTTGTTATCCCCGTGTGATTTTTTTGACCCCATCGTTCGGTCTGGGTTGATTCCGTTGCTTGTGGTGCAGGCTCGACGTGTATATCTATGACTACCTGCTGAAGAGGAACCTGCAGACCACGGCCAAGGCTTTCATGGCCGAGGGAAAGGTTGCTGCTGATCCAGTCGGTAATTGTTGTCTCCTCTTCTCTTGCTTCGCACTTTTGCATTTGTTGCTGGGTTAGGTTTTGTTCGTGACAGTGCACAGGAGTTTAGCTATTGGTTGAGGGCGTGAATTCGAATTTTGAACTAGTGTTGGCAGTGTTTTTCAGCTCTGATATGAATTTTTCAGTATGGAATACTCCCTTGATTTTTTTTATGTGTGGCTGAAGTAGGGCAGAGGATTGGAATCTGAATTGATCTACAGTTTGGTTTTCAGCAAAACGGGAGTGTATAGGTAATAGGTAATGTCAATTCAAAGGGTTCTGTAGAGCTTTGTGATAATTTGGGCAGAGAAGTTCTGAAGTAATATGGTGGGTGTGAGAGTTGAAGAGGAGCCTGTGAAACTTCAGTTTAGATGGGTGCATAACTTTTCGTGGGATACCGTGGGATTTTATTTTCCTATATAGGCAGATAATAATGGCTGTTGTTAGCTGCTGTTATTTAGAGGATTGGTGGTGTGCCATTACGTTTATGCATGCTAATGCACATGAATTTGGTGGAAGCGGGAGTTGATGCTACCCGTCATGTTGTCGAGAGGTGCTTTAGTAGGAATGTAATAAATTTAGAACTCCAAATGCAATAATGCGCTTTATATATGCTACTATTCTCTGCCTTGCTTTCTTGTTTAAAGTATATTTATCTAGATAATAGCTCGCGTCAGTACTTGTGAAGTGGGTGGTGTTATCGTATTGATGGGTTGCAGACGCGTGCAGGGCAGAAGCTGCATGAGTAGCATTCATATAACAAACATGATGCATCTGTATAGCCCTTACTAACTACTAAGCTATTAGTGGTGATTTAGCTAAATGCTGCTGCTATTTGCTAATGCTATTCAATTGAACTATCTCAACTTGTTATGCTTTTCTCAAGTGTCAAAGCTTTGCTAATGCTATTCAATTGAATTATCTCAACATGCTATGGTTTTCTCAGTCCCAGATAAATTTCTTGCTTACGAAAGGGTAATTGGTACAACTACTGTTGCATTAGGAGTTTATAACCTTCCTAGTATCTAAAAGATGCTATCTTGTAAAGATCTCAAACCCTAGTAAGGAGTGAAGGACCGAGTATGAAACGATGGTATATGTGACAGATGCCTACCCATTCCAAGACTATATGCATTCATGTGATATTTTTGTAACTATTTCCCTCCATTAGTTTGTTTGCCCGGGGGATACATCATAAGTATGAGCTTGACTTGTGAATTGTGATGCAGCAATTGATGCTCCTGGAGGATTTCTCTTTGAGTGGTGGTCTGTCTTTTGGGATATATTCATCGCAAGGACAAATGAGAAGCATTCTGAAGTTGCAGCGGCGTACCTAGAGGTAGCATGGGATTTCTTAATTTACAATGCACCTCTTGTTTTTCTTATGCTCACTGACTGTGAGTCTCTGTTCCGTTGGAGATAGGCACAACAAATAAAAGCAAGAGAGCACCAGCAGCAGATGCAGATGCAGCAATTGCAACTCATGCAGCAAAGGCATGCTCAACTTCAGCGAACTAATGCGAATCATCCTTCACTTAATGGTCCGATAAATGCATTAAACTCTGATGGCATTTTGGGGCCATCAACAGCTAGTGTCTTAGCTGCCAAGATGTATGAAGAGCGCTTGAAGCACCCACATTCAATGGAATCCGAGGGATCACAACTTATTGAAGCTAGTAGAATGGCTCTTCTCAAGTCAGCAACAAACCATGCAGGGTGGGCCCCCAAATTTCTCTTGCACACTTCTATAAAAGGAAAAAAAAAGATACTTAGAACTGAAACATTGTGGTACTCACTGAACTTACTGTTTTTGTGGAATTAGGCAATTAGTTCCAGGGAATCCTGGAAATGTGTCTACAACTCTGCAGCAAATCCAGGCTCGGAATCAGCAAACAATTGTAGGTTATTGGTTCCACCATGTGTCTATTCACTCTGCAATTTCTTAAACTAGTTCATTAAATGTATGCACTGATAACCTGAATGTTCTAACTTCTAACAGGATATTAAGAGTGAAGGTAACATTGGAGTACCCCAGAGATCTTTACCCATGGACCCGTCATCTTTATATGGACAGGGAATAATTCAGCCTAAACCTGGATTGAGTGGTGCAGGTGCGCCCTTACCTTGTTTCTTGTGAGTTCTTTCTATGTTGTCAAACTAGCACTCACTATAAAGGCACTTCTTTAGAACACCTGTCCTTTACCGCTGAAAACGAGACGAATATTTACCGATTATCCATCCGTCCGAAGGACTAAATAACATCCGAATAGCAAATATGGATATCTGAATGGCAAATACGGATATCGGATACGGATTCAAATACTATGACGGATATTCATTCGGATATATCCAGATACCCGAAAATGTATCCAATACCAAAAAATCACGTAGGATGACAACAGGAGAAAGCTCCTGTTTTCCAGGCTCAAGCTTCAATCAGTCAAGCTATAAAGCTCTGAACACAAATTTTTTTTAAAGTATTTATTTTTTTCGGCTCAGTAGTTATGCCCATGGGTGAACCGAGACCTGAACTGAGCAAGAATATGTCCGCGTACCCCAAATTTTATAGCGTACCTGGGCAGTGGGGCTTGTTCTCTTAACGAGGTGGGACAAATGTGAAAGCCTTGCACCAGCCAGACTACTGCCTGCCGGCTTCTGCTGTGCTATTGTTTTTCCTGCGGCCCAAGCAGGTCCTGGAGTCGAAGTTTGGGACCTGAGTTTGTTCACGTGACATGTTGATTACAGTACAGGTCCGTTTCTGGCAGGCTGCAGGTGTACAGTTAGTTTTCATACTTTCCTTTTCCATTTTTTTTAATTTGTTTTCCAAAGTAAATAATAAAAATTAAAATAAATATCCCTCATCATATTTTTTTTAAAAAAAATACACAATGATGGTAACTTCATCATACCTCATGCTTCGTGGACTCGGGCAAACAAGCCAAACGGTATAATGTACTATTGTTATCAACCGTATCTATTGGCTAAATTAAACTACCCATGAAATCTTGGCTAAATTATACTATTCATGGAATCGCCATGTGCTATTTATTTTTATTAGTACTAGCATGCAGCACAATGTGGTATGTTTTTGGAATCATGGAATGCTTTTATTTTATACTTGAAAAAAAATTCCGCAACCGATGTACCCATATTCGTTTTATTGTGTATTCGACCTGCATCAATCTGTATCCTATATCTGAGAAAATTCGTATCTGTTTGTATCCGATCCGCTTTCATGCCTACCGCTGCAGCCTGTGGGTACATACTCCCTCTAGTTGCAAATGACGAAACAAGTTGATTATGAACATTGTCATGGTCCTTCAAGTGTAGCTTTGAGCGATAGTTTGCTTTGGATGCAAGCAACCCAGCTTTTTTTTACAGTTCTCAAATAATATCCTTTTTTTTTTTTGCAAATCTATACTGTAAAGTTGGTTGCATCTCTTATTGAACTATAGTCCTATTGTCCTGTCATTCTTGCACTGTAATACGATCCTAATAAGTGTTTGGAACTCAGCAACCCACATGCCTGGACTATGCCCCTCTTGCTATCCTTCTGTCGTTGGTACATTGTTTTTTTGAGCGTTTTATCCTCTTTTCTGGCTTTTGTTTGGTTTCATCTGTAGCCCCAACTTCCTGGGGAGTTGGGAGTAAGTCATCGTTGTTGTATTAACTTCTGATGGCATAGATTGTGTCATACCAGTGCAATGTCACAACAGATGGGTATGTTGGCAAGTAGTGGGTAACTCACTACAATGGTTCTTTTGGTTAATCAGGGTGTTTCTGATGTGAATCGTTCATTTCAAGAATATTATACATTTCACATTCTTTCTGTCTTCTTTTTAATACCTCATTTTGAACAGGACTGAACCAAGGTGTGAGCGGTTTACCATTGAAGGGCTGGCCATTAACTGTAAGCTATGAAAAAAAAAATTACCTTATGTGTTCATATTTTGTTGGAACCTGACCACCTATGATTATCCATCCATGCTACCATCTTACAGGGAATTGATCAATTAAGACCGAATTTGGGTGCTCAAATGCAGAAGCCATTTCTTTCAACACAGTCACAGTTCCAACTTCTGTCCCCACAGCAGCAGCAACAATACTTAGCACAGGCCCAAGCACAAGGGAGCCTTGGCAACTCAACTAATTATGGAGATATTGATCCCCGCAGACTTGCAGCATTGACAAGGGGTGGGTTGAATGGTAAAGATGGTCAACCTGCAGGAACTGATGGGTGTATTAGTTCCCCTATGCAATCCAGTTCACCCAAAGTCAGATCAGACCAAGAGTATCTCATGAAGGTTGGATTGCTGTACATGTGTCCTTCCATTGCTTAGAGTTGTTCTCTTAAATTTGTACATTCTCTGGCTCTAGTTTGTTGGTATCTTACTATATCTGAAAACTATCCAGATGCAGCAGACATCTTCACAGCAACCCCAGGAACAGCTTCAACAGCAGCAGCAACAGAGCCAGCAACAACAAATGCAGCAGGTATTAAAAGTATGACAAACCTATCGTTTCTTGTTCTATTCTTGAACTGTGGGCTTTCTCCTGTTGATCTGAAACTTTAAATTTGCCCTACAATAGTGGTGTTATGCATCTATTGTTGCTCTTCTATCAACAAACTAAAGTTTCTTAAATATAAAATATAGAGTGCACAATGGGACTGATATTTATCTGAGGAAGCCTTAAAAGAAAACTAGATGGTGGGTGGTGATGTGCATCTTAGGAAGGGCTCTTATGAATATACTGAAATGACATGATATCGTTCATGGAGGAAGCAATAGTTTTCTTGAAAAAATGATGCCAAAAGGGAATGTCACACAGTGATGGTGTGTGCAGAACAGTGCTGGTGGCATCAGATTCAATGGAATATAAAGTTTGGATGCTAAATTATTGCAATTATGCAAATCCTGCCAGTGATGAAACTATAAATCAGTGACAATAGGGTTAAAGCCCTCGGAGAATTAATGATAAAAATTCTGTGATTACATTATCATGCATATATTCATCGTATTCTAATATAGTACTCCCTCCCTCCCCGAAAGAATGCAATTCTGGAACAGTACCATGTGTATATCAAGTTTGGCCAATTATAAATAAAAAAGTATAAATATTTATAATATCAAATAAATACCATTAGATTAATTACGGAATCTATTTTCATAATAAATTGATCAGGAGCCATAAATATGAATACTGTTTACTAGAAACATGGCAAACATTAAGCACTTTAACTGACATGCAACCCATAGTTGCATCCTTTTGGGGACAGATGCAGTACGATATGATAAAAGTTGCTGCGATCAGCTGGGGTTGTTGTTTGGAATGCCCGTCCCCTGTTTCTGCATTTGCAATGAACTCCATGGCCTTGAAAGTTAAAATTAGCTTACAGTTAGAACATTATATGCCACATGTTATCTGCAATATTTCGTTATTTCCTGCTTTTGCATAGTTGAGGTCTGTTTGTCCAAATAAGTTGACATAACTTGTCTTTTTCGTACATTGGAGACCAATTTTGAAATTCTGATATGTAAATTTGCATACTGTAAACCTGTAAGAAAGAATTTGTTTTCTTTGGTTGGTGGATACTATATGAACACTGGCAACTAAAGCTGTATAGTCGGCTATTTACCCTTTTCTTTATTTTATTGCATGGGTTACTACAAATTCGTTCTTAAGAACTGATCTGCTTGCCATTGATCTTAAACCTCCTTTTTGTTCTGTAATTATTTGTTATTTCCAGAACAATAGAAAAAGAAAGCAGCCTACATCTTCAGGACCAGCAAATAGTACCGGTACAGGAAACACTGTGGGTCCTGCCAACTCCCCACCATCTACACCATCCACACATACGCCTGGGGATGGACTTGGAATGGGTGGTAATATGCGCCATGTTCCAAAGAACTTAATGATCTATGGTGCAGATGGAACTGGACTTGCTTCCTCTTCAAATCAAATGGTTACAGCTTTTACTCTTCATTTAAAGTATATAATGACTATTATATGCTATATAGATGGGCAACACAATTGTTGTATGCGACAGGATGACATGGAGCAGTTTGGTGATGTGGCCTCTTTGGATGATAACGTCGAATCCTTCTTATCCAATGATGATGGAGATCCCAGGGATATTTTTGCTGCACTCAAAAGAAGTCCTGCAGAGCCTAACCCAGCCACTTCGAAAGGTAATATTTGTGATGCTTTTTCCTAACAAAATTCAAACATTAAATGACATCTGCGTTTGTTTATAGGTTTTACTTTCAGTGAAGTGAACTGTTGGCGCACAAGCAACAGCAAAATTGTTTGCTGCCACTTCTCTTCAGATGGCAAAATTTTGGCTAGTGCAGGACATGAAAAGAAGGTATGAAAAACTTAAAACTGTCTTACATTATGATTTTGGTTCCAAGTGGCACTTTTTTATGAATTCTCTAATGTTTCTGGGACTGATGTGCTATATTTTTGTTCATTTGTTGTAGGCTGTACTTTGGAACATGGAAAATTTCCAGACACAGCATACACCAGAAGAGCATGCCCTTATTATCACTGATGTCCGTTTCAGGCCTAACTCTAGTCAGCTGGCAACGTCTTCTTTTGATAGAACTATTAAACTATGGAATGCTGCCGATGTAAGTTATGTTTGCTTATCCATTATAGTGACCGCAGATATGCTATTATCCCTCCTATAGTAATGTCACCATTATCCTATTGCATATTTCACTATTGCATCTGCACGCTAGTAAGAAATGGAGTGTTTCTTTTTAGTATTCATGGCTACAAATCTAGTTATACTTGTCCATACTGTCACCATGTCTCAAAATGTAGCAAGGCCCAACCATGGCATGATTGAATTGGCATGTAAATAATACTCCTCTATTCTAAAATATTCTAAATTATAAGCCGTTTTGACTTTGTTGGCACAGAGAATTTGCTATGTATCTAGACATATGTTATATCTAGATACATAGCAAAATCAATGTAACAAAAAAGTCAAAGCAACTTATATTTTGAAAATCCTAGTGTCTTGATCTGCAAATTGTGTTATACTATGAAAATCCTAGTTAAATGCATCAATGTATTGGGTGATCTGTGCCATCTGTGTTACTAATCTTGAATCCTAAGCCTCATATTTTTTCTATGTACTTGGATTACAGCATTTCTTATGCTCACATGTTTTGCAGCCTGGATTCTCTCTGCATACGTTCACTGGGCACAGCGGCCAGGTCACATCATTAGATTTTCATCCAAAGAAAACAGACCTTTTGTGCTCTTGTGATGGCAGCGGTGAAATTCGGTACTGGAATGTGACCCAGTTGACATGTTTGTGTGTCATAAAGGTTGCTTATTTTCCTTCTACTCTTTGAAATTTCATGAATGAGTGTGCAAAAAGAGTCTACAGATTTAGTAACTCACTTTTGTCTAATTCTGCCTTCTTTGTACAGGGTGGTAGTGCCCAAGTTCGGTTTCAACCTCATGTTGGACAGTTTTTAGCTGCAGCTGCTGAAAACGTGGTTTCCATATTTGATATTGAGACACATGGGAAAAAATACACTCTACAGGTTCTGTTCTTGAACACCTGCATATCCTCTTTTTTTGTTTGAAAAATCCCCTTGCTACATTTCCTTCACTTGCACCGTGCACATGCACATCTCAAATTCATTGGCATACTGTTGGTATAAGTTATAACTGCGCGACATGCACTTTGTTGTTCTTCTGCGTATTGGAGTAGTGAAGCTCTTTTTTTCTGGACATACTGATAGTGTTTTTTTTTGTGAGACCCAGTTTTATTATGATGTGATCCTGAAGTACTTGATTTGTAATCTCAGGGCCATAACACGGATGTGCAGTCAGTGTGCTGGGACAACAATGGGGAGTATATTGCATCTGTCAGTCAGGACCTAGTTAAGGTTTGGTCAATAGCATCAGGGGAGTGCATTCATGAGCTTAGCTCCAATGGAAACAAGTTCCATTCTTGCGTGTTCCACCCGAGCTATTCCAATCTCTTGGTTATTGGAGGCTACCAGGTAACTATGGCTTGTCTATTGAATGTAGTTATTTCCATCAAACAAACTTTATGAGGAAGTGTATGACGCTGTATTTTGGTACCAAATCTTGTCTATCCTAAGACGTCTTGGTAATTTTTGCCTCATCTTTATTGGCAACATGCATAATCCAATACACTTGATATTGGAAAGCAGCTTATTCCTACTCCCTCACCACAAATGTATGTGGTGTTTTAGAGTGGGGCACAAGAATTAAGGTGGTTGGTGAAAGGACAATCCTGCACAAAGTTAATTTAATCCTCCATATAAAATGCAGTTGGGGATCGAGAGAGACGCTAAAGGAAGTTGGTTAATGATAGAATTCAGATGGAACTATTAAATTGCCTAGAAAATTTAGAATATGATATTAAATAGTGAAGGAGAGTTAAAACAAAATATTCAGGGGGAACTATTAAAGAATGAGATGCAATCAGGAGCTTATTACCGTGACCTTGGTGTCAAGTTTTGTTAGCAATACTGCAATAGCACTTTACCTTCTCAAGGGACTGGATCTGTATTTTTTGTGTGTGGAAGTTTCATTAAAATGCTCATGATGCAGTCTCTCGAGGTTTGGAACATGGTGAAGAACCAGAGCCTAACAGTACAAGCTCATGAAGGTCTAATCGCGGCGCTGGCACAGTCACCAGTCACAGGGATGGTAGCTTCTGCGAGCCATGACAACTCTGTCAAGGTGTGGAAATAACAATAACAAGAATAATGATGGATCTAGGTAGTTTTTTTTTCCCGAGCAAGTGATATTTCTCCGGCTGAGGCATAAAACGGGGGCGAGGCTGGGTGTCGTGGGCGATTGTGCTGTGTACTCATACTCAGGCCAACTAAGGAAGAGTAGTAATTAGCTGGTTGCCTGTCGTGGTTCAGCTGTCCAAGAGCAGTGAGTTTGTTCATGGGTTGTATTTATCCTTATAGGTTGTTTGTGTAGCTCAGAAACAAGAAAGAAGAATAGAACATTGGCCGAAAAGGTGGCCGCCTGTTTTATTTTTGTTTACGCCGTATCATATGTAATCTTTTAACATTCCCTGTTCTTAATTGAAACTCGCTGCGATTGGCATCTGGCGGTTGGTTGGGAAGCCGAGGTCTTGTTCTCGTTGCTGCATTGTGTTTGATCTGCTTGAATAATGACGCTGGTGTCATTCGATTGTTGCAATGCGTACCTCCCAATTGCAATTTTTTGATTCGCGACGAATGAGATCATGTCACATACGGATGTACAGGCCCAATTGCGAGGTGGTGTGATCATTCTCGTGCAATCGCATTCTGGCTTCATGTTTGCGAAGCACAATGAAAAGGATTTTCTTTCTTTCTTTATTAAAAAAACATCTGATAGTACAGACATGCTTTGTTTGAATGAATAAATAATTGTTTGTTTTCTTGCTGCTTCTATATATCTGCCTACTGATATATTATTATATAATATGTGTGAGATCAATGCACAACATCTGAATTCTGAACCCACTGTCTTCAGATATGGATATGGATATACATATACACTAGCAACTTCCTCCTATCAGAAATGAAATCTTGGAGATTTTACATGCATTTATTTATTTAATTATGAAATGGCTGCAAGGCTTTGTGTTGCAGGCCCTTGTACTTGTATCAATGGGCACTCCATAATACAAAAGCAGCCAAGCAGAGTTCACCGGAGCAGCAAGAAGAAAGAAACCAGATTCAGAGAAGAAGTTGCGTGGCGATGTCGAGGGCAGCGCCATCGTCTCTCTTGCCTCTTGTACTCGTCGTATTCCTAGCACTTGCCGTTTCCTCCTGCTGTTCCGCGACCACGGATGCTCCAGGTTGGCAAACCCTCTCTCCTTTTTCTTCACCGTACGTGATCCATCAGAGAGGGCAGGAGGCCTGTGCAAGTGCGATACCGCTTCGATCTCATGCTGTTGGTTGTGCGTGTGCATGAAGCAGGACTGGTGTTTCGGGACGACCCCAAGTGCGAGGAGATGGTGCCCTGCACCTTCAGGCGCTGCATCCAGTACTGCGTCAGCATCGGGCTGCAGCCCAAAGGGTTCTGCAACTACAAGCCCAACATGCAGGTCTACTGCTGCTGCGTCATTCCCTAGCTAGCTAGCGCTCCTCAACACCTCTGCAGCTCTGTGCAGACTGCAGACTAGCTGAAGCAATGGATAATAAATGGATGAATCGTGCAAGAGTTTGAGCAATGATGCTGTAATTCGTAATTGTAAGCGGATCACCCCAAGTGCCAGCATATAGTTTAAACTCTTTTGCTTGTTGCATGCATGCTTTGCAGAGAGCGCTTTGCCAGTGACGGATCTAGAGTCGAGACCAAAACTCACCTTTTTTTTTTCTTTCAAAAAACGCAAAAGATTCGTACATCCTTATATTATGATAGAGAAATCGTGAAATTTACAACATCATGTCGTGAATGGCACACTATATGGGAAAAAATGTTATACAATCAAATCTGTGCTCTTTGGCGGAAGGAGATAATTGGTTGTACCCTTCCTAGCCATCACCTGTGCAATCAGACGCGGTGTTTTGCGCGACGGCTCTGCCGCTCTCCGTATGGCCGTATGGGTCCAGAAAGTGCTATCGTATTGTCGTCGACGAAGAAGATTCCATAAACGTTCTTGTCTACCGTGGAAGGTTTTTCCATTGACGAATTTTATCCGTTTCATAATGTTATAAGAACTTTCTGCTATTTTTTTTATCGAAATCGAACATTTTTTTTTTGTTTGTCTTTCTTAAGTAGCTGGCCATGCCTTATCATCAGCCGTTCATCGCATTTTTCTTGTGCTGCGTCTGACACGTGCACCTGCTCAGCTGCTTTGTTGTCTGCTTTTCTTCTACCTTCTTGTCCAAACGCTCGTGTGTAAGACAACATTGACTTGCACGAATCCTGAAGGAAAGTGTGCAGCAAGATAGCAACTGGTCGGTCAGGCCGTCGTGGAAAAAACAACTTGTAGCAGCAAGCAAAGCAATGGAAGATCGAGCGGCTGCGGTGCATATTGTTGTTTTTCCACGGCACCGCCTTCCACGGGTCCACAGGCCCTAGCCGCCGCAGCTCAGACGATCCAACCGCTCATCCAGGTTTATTTGTCTCCTATAGCTAGGAAAAATGAACACGATGGCGGCATCTGGAGGCGCAGACATCACAAGAGGTCAAGAACAAGTTTGATTCAGACTGCGCGCGGCCGGCGCACATGCACGTTGCCTGTATATTATTATATATTTATACATGTGTATCCACCCACAAGCTAATTTAACCCTGGAACAAAGAAGAAGAAGAAATATAGGACACGTACGATCTGCACAAGCAGCAGCAGCAGCAATGGCACTCCTCACCGACACCGAGTACAGCAGCCAGGAGCTGCTCCAGGGTCAGCTCCAGCTGTGGCACCAGTCCCTCGGCTTCTTCAAGTCCCTGGCGCTCGCGGTCGCCATGGACCTCCGCATCGCCGACACCATCCACCGCCTCGGTGGCGCCGCCACCCTTCCCCAGATCCTCGCGGAGGCCGGGATCAACATCAACCCGTGCAACAACAAGCTCCGCGACCTGCGCGCGCTCACAATCTCAGGCATCTTCACCGTCCATCGACCACCAGCGGACGGCTGCGGCGCGGAAGCAGAAGGTCCCGTCTACAAGCTGACGGCGGCCTCCCACCTCCTCGTCGTCGGAGACAAGAAGACGAAGAGCTCCACGACGACGACGACGAGCCAGCAGCTGCCTTCGCCTTCTCTGAGCCTGAGCGTGCAGGTGCAGCTATTCCTCGAAACTTGCCGAGGATCCGCGTTCAGCAGGGGCATGCGCGCGTGGTTCCAAAACCAACCTCAGGACGATGAGCAGCAGCGGCCGCCGGCGGCCGGCCTGTCCCCGTTTGCCATGGCGTGCGATGGGCAGACGAGCCGAGCGCGACGCCGACGCGTTCCCGTTCGACGACGCCATGGCGTCGGACACCGCGTTCCTGATGCCGATCCTGCTCAAAGAGTGCGGCGAGGAGGTGTTCCGTGGCCTGACCTCCCTCGTCGACGTCGCCGGAGGCCTCGGCGGGGCCGCGTCGAGCGTCGTGGCGGCGTTCCCGGACCTCAAGTGCACCGTCCTCGACCTCCCGCACGTCGTCGCCAAGGCTCAGGCTGCTGCTGCTGCTGGTACCGGAACCGAGAGTAACAACGTCGTCGTCCAGTACGTTGCCGGTGACATGTTCCAGAGTATTCCACCGGCGGACGCCGTGTTGCTCAAGTCGGTTCTGCATGACTGGAGCGACGACGAGTGCGTCAGGATACTCAAGAACTGCAGGCAGGCCATACTACCGTCACGAGATGCCGGAGGGAAGGTTATAATCATAGACATGGTGGTCGGATCAGCTGATCATGATGAGCCGAGGCACGTGGAGACGCAGGTGTTGTTTGACCTCTTGATCATGTGCATCAATGGCGTGGAGCGAGACGAGAGCAGGAGTGGAAGAAGATCTTCTTCGAGGCTGGGTTTCAGGACTACAGGATTATACCGGTTCTGGGCGTTCGATCCATCATCGAGCTCTATCCTTAGCTTCTCGAACGTACGTCATCCTAGTGTTGTGGCAGCGCGTGTCTGACTGCTGCGTACTACGTGTCCAACATTTGCCAAGGTTGTTGAGTCGAAAGCAAATGTTCCTTCTCCTCCTCCATGTTTGTAGCAGGCCGCTTGATGTGCTTGGGCCGGGCCCCTGCTACGCGTCTTGTACTAGTCTATATATCAACTTATGCGAGCCTAACATTTTAGGAGACATGCATACGGATCAAATGTTCACATGCTTATAATATCAAACAGTAGTTAAATCTTCTATTGTAGTATTTTTCCAGAATATAGATAGATAGTGGATCCGATTTCGTTGCATTTATTCTAAGCAGCACGATAATTCAAACAGAACCTGAACTGCACTTACCGTTGCCAAAAAAAGATACTTCCAAGTTTCAAATTTTGAGATTCTTTGAAAAAATTAATTAATCAACCTACCATATGTAAAAACAAAGTTACCATATGTATTTTCTTTATGATTTTAGAGATCTCATCTACTCAAGTTTAACCTTGAATCAAATTTCAGAGTGATCTATGAACCACAATGCCACCAACTACTAGTTCCACCTATGTGGATCGATGTTCATTTTAGAGAATAATGTGGTATCTTGTTTTCAACCGTGGTTACTAGGCCAGCTGTGTCGTTGCTGCATATCACATACACATGGCTAGAGTACTCCGGTGCAATTGACTGAGAAGTACGATCTTTTAGGAAAGAAGCATGAAATTTTAGTTTTGTTTTAGATAGTAGTGTTTGGTACGAGGGTGGGACAAGGATGAGATGTGATATCCCACTTCATCCTAGTGTTTGATTTAGGGGCATAGGGATGACTATCTTCTAGAGGAAAATATCCTCTCTAGATTGTGGCCCATATCATTCCAAAATTTTGAGGAGACTATCTCATCCCTCTTTGAGGTCATGAGTGGCTTGTTTGTTTCCCTTTCTCGATCCAAGACGATCTATGACATGCGGTCTGACATTGAGATGCAAGCGAGGATAGGGTGGGGACGAGACTGAGAGTACTAGCTATGTAGTCGTGGGAGGGATCGGAGCCATGCATGGAAGGAGAGAGCAAGGGCGACCAAGGTTGGCAAGGTCAAAACCATAGATGATGTTGATACGGAGACAACGCCAATAAAGAGCGGGGGCAAGGCTGAGGGCATCGGGTGTGTGGGGTCGTTGAATGGTTCCATCCAGAAAACTAGAATGATTAATCTAAAAAAAAAACTAGAATGATTCAGTCTCATCCCTCCTTATCCCCAAAGCAAACCAAATGCAAGTCAATGTTACCAATAACTCACCAAATAGACAGACAATAAAGCTCAACTATATAACAAAACTAATAATACCGATTTAGCATCTTATTTATATTGATATTTTTTTTTCAAAAAAAACTTGACAGAACCTAAAATTCGGCACTTGATATTATATGCTCCCTCCATCCTAAATTATAAGACATTCTAAGCATCTTGGAGAGTCAAACGATCTTAAATTTGATTAATCTTATATGATAATATAATAACATTTATGATACCAACTAAGTATCATTAATTTTTTATAATTTTTTCATAGTTTACATATTTGATATCATAAATTTATATTCTTTTCTCTATAATCTTAACCAAACTTGAGATTGTTTGGATTTCCAATTTTTTTTAAAATGCCTTATAATTTAGAATGGAGGGAGTAGAAGAGAATGAGGTCTGACCACATGGAGAGGAGCTCGGAGATGAAGAAAGTCCAGCGTGAGGTGGGTTGAGCCAGCCCCACAGCACTGAATGCTGCTCCGCTAGTTGCCTTATTGCCTGACTTCACGCGACGAATGAGTTTCCCAGAACATGCGTGTACGGTGCACCCAAGACCCAACAATGGCTACATACGAAAGAAGGCGATGCCACAACAGTGACTGAAACATGGATGCTCTCTTTGATCATTCACTGTTCAGGAAATAAAAGGCCAGCGCTTCACCTAAGTGACCAAACATTTGCTAGTTACTTAAGTTATATATTATATATTTTGATCCAACTAAAAAGGCATAATTAATTGTATATAGAAAGAGGAGAGAGAGAGAGAGAGCACACTTAGCTACTAACTCCGTTCCAAATTATAATTGGATTGATCATCTTATTTAAAAATTTATGCAAAATATCGATCACTCTTTTGTTGTGGCTTGCTTTATTAATAAAAAGCTTTCAATGATGACTTAAAAGTGATTATGTTTGCATAATTTTTTAATAAGACTAGTGATTAAAATTAGAGTTTAAAAGTTAAATGAATTATAATTTAAAACGGAGGGAGTACTTATGTGCATACTGCATAGACAAATAAAACTTCAAGTTTTGAGAGCGATCAACATGCACACGCTACTGCGTCATCGTTGTTAGTTACATTTATCATGGGGCGCGTCACACGCAGAAAAGAAGTCAAAGTAGTAGGGCATGCAAGAAGGACGTGCTGTCAAAGCAACTAATCAAGCAACTTGCATAGTTGCATTGCTTGGTCCAACGACCCCAATGGAGATATATAGAATTGAAAGGAGTAAAAATCTACGATGGCCCAGCTAGGCGATCGAGACGACTAAGCATGCATATGCGTGTCAACTTCAACAGATCTATCTCTCTCGTATACGACGCTAATAAGTTGTCATTTTGAAAGATAATAAACCGGATTTCCCTTCTAAAATCATTTGACCCTATCGAATACAAAGGCTATAAGGGTGTGTTTAATAGAGCTTCACCTAGCTTCTCAATTCTTTGAGATGTGTAATAATCTTGTGGATAACAAGTGGCAATCAATTCTAGAGTGATTACGGCGGTGGGAATTGAATATGCAGGAGCGAGAAGTTTTTTAACTCCCAACTTCGTCCCAACATAACTAAAAAAGTGAATTTTGTTTTCCGTCAGATTATGTAGGATTTTTTGTTATTTAGGGCCAGTTCATTTGACGACACATGGCTCTAGCTCTGGTAGCAGCTTTTGTGGAGGATGACTTTACGAGGATGACTGTTTTTTTTTAACAGTAGAGTGACCAGAACTGCAAAAAAAAACTTGATTCCTTGGAGGAGCACTTGCTGGGGATAGGAGGAGTTACACAAAAAATAAACCCTTAGGTAAGCATGAGTGATTCTTACTAAGGCCTTGTTCATTTTCTCCGGATTGGATCGATTCTGACTAAACTTATTCTGATCTTTATACAAACTACGCATGCATTTCTAGCTGGATTGCTTCTGGGGCTTCAATCCGTGAGAACAGAGCATGGCCTAATAATAAGGCACCTGAGCTGCTTGGCAAGATAAGAACAACTACACGCTTCTCTTTCGGATAGATAAAAATCAAAGCTTGAAGGAGAGGCATATCGATGGTTATGTTGCTGGATCGATCGCTAACAAACAAGGTGTCCATTTTTGACGAAGACGTACGTAGAAATAGAGAGCAATATGGCCCACCACGCGCCAATGGCGATCGTTCAGAGTATATCCATCCACATCTAGATGCTGTCGATTTATAGCACCTAAATAAATAAATACATATACGTATATGTCGCTCTAACAAAAGTACTTCTTGGCTACTGAGTTTATACTATATATGAGAGAGTACATGTATATGTACGCGTATAGTAGTGACGGCTAGGAACGACGACGTACTACCGTCGATGCAGCATGCATCATTTGTCGTGAGTGCTACGTAATAAGAGTCGTGCGTGATCGGTCAATTCGATCGATCGCGACCAGCAGCTAGCTACCACTACCAGCTACTAACAACTCACGGCGCTCAAGAGAGTCAACGAATGTCAATTAATAAGGATTGATTCAGGATCGAAACAAACATCATCAAGTCAAATCTACGATACTGTGTAAGCTAGACTTGATCTAGACCAGGCAATAATTTAATTATAATTAACTAGTGTTTTTTAATAACTTATTTTAGTCAATTCAGACAAGCTAGGCTTAACTGGCAAAGCCCGAGGACGTTGTATCCATATATATGCATATGCATGTGAACGACGGCTAGAGATAGAAGGTGGGGTTAATGGAAGTCAAATACAAGTCCTTCGATGAACAAAGGAGTTAAGGCCTATATCTCAATTCCACCCAAAACATCTCTCTTCAAGTAAATACTATACTAGGCTTCAAAGCCATAGCGTGCGGCTATTTAATCTAGCTTAGAACAAGCTTGGAAGGCCTATAGACAAAGTGGAAGCAAAAGTACAGAAGTTCCGCACATGTTTGGAAGATTGTAATGTCTAGAAATTAGGTTGGAATGTTTTGAAAAATATCCATAAGTTTTTCAAGTTCGAAATTTAGGTCAAGAAAATTCCAAACTTCCAAGAAAACAACCTTCAAAACTAGGAGGAAAGCAATACAACACTCGATCCAAAGAGCTCCAAAATCATGAAATTTTGCGCGCACACACACACACACACACACACACACACACACACACACACACACACACACACACACACACACACCTTTTTAAACCTCGCTGAAGAAGTTGTTTCTAAGCAATCTTGTTAAAAATATTGACCTTCCTTCATCAATCTCATGAATTTTAGAAAACTCAAAATTCGTGGAGCTCAAGTGAGGATTTAGTCGAGGTTGTCAGGAGAAGCAAGGAAGTCCTTAAACCTCTTCATATATTACTTCAGCAGCCCCTTGTTCAACTTCCTATGCTTGGGTTTGCGCTTGGTGTACGTAGTCGTACTCATGTTCCCCCTTATGATTAATGAAGTGGTTCGTACCCCTATACCTTGAACTTCTTGGTGATCAAGGCTACATTCTTGTCACCAAGGCCGGGCCTCCACCTGCTTATGTGTGATAGAGACCAAAGACGATAAATCAAAGTATATAGGTGAAGGGTTACCTCAAGAACCTCTTATTGGACTCGTCACGAGGCCTGCCATAGTTCATGCAGAGGGGCCCTTAAGTTTTTCATTAGATCAATTGTCGATTTAGTGGACTTTTGCTTGCTGAAAAGCTCATCAACAGTGAAAGTCATATAGTTGTGGGACTCTTTGATAGCTATCGCTTTGGCCTCCCACAGCCTAAGATTTAGATGATGGAGTAGTTTTGGATGTCCCAATAAACCACATCAATATATATATATATATATATATATATATATATATATATATATATATATATATATATATATAGGTCTATGGCAAAAGACTAAAAATACTCCTAACACCTAACATTGGATCCATAACCCTAGGGGCAAAATGGTCAAGATATTTTGTCATTTATGGACGGGCCTGACTCCTTCATGACTTTGTTTTGCCGACGTAGCTTCGTGATTGTGTCACATCTCCTTTAACCCCTCCCCCTCTTACCCACCTATGAGGCTATGATTGAGGTCAAAATTGGAAAACTCTGTCCTCATGGTTTTGAGACAAAACTACCAAATAAGCATTTGGAATCACATAGCCTCTACGCCCAACATCCACGATGTCAATATGCGTCTTGTTTGTCTTCGGTCTGTTCAACCATCATGTACTCACGTGTCTAGTTCGATTGTCGCTTTTGACTTCGGTGAACACCACCTTCATCTCTCTTTCTAGCATGTACACCTTCTTGTCATCGTTCACAAATGCTTGTCGTCCATGGCCCTGAGTGCCTTGGTCCAAGCTTCCACATCTACCCATAGTCCATCGACCCAAACCCCTCGCTCAACCTTTGCCATCGTTGTTGACCATCATGACATGTTGAACACTTGCACAAATCAAGATACATGTTGCATTGGAACAATTTTGCATCCGCCGGTTATTAGTCATAAACAGGAACAAAATCTACCACACGTATGTGCAATGACATACTCCCTCCATACTAAAAAAAGTTATCGTTTTAGAAAACGACGCGGTCTCTAAAGTATAACTTTAACTGTTTATTTTTTGAAAAATATTTATTGAAATATAATATATGTATACTTTTATGAAAGTATTTTTTCAAGACAAATTTATTGATATGATTTTCATATTTTCAAACTCAACAACCTAAAAATTATTCATTGATTTATATTCACAATGTTTGACTAAAACATGTATTAAATGATCATCTTTTTTAGTATGGAGGAAGTAATTATCTCGCTCATGACAATTACTGAGTCATATACGACGATGACAAGAAGCACCACTCAATCTTCGCGTGTGCGACCTTTACGCCGCCCATGCATGCATATCAATCCGTGACTTTGTGTGCAGTGAATGAAGTTAATGTGATGGTCCCGTCGATGGATGGATGGGTTGACAAATAGTCAAATACTATACCCGTATAGGAGTAGCTAGCCGCCTACTACTACTGTACTAGCAGCGATGAACAGTAGTGGTGACTATTGGCCTGCCACAGCTAGCGGGCATTGCATTGGAAAGCAAAGCAAAGTTCGGCCGGTTGGCCTCCATCGGCGGGCTGCCAGCACTCGATCCTATATGGCAACATGCCGACAGCCGACAGGTGGTAGGTTTAGCTATAGCTAGGTTAGTTCGTAACTACCGGCCGGCGCGGGAGCCAGATCGAGGCCCAGAGCCCCAGCCAGGTCCGTTTCGCTAGCTAGCTAGCTGTGCATGCATGCATGGTCACCTCCCTCACGGCCAGCTCCTGCTGCCGGCCGGCCGTGGTCGATCGTCGACGCTCGTTGCCAAACAAACAAACAAACAGTGATCATATCTATGTACGGTTGCATTATTTGGCTGGAGAGGATCGAGATCTGGGGAGGAGGTGAGATGATGATGAAATATAATGCCATGCAAGTGATCGATGCACATCAAAGTTTCTCTCGTGAGTGAGGTAATAAAGCAGCGCTAGCGCTTTCCGGTACACGAAATGAGCGGCCAAACTTAGCTTGCGATCGACCTGCATTATTATTGCATGCGTATTGCCTGCCTCCTCCTCAATCCAATCGATACGTCGTGTCTGATCGATCCAGTACGTAACAAATCCTTTTTTGTCAATCGGTCGATCGACGATCGATCGGCGATATATATGTTATATTGTTATTATTAGCTAACAGTTGCCGTGTACACGCATGCACAGGGGAAACTCGTGATTATATTGTAATTAGCTAGCTTGTAGGTGATGATTCGTTGAATGACCGTCTAGTACTCCATATATGCATGGTTGCATCGTTGATGATCCATGCATCGTTGATAACTATTTTTTTATAGGATGATGATGCATGCATGGAAGGACTTGATAGATGGAGGGCGGCTCGCTAGCAGCTAGAGAGAGAGAGAGAGAGCTAGCGATCGATCGGAGAACGTACCGGACGAACAGGAGGTCTCTGCGATTAGGTAGAGAATTATTAAATGAGATTGTGCCATCAATTTCGACGAGCTGAGGGCAGTGTGCGATACTATATGGAAGCAGTGCATCAAGGGAAAATTGCGTCGTACCCTGCTGCTAGTTACATGTGTCTAGTCTCAGTTTTATATGAATTTTATTTACATTAAAATTGATTCTAATGACATTATAATATATTTAAAAAGAGAGAATAAATAGTGCGGTCTCACTAAGACTCATAAAAAACTAAATGTCTATAAAACTATATAATTAATAATGAGACTTTATATTGAAAGTGGGTATTTCATTCATGTTAAGTTTCAATTCATTTCGATGGCATGATATTCTAAGAGACAACGTTACGAAACTATCCAAGATCTGCCTAATTTTCATTTCACTTAGGGCATGTTTGGTTACAGCTCCCTAAACTTTAGCCACTAAATTTAGCTGATTTTAGTTCCTAAAGTGTCAAACAACCTCCTTAAAGTGCGACGACTCAGGCTGACAGCCGCCAGCACATGCATGCATGATCTCTGCACCAGATTTCTGCACGCATAGTCATGCCTGCTGGCCGGCCGCCAAACATGCCTGCGCCTAGTGCCTACCCACAGATTTGCAATTTTGTTGCATATATCGCGTTGCAATTTTGTTGCACGTTACATACATATCCCGAAGGGAGCATTCAACATTCGACCATTATTCAATATGACGAGCCAGCGAAATATAGCACATTCACTAAGAGGGTGTTTGTTTCCTAATTAATGTTGGATTAATTAGGCTTAATAGTTTTGTCTCGCTAATTAGTTTTCTCCTATGTGATTAGTTTTATAATTAGCTCATGTTTAGTCTTTGTAATTATCATCTAAACATTCGATGTGACACGGTCTAAACTTAATTTAGACCCCAGATCCAAACTCCTCCTAAGGCTAGGCCGGCTATATTCATACTCAAAGACGTACAAGGAAAACTAGCGCTGACAGATGGGTCCAGAGCAGTCGATTGATCCCATCATAGCCCCAGTCCACCTGGATCTCGAGATTTAATTTAGGCCCTCTTTGGTAGGGCTCCTACTAACTCCACTGACGTATTTACTGTTTCTGTACTATTTATAAAAATCGTTTTTATCTCAATGAAATCGAAAGTGATAGTGCGTGCGTGCGTTGTATGTATAAACAAAAAGAAAAGGTACGGTGGATCCCCGATCCAGTACGTACGTGATCGGCCGCTCGGGCGATAGATCGTGATCCCCGTAAAAGCTGAAATGAATCACAAAAGAGGGGCTGGTACACAATGCAAAAGCAGTGTAAAGCAGTACAAATACGACCGGAGTTAGATCCCTGCTCCATTGGCCCACACTTCATCTTCATCTTCATACTACTCGATCCTTTCGATCACGGAGAGCGTGTGTGTATTCATGGACACCGTGATGCACGCAGGCATGGGCATGGCACGGCTACCACGTACTAGCTCGTCCCTTCCATCAAGCCAAAATGGGGGATCTTCTTTTCTAGTAGTACCTAGGTGCAGTTAACAATCCACTTTGCAGGCTTCTAAAGTTAGGAGGTCGAAACCAAAAAAAGGCCTAAGCTAGCCGCGGGTCAGAGAAGATGATGCTCATGGCCACGGCCACGGCCACGGTCCTACCGCCTGACTGAGAGCAAGTATTATAGTACAACCCACAAGCCGGCTGTAAGATCTCTTACAGTCTTCTTCCAGCCCACTCATATAATAGTGAGCTCTACTTCATTAATATATGACCCATATGTCTATCTCATAGAGTTTCTTGGTTCTTGTGCCCAAACCGGCTGTAAGCTTACAACCCGCTTCTCCTCTCTCTCCTCCCTTCTCTCATCCACTTCAGCATTTAACCGGCTTACAACCTACTATAATACTTGCTCTAACAAGTAACGACTTAGATAAGCAAAGCAAGCCAAGCAAGCAAGTAGTTGGGCGTTGGAGGCTACGGTGACCGTATTAACCTCCTCCGTCCAGTCCAATACCCCCGGCACGGCAGCTAGCCATGTGGTGCTGCTACGTAGACATTTGTATGTATAAATAAATAAATATATAAATACCCAGCCCAAGCAAGCAGAGAAGTAGAAGCAGAAGCAGAAGCAGCCGCGCGCGTACTGCCAGCAGTCAGTCCCAGGCCAGCTTCTATCTATCTATATAACGCCACACACACCTGCTGCCAACCTAGCTAGCTGCTGAATAGCTGATCTCCAGCCAGCCAGCCACCTCCACCGGCGTTACCACCGACACTTTATTGTGTGTGACCTACCGACCGTCCGCCGCGGCGCCGTTCCTTCTTCCCATCATCAATTCATCATGGAGCCACTACTAGCCCTGCTCACCGTGCTGCTGCTGGCGCACGCCGTGGCGTACCTAGCATGGCAAGCCATATCGCGCCGCCGCCGCGCGTGCTGCTACCTGCTAGACTACGCGTGCCACAAGCCTTCCGACGACCGCCAGGTGACAACCGAGACAGCCGGCGACGTGATCGAGCGCAACAAGCGGCTAGGCCTGTCCGAGTACCGGTTCCTGCTCAAGGTCATCGTCAACTCCGGCATCGGCGAGCAAACC